>JABWTJ010000005.1:6072347-6519219 GCA_016801875.1 Solanum sitiens | reverse complement strand
ATCAAGCTTGTTTCTGAAAACCCATCTGGTTCCTATAACAGTTCTGTTAGCAGGTCGAGGGACCAGGTACCATGCCTTGCTTCTCTAAAACTTATGAAGTTCTTCTTGCATTGAATTAACCCAGTCTGCATCACCTAATGCCTCTTTCACATTCTTAGGCTCAATTGATGATATAAAAGCTGAGAATGCAACTAGATTTCTTATTTTTGATCTAGTATGAATTCCAGAGTACAGAGGTGAAATGAGATTATCAAGTGGATGTGATGAGCAGTGTTTCGATCCTGGTCTTGATGTCAACTGGTTCGACTGATCAGTGTTTTCTTCTTCATCAAGGGAGTCTTTATTTTTTGGAGAGTGAGTGATATTCTGACTTGAGTTCAGAATGGGACCAGGTTCCTCTTCAGGCTTATCAACCTCATCAGCCTTTTCAGATGAACTTTGATCAGTATTGTCAATCTCCAACTGTTCATTTATTTCAGCTTCACTTCTTTCATTTTTCTGAGATTTAAACAGCTCAATTAACTCATCTTCATCATTTGATGCTGTCCTTTTTAGATTTCCATCTTCATCAAACACTACATGAATACTCTCTTCAATGCATTGAGTTCTCTTGTTCAAAAATCTGTATGCTTTACTTGATGAAGAGTATCCTACAAAGACTCCTTCATCACTTCTGGGGTCAAACTTTCCTAGATCATCCTTCCCATTGTTCAAGACAAAACATTTGCATCCAAATGCCCTAAGATAGCTCAACATAGGTTTTCTGTTGTTGAGTAGTTCATATGGAGTCTTATTCAGCAAAGACCTTATCAAACATCTATTAGTAACATAGCATGCTGTGTTGATTGCCTCAGCCCAAAAATTTTGTGGAAGATTTGACTCAATAATCATGGTTCTTGCAATATTTACCAAGGTTCTGTTTTTCCTTTCCACTACTCCATTTTGCTGGGGATTTCTTGGAGCAGAGAAGTTGTGACTTATGCCATTTTCCAGACAGAAATTATCAATTTTTGAGTTTTCAAACTCAGTTCCATGATCAGACCTAATTTCAGCTATCACTTGATTCAATTTTGTTTGAATCATTTTGAAAAATACTATCAATTCATCTGGTGTTTCTGCCTTTGATCTTAAGAACATTGTCCATGTGAACCTTGAGTAATCATCAACTATCACCAGAATGTATTTCTTTCCACTTCTACATTAAACCTTCAAGGGTCCACATAAATCCATGTGCAGCAGCTCTAATACTCTCGATGAGGTTACTTGCTTCTTTGACTTGAAGGATGATCTGATCTGTTTTCCTTTGACACAGGCTTCACATATTTTACTTTCACAAAATTTCAACTTTGGCAGACCTAGTACCAGGTCCTTAGAAATCAGCTTATTCAATAGAGATGAGCTTACATGACCTAGTCTCCGATACCACAGATCAGCATTTTCATTTTGAGCACTTAGACATGTTAGATCATCTCCATGTGATGTTTCTAAGTTTGCCACATACATGTTTTTACATCTTTGAGCTGTGAGAATCACTTTCTTTGTAGTCAAATTGACTACAGTACACTCCTCAGATGTAAACCTTACTTCATTCCCTTTGTCACAAATTTGAGACACACTCAAAAGACTGTACTTCAGTCCACTGACATGGTACACATTGTCAATGGATTCTTCAAGAGTTTTTCCCACTTTACCAACACCCAAAATATACCCCTTCTTTCCATCACCAGAAGAGACACCTCCTCCTTGAAGTGCCTTGAGTGAGAGGAAGTTGCTTGTATCTCCAGTCATATGTTTGGAGCATCCACTATCCATGTACCAACATTAACTGCTCTTCCTCTCACTCACCTGAAGCAAGAATCACTTATTAGAATTTGAGTTCCCAGAAGGCAGATAAAGGAGTAATCAAGGTATTTTTTGCCCAGTGTGGTCAATTTAAACTCTTTTTGATCAAGGGTTTTTGGACAGGACCAGGTCCCTTTTTGAAATCCTTTTCTTTTCTGTGAAATTTGAGAATCTTTCATGCGACTCTCTCCAGGCTGTACATTTACTTTTTAAGTGCCCATTTCTACCACAGTGAAAACAAAGCAAATTATATGAGACAAAGACATATTTTCTGTGAGGATTGAAAGGAGGAGTAATATTTAAGCTTCCCAAACCCCTTTTGTTGTAGTTGCTTTGATTTATCACATCTGAAATCAGCTTAGAAGATTTTGTCCATTTAAGGGAATTAGAAAGGTCATCCTTAAGTTTGACAATATCTTTCTCTAAGCTTTTGTTCTTTTCCAAGGTGAAAACAAGGTTAATATCTGAGTTTTTCAATTTTTCTTCCAGCTCAACATGTAGACTAGCAGACTTTCCTTTTAGTTTTTCAGACTTCTCATTCATCAGATACAATTGGTTTTTGAGTTCTAGTTTTTCAGATTCTAGAGCAATCATTTTGCCTACAATTTGAACCATTTTCTCACCAATTTTATCTCTATTTTCACTTAGACTTTCAAACTTAGCATTCATAGAATATCTTTCAGAAGTTAATTCAGTCACAGAATGAATCATCACATTTGCTAATTTTCTCAGTCATTGAAGAGAATAAGTATTCAGATTTTGCTTAATATCAAGAAGTGTTACCTGATCCTCAGCATCTTCATCATCTGACACAGACATTAAAGCAAACATCTCATTGAATATATTATTGTCATCATGAATTGCCACCATTGATGCATCATTTGGTTCATCAAGGTCTTCTAACTCACTTGAAGAGTCTCCCCATGCAGCAAGAGCTTTCTTGACCACATAATCAGCTGCAGCTTTTCGATCACTTTTATCAAGTACCAGGTCCCAGCGTTTTTATTTCTCACCTCTTGGTCTTTGATATTCTTTGTTTTTAGCTTTGAGTGATGGACAATCTCTTATAAAATGTCGAGCCTTTCCACATTTGTGACAAGTATCATTTGGAGTTGCAGTTCGAGGACTATTTGTTCCCTTTCTGAATCCCTTGTTTTTTCTCACAATCTTCTGAAATCTTTTAATAAGGTAAGCCATATACTCATCTTTGCTGGAGTCTTCCTCAGATCTGTGTTTCATCATTAAGGACTTATCCTTCTTGACTTCTTTCTTTGACTGATCATAATTTCGATTCATCTCATGAGTTTTGATTTCCAATAAGAGCATCCATTGTAAACACTTTTAGATCTTTTGCTTCAGTGATTGCATCCACCTTGCTCTCCCATGACTTGGGAAGGATTATAAGAACTTTCCTGACCTGCTTGCTCATACTGATGGGTTCCCCTGACTTTTCAACTCATTTGTGATTGATGACAGCTTTGTAAGCATCTCATGAATGGTTTCACCTTCTCTCATTTTGAAATTTTCATACTGAGAGGTGAGCATATCAATCTTTGACTCTTTTACTTGTTCAGTTTTTTCATGGGCTGTTTTTAAGGAATCCCAGATCTCCTTTGCTGATTCACAAGCTGAGACACGATTGACTCATCAGGTCCTATACCACAGACAAGAAGCTTCTTTGCTTTGTATCCCTTTTCAATCTTCTTCCTATCAGCTTCATCATATTTGCGTCTAGGCTTTTGGAACAAGTCTAGTGATTTCACCATCTTTCTCTTCAATCATGGGAACGAAAGGTCCATCTAAGACTATGTCCCACAGTTCACTATTTTCAGCCATAAGGAAGTCATGCATTCTGACTTTCCACCAGCTGTAGAAGTGACCATTGAAATGAGGAGGTCGAGTTGAGGACTGACCCTCCTCAAGATTGAGTTGAGCGGCCATTCTAGAACAGGAACCACTCTCTTGATATTAATCAGATAGAGAGTACCTGCTCTGATACCACTTGCTAGAATTTGTGCTTCCACACTCAGTCAATGGACCAGGTCCCTTGACTCACTAAAATAAAGTTTCAGTAAGAGAATGTAGTTTAAGGACACAAGAAGTTTTACGTGGAAACCTCCTTGCTCAAGTGAGTAAAACCACGACCTGTCTCACAGGATTTTCAAAAACAGTTTCACTAATCTTCACAAGCAAAATGAAACCGACTACACAAAATGTGAGAAAAAGTTTTTAATCTCACTATCAAGCAATAGCACTATTGCTTGATGAGACTAAGTAGAGATTCCTCTACCCACTAAGCTATCACCTCTAGACAACTTAGGATTTTATAAGCAATCTTACAGACTGCCCACTAAATCATCAACCTACTAATGATTTAGAATTTCTAAGCAACACACAGGTTGCCCACTAAATTAGTTTAGCTAACTAACTTAGAATTTTCAGATCAAACCACACTGAATCCTTTATAGATTTAGAATTAGTTTACAATTGTTAGATCAGTAGAAAATATTTATAAACACTACACACTTGTTCACTTCAGCTTGAGGTGTTTGAAAACTTTCTTCTTTTTGATTATTTGCTTCGTCTTTGCAAGAGTCCTTGAATGTGATTTTTCAAGTTGCAAAAACTAAGTCAAAGGTATGGAGATGTTGTCTTTTGTATAGGAAGGTCACTATCCTTAGAACCATGCCATTGGTTAAGGTTTCTGACGCTTCTGACGCTGTTGGAACCTGTGCACCTACCATTTGTACTTTCTCCAGCTGGCAGTTGAAAAGCAGTCTGACCTAAGAACCAGGTACCTTCACAAGGTCCCTGTGGTTTTGTCAAATCATCAAAACTTCAAATAACAAAAATCTGTCTTGCAAAACAGGTTTGTAAAAATATCTGCTAATTGAAAATTAATACTAATAAAAGAAATTTCAATATCTCCATTTAAAACATGATCGCGAATAAAATGGTGCTTGATATCAATATGATTAGCATGAGAATGATGCACATAATTTTTTGAAAGAAAAATAGCACTAGAATTATAACAAATAATTTTAACAGGTTTAAATGATAAATCATAGTTACTTAATTGATAAACCATCAATAGAATTTGAGCGCAGCATTGACCGATAGCAACATATTCTGCTTCTGTAGTAGAGAGAGAAACAAAACTCTGTTTTTTGCTATTCCAGGAAATCAAAGATTTACCTAGAATTTGAATGAGCCACTGTGCTTTTCCAGACGTCTTTATCACCTGCATAATTAGCATTAGAGAAGCCTTCAAGGAAAAAATTATTTTCTTTTGGATACCATAATCCAAAGGATGTTGTTCCAACTAAATAACGAATAATACACTTTACCGTGGTTAGATGTGATTCTTTAGGAGTTGACTGAAATCTTGCACACTTGCAGACGCTAAAGATGATATCTGGTTGACTGGTAGTAAGATAAAGTAATGAACCGATCATACATCTATATTTTGTTTCATCTACTTTCTTTCCTTCTTCATCCTTATCAATAGAGAATGTGGAGCTCATGGGAGTGTCTAAGGATTTTGAGTTTTCCATTTCGAATTTTTAAATAAGTTCTTTTCAATACTTTGATTGACAGAGAAAAGTCCCTTTCTTAGTTTGATTAATTTGAAGTCTGAGAAAGATGGTTAATTCGCCCATCATACTCATTTCAAATTCACTTTGCATAAGCTCAGAGAATTCCTTGCACAAGGATATATTAGCACTTCCAAAAATAATATCATCAACATAAATTTGAATAATGAGATTGTCTGAAGAAGATCTTGTATCATACTCAATTATCTTTTTTGCATGATATTTGTGATAGATAGATTTATAATATATTTTTTAATGAAAAGATTTAAACATTTTACAAATTGATTAAAAAAGTTGTTCAGAAAATAGTGAAGGTTTTAATACTGCCTATTTAAATTATAACTATCAATATAATTAATTTAAATTAAGAAAAAACTCAAAAACTGAAGTATAATTGTTTTTAAATTCAAAATCCTAATGGAATGAAATATTAAATATAAATAGAAAATAAAGAAAAAAGAAGAGCAAAAGATTACGTTAGTATCTAAAAAAGAGGTGCTTTTAAGGATAAGGATAAGATTAGTTACTTATTTTTAAAATTGAAATTTCAAATAAATTATTTAAGCAATTTTGATAATATTTTATATAAGTAGCATAAACAAAAATAAGAATATTCGCTTGTTTTTCTCCTTACACAACTCATCACCCACATTTCCAAAATTCTTTTGTTCTAGACTTTTGTTATAGATATAAAAAATATATTAAATATAGATTGAAGCATTTAATAAGTTATATATGACCATGAACAATAATTTAAAAGATGAGTAGATGTATTATTTAATAATTTTTTAAATCCAAAAATTTTAAGAATTTTTTGTGATGCTAACATATTTAATTTTATGTCAATATTTGATTTTATATAAATATATTTTAATTCCTAATTCATATTATTATTATTATTATGTGTACATGCAATATGTTTCAAAATCCTAAATAATAGCATCATTATTTGTACATTCAATTATCTACTAGATATTGTGTGGAAATATAGTTCTCACGCGCGTATATATATATATATATATATATATATATATATATATATATATATATATATATATATATATATATATATGCGTGAGAACTATATTTCCACACAATATCTAGTAGATAATTGAATGTACAAATAATGATGCTATTATTTAGGATTTTGAAACATATTGCATGTACACATAATAATAATAATAATATGAATTAGGAATTAAAATATATTTATATAAAATCAAATATTGACATAAAATTAAATATGTTAGCATCACAAAAAATTCTTAAAATTTTTGGATTTAAAAAATTATTAAATAATACATCTACTCATCTTTTAAATTATTGTTCATGGTCATATATAACTTATTAAATGCTTCAATCTATATTTAATATATTTTTTATATCTATAACAAAAGTCTAGAACAAAAGAATTTTGGAAATGTGGGTGATGAGTTGTGTAAGGAGAAAAACAAGCGAATATTCTTATTTTTGTTTATGCTACTTATATAAAATATTATCAAAATTGCTTAAATAATTTATTTGAAATTTCAATTTTAAAAATAAGTAACTAATCTTATCCTTATCCTTAAAAGCACCTCTTTTTTAGATACTAACGTAATCTTTTGCTCTTCTTTTTTCTTTATTTTCTATTTATATTTAATATTTCATTCCATTAGGATTTTGAATTTAAAAACAATTATACTTCAGTTTTTGAGTTTTTTCTTAATTTAAATTAATTATATTGATAGTTATAATTTAAATAGGCAGTATTAAAACCTTCACTATTTTCTGAACAACTTTTTTAATCAATTTGTAAAATGTTTAAATCTTTTCATTAAAAAATATATTATAAATCTATCTATCACAAATATCATGCAAAAAAGATAATTGAGTATGATACAAGATCTTCTTCAGACAATCTCATTATTCAAATTTATGTTGATGATATTATTTTTGGAAGTGCTAATATATCCTTGTGCAAGGAATTCTCTGAGCTTATGCAAAGTGAATTTGAAATGAGTATGATGGGCGAATTAACCATCTTTCTCAGACTTCAAATTAATCAAACTAAGAAAGGGACTTTTCTCTGTCAATCAAAGTATTGAAAAGAACTTATTTAAAAATTCGAAATGGAAAACTCAAAATCCTTAGACACTCCCATGAGCTCCACATTCTCTATTGATAAGGATGAAGAAGGAAAGAAAGTAGATGAAACAAAATATAGATGTATGATCGGTTCATTACTTTATCTTACTACCAGTCAACCAGATATCATCTTTAGCGTCTGCAAGTGTGCAAGATTTCAGTCAACTCCTAAAGAATCACATCTAACCACGGTAAAGTGTATTATTCGTTATTTAGTTGGAACAACATCCTTTGGATTATGGTATCCAAAAGAAAATAATTTTTTCCTTGAAGGCTTCTCTAATGCTAATTATGCAGGTGATAAAGACGTCTGGAAAAGCACAGTGGCTCATTCAAATTCTAGGTAAATCTTTGATTTCCTGGAATAGCAAAAAACAGAGTTTTGTTTCTCTCTCTACTACAGAAGCAGAATATGTTGCTATCGGTCAATGCTGCGCTCAAATTCTATTGATGGTTTATCAATTAAGTAACTATGATTTATCATTTAAACCTGTTAAAATTATTTGTTATAATTCTAGTGCTATTTTTCTTTCAAAAAATTATGTGCATCATTCTCATGCTAATCATATTGATATCAAGCACCATTTTATTCGCGATCATGTTTTAAATGGAGATATTGAAATTTCTTTTATTAGTATTAATTTTCAATTAGCAGATATTTTTACAAACCTGTTTTGCAAGACAGATTTTTGTTATTTGAAGTTTTGATGATTTGACAAAACCACAGGGACCTTGTGAAGGTACCTGGTTCTTAGGTCAGACTGCTTTTCAACTGCCAGCTGGAGAAAGTACAAATGGTAGGTGCACAGGTTCCAACAGCGTCAGAAGCGTCAGAAACCTTAACCAATGGCATGGTTCTAAGGATAGTGACCTTCCTATACAAAAGACAACATCTCCATACCTTTGACTTAGTTTTTGCAACTTGAAAAATCACATTCAAGGACTCTTGCAAAGACGAAGCAAATAATCAAAAAGAAGAAAGTTTTCAAACACCTCAAGCTGAAGTGAACAAGTGTGTAGTGTTTATAAATATTTTCTACTGATCTAACAATTGTAAACTAATTCTAAATCTATAAAGGATTCAGTGTGGTTTGATCTGAAAATTCTAAGTTAGTTAGCTAAACTAATTTAGTGGGCAACCTGTGTGTTGCTTAGAAATTCTAAATCATTAGTAGGTTGATGATTTAGTGGGCAGTCTGTAAGATTGCTTATAAAATCCTAAGTTGTCTAGAGGTGATAGCTTAGTGGGTAGAGGAATCTCTACTTAGTCTCATCAAGCAATAGTGCTATTGCTTGATAGTGAGATTAAAAACTTTTTCTCACATTTTGTGTAGTCGGTTTCATTTTGCTTGTGAAGATTAGTGAAACTGTTTTTGAAAATCCTGTGAGACAGGTCGTGGTTTTACTCACTTGAGCAAGGAGGTTTCCACGTAAAACTTCTTGTGTCCTTAAACTACATTCTCTTACTGAAACTTTATTTTAGTGAGTCAAGGGACCTGGTCCATTGACTGAGTGTGGAAGCACAAATTCTAGCAAGTGGTATCAGAGCAGGTACTCTCTATCTGATTAATATCAAGAGAGTGGTTCCTGTTCTAGAATGGCCGCTCAACTCAATCTTGAGGAGGGTCAGTCCTCAACTCGACCTCCTCGTTTCAATGGTCACTTCTACAGCTGGTGGAAAGTCAGAATGCATGACTTTCTTATGGCTGAAAATAGTGAACTGTGGGACATAGTCTTAGATGGACCTTTCGTTCCCATGATTGAAGAGAAAGATGGTGAAATCACTAGACTTGTTCCAAAAGCCTAGACGCAAATATGATGAAGCTGATAGGAAGAAGATTGAAAAGGGATACAAAGCAAAGAAGCTTCTTGTCTGTGGTATAGGACCTGATGAGTCAATCGTGTCTCAGCTTGTGAATCAGCAAAGGAGATCTGGGATTCCTTAAAAACAGCCCATGAAAAAACTGAACAAGTAAAAGAGTCAAAGATTGATATGCTCACCTCTCAGTATGAAAATTTCAAAATGAGAGAAGGTGAAACCATTCATGAGATGCTTACAAAGCTGTCATCAATCACAAATGAGTTGAAAAGTCAGGGGAACCCATCAGTATGAGCAAGCAGGTCAGGAAAGTTCTTATAATCCTTCCCAAGTCATGGGAGAGCAAGGTGGATGCAATCACTGAAGCAAAAGATCTAAAAGTGTTTACAATGGATGCTCTTATTGGAAATCAAAACTCATGAGATGAATCGAAATTATGATCAGTCAAAGAAAGAAGTCAAGAAGGATAAGTCCTTAATGATGAAACACAGATCTGAGGAAGACTCCAGCAAAGATGAGTATATGGCTTACCTTATTAAAAGATTTCAGAAGATTGTGAGAAAAAACAAGGGATTCAGAAAGGGAACAAATAGTCCTCGAACTGCAACTCCAAATGATACTTGTCACAAATGTGGAAAGGCTCGACATTTTATAAGAGATTGTCCATCACTCAAAGCTAAAAACAAAGAATATCAAAGACCAAGAGGTGAGAAATAAAAACGCTGGGACCTGGTACTTGATAAAAGTGATCGAAAAGCTGCAGCTGATTATGTGGTCAAGAAAGCTCTTGCTGCATGGGGAGACTCTTCAAGTGAGTTAGAAGACCTTGATGAACCAAATGATGCATCAATGGTGGCAATTCATGATGACAATAATATATTCAATGAGATGTTTGCTTTAATGTCTGTGTCAGATGATGAAGATGCTGAGGATCAGGTAACACTTCTTGATATTAAGCAAAATCTGAATACTTATTCTCTTCAATGACTGAGAAAATTAGCAAATGTGATGATTCATTCTGTGACTGAATTAACTTCTGAAAGATATTCTATGAATGCTAAGTTTGAAAGTCTAAGTGAAAATAGAGATAAAATTGGTGAGAAAATGGTTCAAATTGTAGGCAAAATGATTGCTCTAGAATCTGAAAAACTAGAACTCAAAAACCAATTGTATCTGATGAATGAGAAGTCTGAAAAACTAAAAGGAAAGTCTGCTAGTCTACATGTTGAGCTGGAAGAAAAATTGAAAAACTCAGATATTAACCTTGTTTTCACCTTGGAAAAGAACAAAAGCTTAGAGAAAGATATTGTCAAACTTAAGGATGACCTTTCTAATTCCCTTAAATGGACAAAATCTTCTAAGCTGATTTCAGATGTGATAAATCAAAGCAACTACAACAAAAGGGGTTTGGGAAGCTTAAATATTACTCCTCCTTTCAATCCTCACAGAAAATATGTCTTTGTCTCATATAATTTGCTTTGTTTTCACTGTGGTAGAAATGGGCACTTAAAAAGTAAATGTACAGCCTGGAGAGAGTCGCATGAAAGATTCTCAAATTTCACAGAAAAGAAAAGGATTTCAAAAAGGGACCTGGTCCTGTCCAAAAACCCTTGATCAAAAAGAGTTTAAATTGACCACACTGGGCAAAAAATACCTTGATTACTCCTTTATCTGCCTTCTGGGAACTCAAATTCTAATAAGTGATTCTTGCTTCAGGTGAGTGAGAGGAAGAGCAGTTAATGTTGGTACATGGATAGTGGATGCTCCAAACATATGACTGGAGATACAAGCAACTTCCTCTCACTCAAGGCACTTCAAGGAGGAGGTGTCTCTTTTGGTGATGGAAAGAAGGGGTATATTTTGGGTGTTGGTAAAGTGGGAAAAACTCTTGAAGAATCCATTGACAATGTGTACCATGTCAGTGGACTGAAGTACAGTCTTTTGAGTGTGTCTCAAATTTGTGACAAAGGGAATGAAGTAAGGTTTACATCTGAGGAGTGTACTGTAGTCAATTTGACTACAAAGAAAGTGATTCTCACAGCTCAAAGATGTAAAAACATGTATGTGGCAAACTTAGAAACATTACATGGAGATGATGTAACATGTCTAAGTGTTCAAAATGAAAATGCTGATCTGTGGCATCAGAGACTAGGTCATGTAAGCTCATCTCTATTGAATAAGCTGATTTCTAAGGACCTGGTACTAGGTCTGCCAAAGTTGAAATTTTGTGAAAGTAAAATATGTGAAGCCTGTGTCAAAGGAAAACAGATCAGATCATCCTTCAAGTCAAAGAAGCAAGTAACCTCATCGAGAGTATTAGAGCTGCTGCACATGGATTTATGTGGACCCTTGAAGGTTTAATGTAGAAGTGGAAAGAAATACATTCTGGTGATAGTTGATGATTACTCAAGGTTCACATGGACAATGTTCTTAAGATCAAAGGCAGAAACACCAGATGAATTGATAGTATTTTTCAAAATGATTCAAACAAAATTGAATCAAGTGATAGCTGAAATTAGGTCTGATCATGGAACTGAGTTTGAAAACTCAAAAATTGATAATTTCTGTCTGGAAAATGGCATAAGTCACAACTTCTCTGCTCCAAGAAATCCCCAGCAAAATGGAGTAGTGGAAAGGAAAAACAGAACCTTGGTAAATATTGCAAGAACCATGATTATTGAGTCAAATCTTCCACAAAATTTTTGGGCTGAGGCAATCAACACAGCATGCTATGTTACTAATAGATGTTTGATAAGGTCTTTGCTGAATAAGACTCCATATGAACTACTCAACAACAGAAAACCTATGTTGAGCTATCTTAGGGCATTTGGATGCAAATGTTTTGTCTTGAACAATAGGAAGGATGATCTAGGAAAGTTTGACCCCAGAAGTGATGAAGGAGTCTTTGTAGGATACTCTTCATCAAGTAAAGCATACAGATTTTTGAACAAGAGAACTCAATGCATTGAAGAGAGTATTCATGTAGTGTTTGATGAAGATGGAAATCTAAAAAGGACAGCATCAAATGATGAAGATGAGTTAATTGAGCTGTTTAAATCTCAGAAAAATGAAAGAAGTGAAGCTGAAATAAATGAACAGTTGGAGATTGACAATACTGATCAAAGTTCATCTGAAAAGGCTGATGAGGTTGATAAGCCTGAAGAGGAACCTGGTCCCATTCTGAACTCAAGTCAGAATATCACTCACTCTCCAAAAAATAAAGACTCCCTTGATGAAGAAGAAAACACTGATCAGTCGAACCAGTTGACATCAAGACCAGGATCGAAACACTGCTCATCACATCCACTTGATAATCTCATTTCACCTCTGTACTCTGGAATTCATACTAGATCAAAAATAAGAAATCTAGTTGCATTCTCAGCTTTTATATCATCAATTGAGCCTAAGAATGTGAAAGAGGCATTAGGTGATGCAGACTGGGTTAATTCAATGCAAGAAGAACTTCATAAGTTTTAGAGAAGCAAGGCATGGTACCTGGTCCCTCGACCTGCTAACAGAACTGTTATAGGAACCAGATGGGTTTTCAGAAACAAGCTTGATGAAAATGGTGTGATTACAAGGAACAAATCCAGATGTTGTTCAAGGATATAACCAGGAGGAAGGCATAGATTATGATGAAACATTTGCTCCTGTTGCAAGGATGGAGGCCATCAGAATTCTTATAGCCTTTGCTGCATTTATGGGATTCAAGCTGTATCAAATGGATGTCAAAAGTTCTTTCCTAAATGGAGACTTAAAGGAAGAGGTGTTTGTCAAACAATCTCTTGGTTTTGAAGATGCTGAGCTACCAAATCATGTGTTCAAATTGAATAAGGCACTGTATTGGTTAAAACAAGCTCCCAGGGCATGGTATGAAAGATTGTCAAAATTCCTGTTGCAAAATGGTTTCAAAAGAGGGAAAATTGACCACACTTTGTTCTTAATGAAAAAAGAACAGGAGCTTCTTATCATACAGGTATATGTGGACGACATCATTTTTGGAGCTACATCTGAGTACTTATGTGAAGAATTTTCATCATTAATGGGAAATGAGTTTGAAATGAGTATGATGGGTGAACTGACTTTCTTTTTGGGGCTACAAATTAAGAAAACTTCAGAGGGAATTTCAATCAGCCAGGAGAAGTATACAAAGGAGTTGTTGAAGAAATTTAACATATCTGAGTCCAAACCCATAGATACTCCTATGGGAACAAATACTAAGCTTGCAACTGATGAAAATGATTCTCTTGTAAATCAAATTATGTACAAGGGAATCATTGGATTTTTGTTGTATTTAACTGATAGCAGACCTGACATTGTATTCAGCGTGGGAATATGTGCTACATTCCAATCCAGTCCTCGGGATTCACATTTAAAGGACGCCAAATGGATTCTGAGATACTTGAAGAAAACAGGGGACCTGGTTCTTCTCTTTTGATCTTGTAGGATTTGCAGATTTTGATTTTGCAGGATATCAAGTAGATAGAAAGAGCACTTCAGGGATGGTACACTTCCTTGGGTCCTCACTCATTTCTTGGGGAACAAAGAAACAGAATTCAGTATCTCTTTCAACAGCTGAAGCTGAGTATATAGCAGCTGCTGCATGTTGTTCACAGCTGTTATGGATTAAGCAACACTTGGAGGATTTCGGAATTAGCATCAAGTCAATACCTCTCATGTGTGATAATACAAGTGCTGTCAGCATGGGAAAAAATCCTGTTCACCATAAAAGAACCAAGCACATTGATGTGAGACATCACTTCCTAAGAGATAATGTTGAAAAAGGGAACATTGTGCTAACTTATTGCCCAACAGAGGAACAAATTACAGACATCTTTACCAAGGCTCTAAGCGAAGATCAGTTTGAGAGCAACATGTTGAAGTTGGGTATGATGAACTTGAAGTAATCTCAGAATTATTCAAGCATGAAATTTGCTTGGTGGCAGAAATCTGTAGTGCAGGTATCTTTTGTATTAATAATAATATGTCTTGTAAGATCAATGTTGTACCTATTGCAGGTATACATTCATAAATGATGTGCAAAAGCAAAAACATAGTCAGAACCATTCAGGAATGGTGCTTAAATTGCAGTATGGGACCTGGTCTCTCCTGAGGTTAGCTTTCTTTACATTAATTTTAAACTAGCCTAAATAGACCCTTGATATTGCCACGTGTCAGTCATCGGTCATTCTGATCGTTAGTCCCATTGCTTGAAACTCCAAGCGACACGTCAAATCAAGGGACCTGGTACCGCTTCTCTTCTTTTTATTCAACCTTTCTCCTTTCTTAATCTCTTCATTCTCTCACTCCGCTCTGGAAAACCCTAAAATACTAAATCCTTGTCTCTTCTCTTTGCTGTTGTTTTTTCTTTATTTCTTGATAAACAATGTCGGAACCTTCATCCTCATCAAGGAAGATGCTTGCATCCTTGAGTGAAATCGATCCAGTTTCCTTCTACACCCCATTACCTTCAGGATCGAAATCATTAGTTCCAACAACCTCTGAAATCAATCCTCCTTTGGATAACCCCAACCTTCCCTTTCAGTCTATAGATCTAAACAGTCCTAGCCTTCCCCTTGTACCTGGTCCCTCTCTAGAAATGCTTTCAGATACCCTTTTTGAGGGTGACTTACCAGAGAGAAAAACATCTGATTCAAATATCTTGGCTGCTAGTGAAGGACTGGTCATTGAGAGCCTCACAATGATGAGAGAAGAAGCAAAACTGGAGGAATGTGAAAGCCCCATGAATGACGATATCAGAGAAACACAACCTATTTTTGATAAAACTCTGGATTTAGGGAGATATCCTTCCTCTGATTCTCCTGACGAAGAAGATGTTAATCGTCCTATTCAGTGGTCACTGCAGAAGAGAGATGAAATGTCTCTAAAAAGGGGAAAGAAAAGGTTGTGGAAGGTAAACCTAAACGACGGCCAGTTACTAGATCTGACTAGAAGAAAATGCTAGCCGATGCTATGATAGCTAGTGCCAAATCTACAGCAAGAAATCGAAGTGTAAGAACCTTTAGAGTGTCAAAATTCCAAATGCCTTCGACTGGTGTGGTGGAAGTTTCTGGAGAAGAGTCTGATGGGGAATCTGGTAAGAAAAATTCAGGAAAAGTGAAACAAAATGTCCAAAAAGAAGTCCAACTCAACAAAACCCACAAAGGCGGCAGCGAAAGGAAAAAGGAAGAGAAAAACATCTGCAACAAAAACTGAAAAGTCTGAGCAGGGACCTGGTCCTGAAGTGCAAGTGGATGAAGATGTGGTCAACAAACAAGAAATTGTTGATAACTTGAGTAAACAATCTGTCTTGGCTGGAAGGGTATTCGACATGAATATTGTTAATCAATCTGGTATGGACTTCCTTCATGATATTGTAGAAATTCAGTCATGGATGCATTTATTCGATTTTAAGTCTCATGTTCTTCATGAGGAAGAGGTCCGTGAATTTTACTACAATATTACTTTTGAAGAAGATGGCAGTATAAATACCAGAGTGAAAAACATAGTTGTTCATCTTGATGAAGACCTGCTGAAAAAGATTCTTGGAGTACCTCGAGGAGGTATCAGGTCTGTGGTTGGAAAAAGTTGTTCGGTGGAATTTGTCAGTACTTGTTCCAAGATCCCAACTACCCGGTGTGCTGGTCTGTTTAAGAAACTGATGAAGAGTGAATTCCAGTTGGTGTTAGAGTTTGTTAACAAAATTCCAAGAACTGAAAAGAGAACTTCAGCAACTTCTGCTGAATTGTTTCTCATGGAGTCGTTGTGCAAATTTGAATCTTTGGATCTTCCAGGACTTATGCTCGAACACGTACAAAACTGTCATTGAGCGAAAAGGAAAGCATGGTATGGGTTATGGATACTTTTTAACTAAAGTATTCAAATACTTTAACATTCCTCTTGGCATTGGAAAAGTTTGTACTGTGTAGCAATCCTTCTCGGAGTCTACTCTGGTTGAGTGTGAATGTATAGAAGGGAAAGGAAATCCTAAGAGCAAAGTGGCTCAACTTGTTGAAAACCAAAATCAACTGAAGCATGAGTTGGAAGAATTGACTATGAGGTTGAGTAGTAGAGATGCAGAAATTGCTATTCTTAAGGCAGAACTACTCCAGGCACAGACTATGGGAACTGGTACCTCGGTTGTTCAAGAACTGAAGCAGGAAAATGCAGATCTGAGGGCCAAGATTGTTGCTTTACAAGAAAAAGTAATAAAGGACAATGATGATGCTAATGCTCGACTTACTCTTATCATTCAATCCCTTTCCCATCAGCCTCCCCCCTCATAGTCCGTCCTGTTCTTTTCCTTTATGTCTTTCTTGTGTGTGGCTTATCTACCAAGTCTGTTGTATCCTAGTTTAATTTTAATGTATTGACTGTTGTCTCTGAACTACTATTAATCTTATTCCTGTTTTGTTCTGGCAATTGTTTGATGCGAACTGTACTTCTTTATGTTTGATTGCCAAAAGGCTCTGCTCTTACTTGATTGCATTATTGATAATATTGGTTTACTGTGTCTCTTTTTAATGATGCCAAAAGGGGGAATTTTATGTGAAAATGCGATATGTGCTTCAGGGGGAACATGTGAAAATAGGATATGTGCTTCAGGGGGAACATGTGAGAATGGGATATGTGATTCAGGCGGAAGCAGGGAAATATACGAGGAAAATAATTGGTGGCCGGTTTCTGGTCCTTGTGAGTTTTCTTGTTTACTGCAGGTATATGGACAAATAATTCAGGGGAAATAATAAACTCTGCAATATTCTGCGATGTTGTCTTGAAATCTGGAGTATAGTTTGTCATCATCAAAAAGGGGAAAATGTTATTTGAAGTTTTGATGATTTGACAAAACCACAGGGACCTTGTAAAGGTACCTGGTTCTTAGGTCAGACTGCTTTTCAACTGCCAGCTGGAGAAAGTACAAATGGTAGGTGCACAGGTTCCAACATCGTCAGAAGCGTCAGAAACCTTAACCAATGGCATGGTTCTAAGGATAGTGACCTTCCTATACAAAAGACAACATCTCCATACCTTTGACTTAGTTTTTGCAACTTGAAAAAGCACATTCAAGGACTCTTGCAAAGACGAAGCAAAGAATCAAAAAGAAGAAAATTTTCAAACACCTCAAGATGAAGTGAACAAGTGTGTAGTGTTTAGAAATACTTTCTACTGATCTAACAATTGTAAACTAATCCTTAATCTATAAAGTATTCAGTGTGGTTTGATATGAAAATTCTAAGTTAGTTAGCTAAACTAATTTAGTGGGCAACCTGTGTGTTGCTTAGAAATTCTAAATTATTAGTAGGTTGATGGTTTAGTGGGCAGTCTGTAAGATTGCTTAGAAAATCCTAAGTTGTCTAGAGCTGATAGCTTAGTGGGTAGAGGAATCTCTACTTAGGCTCATCAAGCAATAGTGCTATTGCTTCATAGTGAGATTAAAAGCTTTTTCTCACATTTTGTGTAATCGATTTCCTTTTGCTTGTGAAGATTAGTGAAACTCTTTTTGAAAATCCTGTGAGACAGGTCGTCATTTTACTCCTTTGAGCAAGGAGGTTTCCACGTAAAACTTCTTGTGTCCTTAACTGCATTCTCTTACTGAAACTTTATTTTAGTGAGTCAAGGGACCTGGTCCATTGACTGAGTGTGGAAGCACAGATTCTAACAATTTTGCTCTCTAAGAAAATCTTTGACTGCAAATCCCTTGATTTCTTAATTTAATTGCTTTGATTAATTGCTTTACTGCCTTTCCTTTTGCGTGTTGCTTCTTTTATTGTGTTGCTTTTTTTTTATATATAATTTAAAGATGGATCAAGGTCCATTTTATTAGAAAAAATCTGTACAGAGGCTTAATATGTCAAGCCCAAACAGGTTTCATGTTACAATAATAATGAGAAAAAAATAAAATCAAAATAAGAACAAAATAGACAAACAAACTGTTAATAGAGAAATAATCAGGGAAATGAACGGTCTTCAGAGAAGCAATTAATACCTCACGCCTTCTTCCTCCTCGTGAATCCAGTGAGATGTTCGATTTGCCTTACTCAGGAAAGACGGCGATGAAGCAACAACCACGAGCTTGGGTGTATTTCATACGGCATTTATTATGTCTCACCTTGCCATGAAATCAACTCCATTGAAGATTTCTTCAGCTCCTAACTTGAATTCGACCACAACGCCTCCGGGTATGGGCCTTCTTGGACCAAAACCTCCTTGAAATGATTCTGCTAAGTCAGATGCTAACCTTGTACGTCCCTTGTGCAGATTGAGCTCAATAAAGCTGATACCACTGCCTCAATTTATGTTCGATATTAGCACCCTCCTCATGCTCACTATCGAGGTAACCCTTCTAACATTTTATAAATAAATTGGGGCAACCCCTGTACCTCTGAACTTTAAGAAATCAACTTTAGACCGTTCCTTTATTTGCGCCTATTTCTGACTTCTCTTTTCTCTATAAGTCGTTGTTTCTTCTAGTCATGTCAAGACCTCTTAATCTCCCTTTCTCTCTTTGCCTTTATATCTCGGTCTTCTGTTTTTTTCTTCTCTCAACCGTCCTCCTTCTCTCATTCTCTAAAATGGATAAATAACATCTTCCCTCTTCTTCTATTACTCGTAAGAGAAAAAAGGCAAAGCACCTGCTGCTATGTTTATCGACTCTGAAGGTTTTGATGATCAAGTTTCGTCGTATCGTCTCGAGGTAAGGTTCATGTGGATTCCGATGATAGTGGTTTGTCTAAAAAGTATGATTTCGACAGTTCCTTGGATAAGAAGGTGGATTTTTGGAGTTCTTATCATGAAGTTCTCTTCCATTCTCTAAAGGATAAAACCCTAGTGCATGGTAGGGTTGTCGACCTTGATATTTTCTCTTCCCTGGACTGCCATATCAATAATCTGTTTGAATTTCAGGGTTGGGCTAACATCTTTTCTGTCCCTATGATTGCTTATGAGCCCCTCGTTCGATTTTTCTATGCTAACATTCGCTAGAATCTTTGCTTCTAGGGAAGCGTATTTTTATTGATTGTAAAATATTTGATTCTATGTTTGGGATTTCTTGCTCTAGAATCATGGCCCCTCCTAAGAATTGTTGGCCTTCTGTCTCGTATAATCAAACCAAGCGAGAACTTGTTCTTGACTCCTCCAAACTAATTCCCTCTTACTTAGTCCCTAAACATCTCCCTTTTGAATCTCGAGCGATTGCGCACATCATAGCCACTATTCTCCTTCCTAGGGCTGGGTCTCATTCTACGCTTACCCTGTTTGTCTACTGCTTGGTCTCTGGTGTAAAAGTGCATCTCTCTTCCTTCATCATCGCTGCAGATCCCTCCAGCCTCCTCTTTGGAATGCTGCTTACCCGCATCTTTGAATTCCAGTATATGTGCCTCGGCGATTTCTCTCCGGTGTTTATCAAGTAATGCTACAACTCTCGAGATTTTCAGAGCATGGATTTTGTTCACTCTGGTTCCTCCTGGCTTCTCAAGACTAACTTCGATGAGTTAGGGGCTAAGCAAGAAAAATCCAAGCCCTCCGCGTCAACCTCTGTCTCTACTGTTAGAATCTTGATGAAATGCATGCCAAGCTTTATGCCATGTCCATCACCACCTCTCAGGTAAGTGATGTCATGACCAAGCTGACTGCCATGGGTGAATAGGTTGACTCCCTGAAGGATCTCTTGCTTGCTGCTCATTTCAAAATTGACAACGTGAAGGATGTCTCTAAAGAAATCGGTGCTGACGTTGCCAAGATTCGTCAAAGACTTGATCAAATCGTGAAGGAAGCCATCAAAATTGCTACCAAGGTTCAAGTTGGCTCGAAGGCTATATCCACTTCTTTGTCCTCCAAGCTTGAGGAAATCTCCACTTCTATTGTCAATACTTTGACCGATTTCCTTCGTCCTCGCTGATTCTCTGTTGGGCTGGTGTTTTGTTTTTGCTACTTTGTTGTATAATGGGCTGTGTTGCTCATTTTAAGACTGTGGTTCTTTGTTGTTTCTTTAAGACTGGTGTTTTCTTTCCTTTTTGCTGATGCCAAAGGGGGAGAGCTCATAATATTACTACTAATTCATGGGTTTGCTTGCTTGCTTATACCGGCTATTCTCTTGTTTTTTTTCTTCCTGCCTCTAATACTCGTTTTTGCTGCATCCTTCTCTATTCTTTATGTTTTTTATCATCTTGTATTAAGTTCTTCAAAAACGAAAGGCTATTATCAGCACTTATTCAAGGGGAGCAAGCTAAAATATTTGGTCCCACAAGTTGACTACACCTTACACATTCAGGGGGACCAAGTTAGACGACAACCACAAGTCAACTTCACAAACAGGGAAGTGTCTCTACTATATATCGTCATCATAAAACGGGGGAGATTGTTAGTGCAAAGTTTTAATGATAAACAACTTAAATCCTTTCAGGATTAGCTGATCATTAAAAAGGAAAGAATCCAAAATGGAGACAGAAGATCGGAATGCTTAAGTCAAGGAAGATTACCAAGCAGATAATTGAAAGACCAACAATCAAGAAAAATGAAATACAGAGATACACAATCATGGTAAATCTAAATTAAATAAGATCAATCGAGGAAGCCTAAATGAAAGAAGAATTCAAACGACTACATCTCAATCAAGGAAAGTGAAGATCATGAATATCTCCAACGGCTACTAAAGAGTGAAGAATAAAGGATAACGGCTAGCAGAAGATCACAAGCAAATTGAGGCTAAATTAATTAGCCTTAAATCTTTATTCTTGGAAAATAAGGATCCCTTTCCTTTTTTCCAAGGATAAAATCTCTTGGGTTACCATTTCTTCACAAGAATGATTCAAGCCTAGACGCTATAAATACCCCCCCCCCCCCCGCCCCCCCAAATCTATGCCCGAAATCCCAGAGACACACTTATACTATACTAAGGTCCTATTATCCCTGCACTTATTTTATAAATAATTTTCTACCCCTTTTCGACCTGCATTGCACTAGCTTGAAAATATATCAACACGCGTTGGGCCCAAAAGATAGTGCCTCATAGGCCGAATAGGGGTAGAAAATTATTTATAAAATAAGTTCAGGGGTACTATGACCTTAGTATAGTATAAGTGTGTCTTTGAGATTTCAGACATAGGTTGGGGAGGGGGGGTACTTGTGCATTTTTCCACAAACTAACAGTGTAAAATCGAGTCAAAATCATCTAAAAGCTCCCTACTCTACTTTTGATAAGCATTGCATTACTTAGTTATACTGTGGAAACAAAAAAGAGAGAAGAGAGAAAAATTGTTGGTAAGGCATTGTATCAAAACAACAGAGTGAAAAGAAACTGAGTGTAAACTGTGAAGTCACACTCAACTTTGTACTCACATCAAAAGTTACTAAAGCTAGAAGAGAACACCCTTGCAACCCAAGAGGACTGAATGTAAGATCCACTTTGGATCCCAACCAGTATAAAATTTCTTGTGTCAAGTTTACTTTATGCATTTTCGAGTTTATTCATATTAGTCTGCAACCTGTAGTCGACTGAGGTTCCTCTCTAGTGAACTACTCACAAAAGAAAATTGAAAAGAATTGCAATTCACCCCCCTCTTGTGCTTTCATTTTTCTGTTTAGAAGTTTTTATTATTTTTTTATTTTTAGTGTAGAACAAAATTGTTTATAAAAATTTGTATGTGCATTTTCGTAATTTAACTTTAGACTTGGAGGCTTTCCACTTTTAATATATAATATGATAAGCTAATTTTTTCCATTACTTATAAGCTATAATATTTAAAGAGAAAATAGTCAAATGCCCTTTTAAGCTATTATCGGATTTTCAACTACACACTTATGCTTCAAGGGAGTCCTATCAACACCCTAGACTATTTTATAATGAAATAATTACACCCTTAGATGTTGACATGGCACAAAGAGTGTCCTCACTCAGTTGGAGGCATGTGAAAGTCAGAAGAATTGGTAAACAATATTATATAATGTTTTTAATTTATATTTTTGTTAAATATATGTTTTTTTTACTTTTCTTTTAAGTTTTTTGTTTCTTTTTATTTTTTCCCTCTCTTTCTCATTACTTAACATTCATCCAAACCACCATTTCCTCCACTTTGAACCACCATCATTGCACTAACCACATTTTAAAAATCCATTTTCTATTTTTTTTACAATTTGCTTCACTAGTTTCTACAACTAACGCTGCAAATCATCATTAAAATCATCAAATAATCTTAAAATAATTACTTATATTGCCGGAAAAAACTAATCATCTCACTATTCCAAAAAAATAATAATTCAGAGTAAAGACCAAAAAAAAAAGCAGGAGAAGAAAGTTAAGAGAAACGAAACACAAATAAAAAAGAATTATTAAACACCTTTTACATTAAAAATTTATTCTATTATTGATTTTTTTAATTATTGGAGAATTATAGTTAATGAAAACAATTATGACTATAAAATAGATTTTTTTGATCATGAATTTCATAAACCAAACTAAACATGAGTTTTGGGTATATAATCTGGGTCACTATCCAACTTTTTTTTTCATTTTTATCAATCTCAAGTTAGTTCAAAATACCAACTCCATTAATTTAATTTTCTCACCAATTTCGGGTCAGTAACATACATCAACCATCAGATCTTATCCTCAATCTCTATTGTTCTTTTGTGAAGACCAAGAATTTAACCATCGACAATACGTAAATAAAATATTACAAATTTGGTGTCATGGAGACAAAGAAATACATAATAAAAAAGAAGAAGAAATAAATGAGTAATCAAGCTAGTCAAGGTGCTTGAAAGATGAAAAGTGAGGAAAAATGATAATAAAAATAGCTTCAATTTTTTTCGTGGGTGAGTGATTTGGAAGAAGGGAATGAAAACAAAAGAGATAAGAACAAGAAGAGAGAAGAAGAAGAAGAAGAAGAAGGAAGAGGAGGAGAAGGAGAAGGAGAAGGAGAAGGAGAAGAAGGAGAAGGAGAAGGAAAAGAAGAAGAAGAACGAGGAGGAGGAGGAGGAGGAAAATGTGCATCACTACATGTTGAGAATGTGGTTGTCTAATTTTAGAGTGGTATATATTTTATTTTTAAAAAGTTTAGGGGGTTAGTAAGACCCCCGCAAAGTATAAGTGAGTAGTTGAGAATTTGATAATAAATTAGGGAGACATTTGTCTATTTTCTCTATTCTAAAAGTCATCATATTTATTGATTCAACCTTTCAACCTTCACTTATGATGAGAAGACCAAAAGTTACTCTCTTAATTATTCAACCATTAATAATCATATATCATTATTAATTTATTTATTTCCAAAATTAGCCTTCTCCTTTCATAAAAATTTGTGATATTTACGAAAAATTGTGAATTTTTTGAAAAATTGCAACTTTAATGAAGAGTTGCGATTTTTTAAGAAAAATTGTGACTTTAATGAAGAGTTGCGACTTTTATGAAAAGTTGTGACTTTTATGAAAAGTTGTGACTTTAATGAATAGTTCGACTTTTATGAAAAGTTCTGATTTTTATGAATTGTGACCAATCTGAAGATTTGCATTTTCAAATAGTTGTAACCTTTCCGATAAGACACAACAAATATTTGTTCACACAACCATTTGTTGTCTATAAATAGAGAGATTTCCTCTCATTTTAAAACAATGAAAATTCTGAACCTCCTCTTCTTTCTTCTTCTTCACAATTAAATATTTGTCTACTTTACTCATGTTGACACCAATATTTATGTTACAAATTTGTATGTATTTTTACTGTCACTTATTTATGCTTATGTTATTAAGGATAAATGATAAGATGTAATAATTTTCATTTCCTTTACATTATTAATCTTTTATGTAAGATAATATAGTGTTTTAGTTTTAGTGACTGATAAGTTTTAAGTATTATTTTATATATTTAGTGATATTAAATTTCCGCGCGAAACACATGTAATTTTAGTATTTTTGAATAATATTGAAAAAAGGATTTTATGAGTCACTATATCTAATAGTATAAATACAGGTCTATTATGCTTCTTTTTTCTTTTCATAGATCACAAATTTCTCATTTGCATATCAATTTTTTTAAAGTTACTATTGAAGATTTTCGTTTGTGCTTATGAGTTTGATGTTATATTTTCTTTTTATGCATTGTAATTATTATTTACAATCTGTTTTTTTTTTTTTAACATTTTTTTGCATATTCATGTTTGAACGGAGGCAAGATTCATAAGACTTTTGTCACCATTTGAGTTGATCAAGATGTTATTCAACATATGTATTGGTTTATTTTTTATTTTTCCATGCAGTATAGTTAATTTTATGAGGTAATCATTTTATTTACAAACACTATATCAAGTACTTTGAGGTAAATATGCAACACACATTCCCACAAACTAGTCAACAATAAATGTGTTGGTGAGTTAAGCATTTTAATATTAAAATGGTGAAGTGCTGCATATTGGAGTGACTTTTAGTGCTCCATTACGAAATATTTCTTTGTAGCATTATTCCTCTTAAAACCATTGCAACATCTTACACATTATTTATTAGCGGAAACGTGAAAATAAAGAATAAGGAAGAATAACAACATTTAACGTGGTTCGGATTAAAATGATCCTATGTGCAACAAAGAAGAACTGCACCAGTATTTATTTCACTCTACAAAAAATACAAGTTAAATACTACAAGGGAGAGAACAACAAATGTCTTAGAAGGTGAGAAGGCAAGTGAGAGGATGCTTTGAAAATGAATTAAGAGCTACCTATTTATAGGAATAAATTCATCCTATTGATGTCATCCATGACATCACTATGTGTCAAAATGTCAAGGTTAAACATGTGAAACCAATTTACGGTTTACCTAAATTTCACCTACTAATATACTATCTTGACTTTTATTTTGTACTAATTATCTTCCTATCAAATATTCATGTTAATTCATCTTCCATTGAATTTGATTCCACAAGAACCAAACCAACTCTTTCAATCTCCACCTTTGTTTGTGTTCCAAGCATGCGTATAAACAACTCCGGCCAAAACTTCTAAGTTTACTAGGCAATCCCGTTGTAAGAAACAAGAAGAATCAAACCTTTGTTGAACATACTAGCTCCACCTAGCAGTTGTTCCCCCAGAGTTGAATCACTTGATGCATACTCCCGCCAAGTCCTTGCAGTATGTAAACTTGGTAAGCAGGACTATTTTGGTCAACATGTCTTCAACGTTATCGTCTGTGATAACCTTCTCAACCTTGATAGCACCCTCTTCTACGACATCTCGAATAAAATGGAATCTGACATCAATGTGTTTGGTGTGCTCATGAAATCTTTGATTTTTAATCAAATGAATAGCACTTTAACTATCACATCTTAGAATTGATTCAGGTTGAACCGAACTCAATTCTGTCACCAAACTTTTTAACCAGATAGCTTCTCTCACTGCCTCCGTTGCTGCCATATGTTCTTCCTCTGTTGTAGACAAAGCGACAATAGACTGTAAAGTCGATTTCCATCTAACGCCACTGCCCATGAGAGTAAAGATGTATCCAGTTGTGGACCTCCTTTGATCAGAATCTACATAACCGAGAATTGAAATACCTTCACTTTTTCGGAAGGTTAGGCCAACATCAGGAGCTCCTTTGAGATATCTCAATATCCACTTGAGAGTTTCCAGTGCCTTTTTCCCTTTTTCCTCGATTTGCCATGTACCTGCATACCTCACTTACAGATTGAGCAATATCTGGACGTGTGCACAACATAACATACATAATGCTACCAATTGCGCTCACATAAGGAACCTTTGACATATGCTCCACCTCATCCATAAATTGAGGCATTTGTAACTCTGAAAGCTTGAAATGAGAAGCTAACAATGTACTTACAGGCTTGCTCATATGCATATTGAATCTCTCAAGAACTTTTTTAATGTACCTCTTTTGAGAATGATGTACAATACCATTTTCTCTTGAAATCTTCATTCCAAGGATTTTCTTTGCAACTCCCAAATCCTTCATGTCAAATTCCTTGCTCAACAGTTTCTTTAAAATATTTATCTGTGTGATGTTGTTAGCAGCAATAAGCATATGATCAACATACAACAATAGATAAATCATAGAGTTACCAGACATCTTCTTGTGATACACACAGCTATCAAATGCACTCCTCAAAATCCATGTTTAGTCACGAATGCATCAAACCTCTTGTACCACTGTCCAGGGAATTGCTTCAAACCATAAAAAGACTTCTCCAGTTGGCATACATGGTCTTCTTTTCCTTCAGCTAGAAAACCTTCAGGCTGATCCATATAGATTGTCTCTTCTAGATCCCCATGTATGAAAGCAGTTTTTACATCAAGCTGTTGAAGCTCTAAATCACATTGTGCAACCAATGCTAGTAGCACGCGAATTGAGCTATGTTTCACGACTGGAGAGAAGATCTCATTGTAGTCAGTTCCCTCCTTCTGGCTTAAACCCTTTGCAACCAATCTCGCCTTAAACCTAGCATCTTCCACTTCTGGAATAGCTTCTTTCTTTCTGTAGACCCATTTGCATCCAACTGTCCTCATCCCCTTTGGCCTTTTAACTATGAACCATGTCTCATTTTTGTGAAGAGACTCCATCTGTTCCATCATGGCTAACTGCCATTGTGCAACATATTTGCAAGAAGTTGCTTCAAAATATGAAGAGGGCTCGAGATCCTTAATCTCTTCTTCTGCAGCTACAAACGCATGCGTAATCAAATTTTCTTGCTCTATAAGACGTTCTGGTTTCCGTATCTGCATTTTGTCCCTTCCCTTCGCAATTGTGTATAGTTCATTGGCAGCAAGTTCTTCAAGATCTGCATCTTTTTACTCATCAACTTGAGTCTCTTGATCCCGTTCCTTGGTAAGCTCCACCGGTAGCTCCACCTGCTCGTTATTCTCGTTTCTTGATAACTCCACATAAACTTTATGAGGATCAAGTATAGAGAACTCATCAAATGTAACATCTCTACTAACTACAAATTTGAGTAAAGACGTACACCATAGTTTGTACCCTTTTACTCCATCTACATATCCTACGAATATGACCTTTTTAGCCCTTGGTTCAAGCTTTCCTTCATTAATATGATAATAAGATGGACACCCAAATATTCGCAAGTATGAATAGTTAGAGGGTTCACCTGACCAGACCTTATTCGGATTCTTAAAGTCAATCGTTGATGCTGGAGATCGATTGACAATATGAGAATTAGTATGAACTGCTTCATCCCAAAATACTTTGGCATCTTGGCTTGTAAGAGCATACAACGAGCCTTCTCAAGAAGAGTTCTGTTCATTCTCTCGACAACCCCATTCTACTATGGTGTGTGCCTGACCTTCTTATGTCTTGCGATCCCATGAACATTGCAGAAATCATTGAACTCTTCACTGCAAAACTCCAAGCCATTGTCTATGCGAAGATACTTGATTTTTCTCTCCATTTGATTTTCAACTAAAATCTTTCACTCTTCAAATGCTTCAAAAACATCACTTTTTGCCTTCAGGAAACACACCCAAACCTTTCATGAAAAAATCATCAATGAATGTGAGAAGATATCTCTTTTCTCCTTTCGATGGAAGCTTAGAGGGACCCCATAAATCTGAATGGATGTAGCATAGCACCCGTCCCGTTTTGTGCTTGCCAGTTCTAAAGCTGACCTTTTTCTGCTTCCCTATGCTCACAAAATTCAAGTGTGCTGATCTTCTCACCATTCAAAAGGTTGCGGTTGCACAACATCCCCAATCCTCGTGCGCTCATATGGCCTAGTCTCATGTGCCATAATTTTGCCTTGTCATCATTAGATAACTACACTTTATATGCATTTACAGATCCAATAATGGTTCTTACCGTAAGTGTGTAGAGGCCATCCTCCATCTTGACCTTCAACTTGACTAAAGACTCTTTAGTCACTTTCATAGTTTCTCCTTCACTCATGTATTTATAGCCTTGTTTATCCAAAGTACCCAGGGAGATCAAATTCTTTTTCAGATCAGGAACATGACAAACTTCTGTAATGGTCCTCACGATTCCATCATGGCAGCAAACACGAACTGAACCAATGCCAACTATTTTACAAGTTGCATTATTTCCCATTAATACGGTTCCTCTACTTGTTTCATAGTTGCTGAACCAATCTCTTTGAATGTCATATGCAGAGTATAGCCAGAGTCTAAGAACCATTTGTTGTCATAGACTCCACTATTGCATGATGTTGTTAGTACATAAACATTATCATTATCATGTACTTGCTCAACAATGGATGCACTCGCCTTTTCTTTGGACTTCAACATAGGGCAATCTCATTCAAAGTGCCCCTTCTTGTGACAGCCCCAACACTCCACATTCTTTTTATTCACACGAGACTTTGATTTGTACTTTGATTTGCTCCTTCCCTGTTGTCTAGTACGACCTCTTACAAAGAGTCTACAAGTTTTGTCACTTTTGTCTCATTCAAAATGCATTCGCACATCACAAGAGTTAAGTGATTGCCACACTTGCTCAAGTTTGGTAGGTTGTTTGCTATACATCATTGAATTCTCAATATCGTGATATTTTGAAGTCAATGAAAATAGCAAAGAACATGCAAGCGTCTCCTCGTCCTTTTTAGTTCCAGCAGTATGTAAGTCCATCACTAGTTTATTGAACGCATCTAGATGGTCTTGCAACAAAGTACCTGAATCCATATTAAATGTATGAAGAAGCCGTTGTAACAACATCCTTGTTGTCACTAACTGGTCTTGGTAAAACCCTTCCAGCTTTTCCCATAACTCTTTGGCCGTCTCTTCGGTAATTGTACTCACTTCACAAAGTACGTTAGGTGCAAAGGATAGTTGGATTGCACTCAATGCATCTCTTTCAATCTTTTCCTAGTCGGAATCCGATATCTTATCGGGGTACTTTCTGTCAATAGCATGGATTAAACCTTCCTCCGCAGTAACACCATTATCTAGATCTTCCAGATATTGAAGTTGTTACGTCCACTAAATCTATCAATTTCAAACTTCATGGAACTCATTTTATTTACTTGTTCTTTGTTTTATACTACAATGTATTTGGAACTATAGAAAACCAAAGTAATTCTTTTCTGATGTGGAAGTTCAAACTGTGTTGAAACCATAGAGCATAGTCTAACAGAACCTTGTCTCTGATACCAATTGTTAGCAAAAACGTGAAAATAAAGAACAAGGAAGAATAATAATATTTAACGTGGTTCGGAATAAAATGATCCTACGTCCAGCAAAGAATAACTGCACCAATATTTATTTCACTCTACAAAGAATACAAGTGAAATACTACAAGGTAGAGAACAACAAATGTCTTAGAAGGTGAGAAGACAAGTGAGAGAATGTTTTGAAAATTATTTAAGAGGTACCTATTTATAGGAATAAATTCATCCTATTGATGTCATCCATGACATCACTATGTGTCAAAAATGTCAAGGTTAAACATGTGAAACGAATTTATGGTTTACCTAAATTTCACCTACCAATATACTATCTTGACTATTTTTTTTGTAGTAATTATCTTCATACCAAATATTCATGTTAATTCATCTTCCATCGAGTTTAATTCCACAAGAACCAAACCAACTCTTTCATTATTTCACCCATAATGCTTTGTAACTCGTGTAACCTCTAAGACATAATTTCTCCATTCATTTACCTACAATATTCCTATTCAATACTAGAAAGAATTTCTCACATATAAATAGTGGTGTTTCTTCCTTTGTGATGGTATGCCAAAATGATGAAAAGTGTGGAAAATATTAGTTTATAGTGAAAGAGAGAGATGAGAAGAAGAAAAATATCTACGTCTTCAACTAAATTTACTGTACAAAAGAGAATAAGTATATGTTGAAGGAAGGTGTATTTTTTTTTTGAAGCTTTGGACTCTTCAACTAATCCAGAGTTGTTTGAATAGTATTACATTGTTGGGTTGTTGTATCCGGGAGGAGACAATTCAAGAAACATAATGTTGGATCGGTGTAGATTATGCCGCAATGGACTTGAATCTCCTTAAAGAGAGCGAGATTTTCGCGCCTCAGCCTAAAATTTTATTTGTTCATTTTTATTTTTTACTATAATTTATAGTGTTTGTGGTATATTACACCAATAAAATGTCTGGTTTTCGTTGGATATAATAAAATCTTCTATTGGTCTGAAATATGTATGAATAATGTAAGACTTAAGTCATCAATGACACATTAAAGTTGTCTACAGATTTCACTTAGACACTTTAATCCAACCTTATACTTATTGGACACATCTACCATTTTTTGTTTGAACCTCTTAAATACTTTTTACTTACATGGCTAAATGAGTGTTGTACACTTGAAATTGGCAAAGGTGTTTTTTCGCCATATTTCCTTCTTTTTTTTTTCAATTTCTTCTTTGTTGTATTCTTTTCCAGATGCATCACCTAAATTTTATGGTTTATCTCTCTATCACTCTCCTTCTTCCACTCCCTCTTCTTCCTCCACCCTCCACGCCCTCTCTCTATAACTTTTTACGTTAAATTTTTAATACTTTTTTAGGTTTGTTCAATGGATTTAGCATTGGTTTTTGTATTGGAATTTTAGTCATTGATATTGATTAGGTAAGGAAAAAGAAATATTTTAATGATATAAAAAAAAGGAAAAAAAATCTAATATATGCATGTATAGGGCACGTGAAATTCACCATCAGCCACTCATTTGGTTATTTGTCCCACGTCAACATTTAAGATGTTATTTTCTTCATTCTTAAAAATTTCAAAAGGTAATAGGATCTCCCATTAAAGAAAGATGTATTCCTGGAATTCCGGTTATAATTTAAGAGATACTTAATAATTTTTTAAAAATTTTGCTATAACAAAGGAAATCTTCATTATGCATAGCGAAGGCCCAAAAATTAAACTTCCACTCATGTTTCAGGACAGTTTTTCGTCCAGTCTTGATCATAATTTATATATTGGACTAGAGAACTCAAGAGGCAATTTTTCCAAGAAATAGAATTTTTCTTTCTTGAGGTAACTACTTTCCTTTCATCTCTTCCTTCTGCAATTCGATTTCCTCCGAGAATCAAAGGGTACACTTCTTAATGGGACTTTACAGGTCGAAATCTAGGGTTATTATTTGGTGGGATAACATGTGGGGTAGGTTAGTTATTCATGATTTTTTATCCTAGTCCGTTACATTATGTCTTGTTATAGCTTAGAATTTTGAATCTGGCCTTTATTTATGATATCAGGAAACATACAAACCCTACAAAAATGAGTTCTTTGAGCATATGAAGCGCTCAAGAGAGGTTAATGGAGTTGAACCTCTTTGAATGAAATTGATATGATCATGGAAATCTCTAATTTGAAGAATTAGACTTAAAATAGAGAAAACATAAAGTCACCATTAAAGTTGTTTCGAATTTTCAAAAAGTCACCTTAACTTTGCAACCATCTTATTACCCCACTAAACAATTTTGAACATACAGTATTATATCATTTTTGGATCAACCTCAAATTTTAAGAAGCAAGTGTGTTCACACACAATCATTACATGACATGTGTTAATTTAATTAACATTGTATTTTTTTTCATTTCAAATTTTCCTTTATTTTTTTATCTCTCTCTTTACTTTTTCACTTTTAATTTTGATTATCTTAAATTTCACATCTTCCACTTTTCACTTTCAAGTGATTCACCCCTCTATTTTTATTTTTTCTTCACCTTCCACCCCTCATGTCAAATTGAACTCCACTCCCATTTTTTTCTTTTCTTTTTCTTCTTCTCCGGTCAATTTTATTTTATAGAATCCATACTATTTTTTAAACTTTATTGAATTATTGAACAAAATTAATTATTTTTCTAAGAAAATATAAAATTTTGAAGGTATTATCAACTACTCATTTTATATAACTTTAAAATTAGAAATGATAATTTTAAAAGAATCAATGAATTTCCTGAAAATTGAAATAAATTAATTAAAATTGAATAAAAAAACTATATGATACTTCTAATCATCTTGTAATCTAATGGGTTTATCAAATTGTTCGAAATGTAAGAAAGATATTTGGATAAGTTTTAAAATTAAAAAAAGTAAAACTAATAGTAGTAAAAAAAATAAAGGTGAAGTTGTGGTAAAATGGTGACATTGAGAGTGAGAAGCTTCATGGATGGATATGACAATAAATTGGTTGAGAAGAAAGAAAGAGAAAAAAAGGCAAACAAGTTAAAATAATAAGAAAATAAGAAAATACTTTTTATAATAAAATTCTTGTAAAAATAAAATTATATCAGTTATTTTAGGCTGCTCACTCTCTTTGACAGTGCACACCATTCTTTATGTTAGGTGGATGTAAAATAATATAATAATATCTATGTAAAATTGTTTAGTGGGGTAATAGGACGATTGCAAAGTTAACGTGTCTTCTTAAAAATTCGAGTTAACTTCAGTGGTGACGTATGTCTTATCTCCTTAAAATAATTAGTTTAACCTTCTAAAAAGGTAAAATTAGGTTGGTTTGAATACACAAGTCCCTCGTTTGGGGAAGTAGATAATTAAAGTACTGATATATTTTGTTTTTTTAGGGTATGTTTGGAAAATAGCCTGGTAATTAATGTGATTACTAGGGTAGTAATACCATCCTAGTAATTACACTGACTTGTTTGATTTTGCATAGTGTAATTACACATGTCCTGTATGGATCCACAGTGTTACACATGTTCTGTTTGGATGCACAATTGCAGTCATAAAATTATATTAAATATTAAAAATAAAAATTAATTATCTTAAAATTTATGCTAGACAAATAAGAAACTTTATAAATGATATTAAATTAAATATTTAAGATATATATTCTTTTTTTGAAAATATATTAATTAATAAATAGATATTCTTTAACTGATATTATGGAAAGATAATTTATTTATATTTTTTCAAATTGATGTACTTCAAATTAATTTATCATAAAAACTAAAAATATGAAGTTTCTACAAACATCGTGAAATGCATGTTTGATAAAAATATTAATACATAAATAAAATGTCATAAATTATTAACTGTTTGACAAAAAGATAATCTATAACGTCTAATTAAAAAATTACGTACAATGTTAATTCAATATTACTTAAACAAGTGAAACTAAAAATATAACATAATTTATAAATTCAAAACAAAAATATTAACATAATACTCTTATAGAAAATTTCCACATAGCATACATAAATATAATTTATTATTATTTTAAAAAAAAATGCAAGTCTATAACTTTACTTAACAATAAGTTCTATTTTAAATTAAAAATTAGAATACTTATAAAATTATGCTAATGAGAAATAAACACGGCATAAAGAAATTGATAACACAAAAAAATTGCATAGAATCACATAACGTAAGGTTGAAAACAAGAAAAAATGAAATATAATAATCATATATTTATATAAAAGAGAACCCTAGGCCCGCCTATGTGACACAATCACAAATAAGGATTCCCTTTTAACTTATTTATTTCCAAATTTAGCCTTCCCTTTCATGAAAATTTGCGACTTTTACAAAAAGTTGTGACTTTTTTTTGAAAAGTTGCGACTTTTTTTGAAAAGTTGTGATTTTTATGAAGAGTTGCAACTTTTACGAAGAGTTGTGACTTTTGTGAAGAGTAGTAACTTTAATGAATAGTTGTGAATTTTGAACAGTTGCAACTTTTATAAACAATTGTGACTTTTATGAAAGATCGTGATTTATCAAAAGAGTCGTGACCATTCCGAGAAGGCACAACAAACATTTATTGGCACTACCCTTTGTTGTCTACAAATAGATAAATTTTCTCTCATTTTAACACAACAAAAATTCTGAACTTCTTCTTCTTCTTCTTCTTCTTCTGCACAATTAAATATTTGTCCACTTTGCTCCTATTGAGTGGCTCAATAACACTATTGTTTTTGTATAAATACACTGGCGAATAGAATCGTTCTATCCTGAGAGGATCTATTCCTTTATAATTTCCTTAATGGGATAATGTGCATTCAGTGGGCTCGACTTTTTACTTTATGTTTCATTTTTTTAAAGATCCTGATATGTTTATATAGTCATTAATTTATGCTTATTTTATTTATTTTTGTTTTTGAGTACATGTTTTAAACTTTATTGTTTATGTTTATGCTTTTGATCATTAAGTTGAAGTAAAAATATGTTAATCAAGAGTTTAATGTAATCATTAGACTATTGATTCATGTAGATTAGAATTCTTAAACTTGTAAAATAAATGACTTCGATCTTTATAGAGTTTTCAGTGGATAAAGATACATGGAATGTCCAAGAAGGGACTTTGAGTGTTCAAAATCTAGGTGGTTCCAGATTACCTTGGAGTTTTATTGTCACGACTGGAATCTACACCCTAGACAAGACCGGCATCGTTGACCTCTCAGAGGTCACAGACAAGCCTACATACGTCATCGTTACATCATCTAGGTTAATTTTAGCGGAAAATTTAAAACTTTTAGTTACTTGAAGTATACATAGACTTCATAGTAAGAAACATTGAACACGCATAACACTATCTACACTCATAAGCGTTCACAACAACCATCTAATATCAAGATTATCAAATGAAAGACATAGTCATATCTGAATAAAAATATAAAGTTGCCAAAATGGCACCAATACAATGCTGAAACAACTGGGAAAGAAAACACTAGTGGAACATACTCCACTATCTAATGTCTACGTCTAATTCTAGAATAAAATAGTAAGCGTCCTCGAAGCATGAGGGCCTACCAAATCCGGATGAAAGCTCCACGTCCGGATAACTCTAACGTCGACTCGTAAGCTCTAGCGTCCAGCTGCACCTGCACCTAAAAGTAGAGAGGTGTATGGGATGTACACACTTGTACTAAGTATGGGTATATGCAAGCACACACCAAGGACATGCATGATTAAGAAGAGCTCTTTCCTAACTGTATGAATTATGGAAAGTCAAGTCAGTGGACTTGCCAAATTGGTTTAGGAAAGTCATGCTATGAGAGTAACATGCATCATCATACATTTCATTTTTTTGGCAAACAGCACATAACATATTGCATATAGAACATAACATGTTGCACACATCATATAACATAGTTCATATCATTCGTTCATATGCCATGAGACCTTAGAATCATGGACTTGACATTAAGACTTTCCAAAATGAGGGCTCAACATATGGGACCTCAACTAAGGAGCCTTCTTTAGCAAACATAGGGTCTGCTTCATTCATTCATACGTACTTAATTTCATTTCATTCATAGGCTAGTGTAACCACCAGCTATACCTAGGATGTAGTTTAAGACTCTCATTGGGTTCACTGTGTAATGATTAAGAATGACCTAGTGTCATTACATAAGTCTAGTTCACCTCTTGATTATCCTACCCAAACACATTTGGTATCGTTCATTTTATTATGTGCATTACATGAGGCTGGCCTTATTCTTTCTTTGAGACTTTAACCTTAACCGACATAGATCATGTGACCATCATGAAATTCAGTGTTTAACCCCCACACAGAAAAGAGGTGGAATCACCGGCCAAAGTGAACTAAAACATGCTAGCGTATATAGGGACTCGAACCCTGCTAGAACCCTATATTGGCAGTATAGGTTCAAAGACTAGGAGATATAAGGAGACCCATACCCGTCAGGACGGACAATCTCATCTCAGGAGAATTACACGAACCTCTACCTTCCCGAAAGAAGAAATCGCAACACATAGCTAGCCTATCGGTGCTCAGTATAAAGTTCCATTACATTCATCTGATACATCATAGAAGCTGGCTTCTAGCATGAGGGCATCATAGATCATTAGATGATTTCTCATCTCATCATTAGTATTAAGTATGCATTAACTTCAATACTTTCATTAGAGTGTTCATAGAGACTGGTCTCTTCATTAACTTCACACTCTCATAGGTGAGTACGTTTTGGTAACATTTACTTAGGCTCATTTGAAATTTCTCTCACCTTTCGCATTAGCCTCTTATCATGTTGTCACCACATTCTTTAACTTTAGCACATTTACTCTTCATAATTACTCACCACTTTACGTGAATGTTCATTTCCTCGTATGCCAATGCACTTGGCTCTTTAGTGTGTGTCACACTCTTACTTGACCCCTCTGGGGTTTCATTATCTCATCACATAACATCTTAGGTTCACTTACTTTTAAATGTATGCTAGACTTATAAGTCCACACATACAAGCCATGAGACTTCATTCATAGTTTGTCTAAGTGATTCATATTTACCCAAGATTATGTGGTACAAGACTTATGCATCTTGTAGGTATGCGAAGATATTGATTTTGATATTTAGAAGCAGCATTCATTAAATATTTGTTTACGTATGACTTATGTGTCAATACGGAATTGGGCAAGGGAACCCGATTTCGAATCCCTTGGGCAACACCTAATCTTATATTAAACTTGGTGATTGCATTTTTTAGATTTGGGTGACCCTAGTTCGATCCCCATCAGCCCCATAATATTTCCTTTCTTTTTCTCCTTTCTTTTCGTCCAAGGCAAGGAGGTTGTGGGATCAATCCCCCACAAGCTCATTCTTTTTCTCTTAATTTATCTTTTAACTTTCTCGCCTATCCAAGAGGTTGTGGGTTCAATCCCCATTCACCTCATTTTATATTTCTCCTTTATATTTCTCCTAACTCTCTCATCTATTCAAGAGGTTGTGGGTTCAATCCCCACTCTCCACATTTATTTTTCTTCTTTATTTTTTTCCTAACTCTCTCATCCATTCAAGAGGTTGGGGTTCAATCCCCACTCTCCACATTTATTTTTATTTTTTATTTTTCTCCTAACTCTCTCATCCATTCAAGAGGTTGGGGGTTCAATCCCCACTCTCCACATTTATTTTTCCTTTCATTTTTTTTCATGAAATTTTTGTGTAATTTACATTTGGTGATGTCTTGGGTTCAATTCCCAATGACCTCACAATTTTAATTTTTTTTGAAAACATAGTCATTTTTTTCACCTCTTGGCCGAGACTACAAATTTCCAGCAAGTTCTTCCAATCCATTTTTCTCTCATTCTTTTGTTGATTTTTTTGTAGCATTTTGAGTGACATTCATTCAGCCACCTTAACCTTTTATGAACTTCACATTTCTAGCATTTTTACACACGCAAAGCACAACATTTAACATACAAATTTCATGCAGCAAACATAGTCAAATTTTCAGCACACACATGCTTAAAATAGTCCACTTAATACACTTATCCGGAATATATTTTTCATCATTTACATGATTTCCTACCACACATTCAACACATAATCACAACCAGACCTAACATTATCTACCAGAAGACATACCAACGCATGCTTTGAATCGTTCAAAGGATCTAATGACAGGGACATGCAACGGGGACAACCTTAGTCTTTCAATCGCGATTTAAACTGAACCTTAAGGGTCTCTTGGGAAAGGGACCAAGAGAGAAGAAAACCCATACCTTAATGTTGTTCAAAACCTGTTTAAATGCCAATTTACCACGAAACCAAGCCTCACCACCGAAACTTCAAGCAAAATCCCGTCAAGAACTTGTTGTTGATTTTCGTTTTTAGCTTAGTTTTTCGTTTGAGTTTTTGTGTGTAAGTTCTTCAAGTGTGAAGAACTTTGTTTTTTTCTGATTTTTTCTCTTTTACTGATGATGAGAACGTGAAAGAGATGGTGGTGGGTTTTAAACGTGAGAGTAACTTAGGATTAGGAGTGTTAGGTAATGACTTAGTCAAACTAGTATTCTTTGCTAATTTATTTATTTTATCATTATTAATATTTTTTTAATATTAAAAATCTGATTTTTCCCTTAATTAAATCAGCTTTTAAAATATTAATTAATTAAATTAATTCACCAAATAAAATAAATCAAGTTAAATCATTGCTCCCACCTAGGTTCGAACCCGGGTGGAGCAAGATTTCACTCAAAGGGCCAATTTCGGCCCTTTCTCCCCAAATTACCCCTCCAACATATTAAATAATTAATTAATTAAATATTTAGGGTAATTACAACACTATCTCTAGCCTGGAAAAAGACCATTTTACCCCTAGACCCTCCAAACTTAAGATTACCCCTTTTTAAGTCCGGTTAAGACTCATTCGGGTAGATCTTCATATTCGGGTGCCCTACATGGCTGGACCCAACCTTTCCTAGCTCAACTAACTCACCAAGTTGGTTGGCCTAGCTGTTGCAAGGATTCAGAGGTCTGGTTCTATGCGCATCAATCCGTGTGAACCCGGTCTAATCGCAGGCATTCTAGACACATTAAGCATTACTTAGCAGAGCTATTTTTAGGGTTGTTACATTATCTCCCCCTTAGGAACATTCGTCCCCGAATGACACTTCTTATAATCTAGCACAACGCCAGTCATATCATAGCATATGTATTATAGACAATCAAGCAATAACAACCAAGAACAGAGGAGATAAGGAAACTTAGACTTAAGAGTAGGAAGTCTAACCTCAAGAGCTGAAAAGATGAGGGTAGCGGGATCTCATATCGGCCTCGGCCTCCCACGTAGCACCCTCAACAAGATTATTCCTCCACAATACCTTCACTGTGGTAATCTCCTTGTTCCTCAGCCGCTTGATCTGTCTGTCTAAAATCTCAACAGGTACCTCCTCATAGGATAAGTCTTCATCAACCCCTAAACCTTCAACAGGTAGAATCGATGCTGGATCACTTAGGCACTTTTTTAACATAGAGACATGAAATACTGGATGAATAGAAGCTAGCTCCGCAGCCAATGCCAACTCATAGGCCACCTCACCCACACGCTATAGGATCTCATATGGCCCAACATACCTCAGACTCAACTTCCCCTTCCTGCCAAACCTCATCACCCCCTTCATAGGTGATATCTTCAAATAGACATGGTCACCAACATCAAACTCTAAGGGCCATTTTCTGTTGTCTGCATAAGACTTCTGCCGACTGTAAGCAGTAGCCAACCTGTCCCTAATCACCCTGACCTTCTCTAAGGCCTCATGAATAATCTCTGGACCCAAAATAGATAACTCTCCAACCTCAAACCACACAACTGGAGACCTACACCTCCTACCATATAGTGCCTCAAACGGTGCCATCCCAATGCTAGAGTGATAGCTGTTATTATACGAGAACTCTATCAAAGGCAGATGGTCGTCCCAACTACCTCTGAAGTCAATCACACACGCTCTCAACATGTTCTCCAATGTCTGAATGGTGCGCTCTGCCTGCCCATCAGTCTGAGGATGAAAGGCAGTACTAAGCTTTACCTGCGTGCCTAAGCTCTTCTGGAAGGATCTCTAGAAATGTGAAGTGAACTGAGCTCCTCTATCTGAAATGATAGACAATGGTATCCCATGCCATCTCACAATCTCATCAATGTAGAGTCTCGCATAATCCTCGGCTCTGTAAGTAGACTTCACAAGGATAAAGTGGACAGACTTAGTCATCCTGTCCACAATAACCCATATGGAGTCATGCTGCCTCCTAGTCTTCGGAAGACCAACCACGAAGTCCATATTAATGGCCTCCCACTTCAAAGTCGAAACCTCGATCATCTGAGTAAGACCGCCAGGCTTAAGATGTTCTGCCTTAACTTGCTGACAATTAGGATACTTGGCCACATATTCAGCAATGTCCTTCTTCATGCCATCCCACCAATAGATCTGCTTAAGGTCATGATACATCTTGGTGGAACCTGGATGTATCGAATATCTGGAACCATGGGCCTCTGCAATAATTTTGGTCCGCAAATCATCCACATCTGGAACACACAGTCTCTCCTAATACCTAAGTATGCCGTCACCTCCCAAAGCAAAGGACTCATTCATCTTTATCAGCACTGAGTCCTTTAACTCTATCAAAACAGGATCAAGATGCTGACCCTTCTTGACTTCAACTACCAAGGATGATTCAGAACTAGGATGAACTGAAACATCCCCGCTAGTAGAAGCCATCAACCGCACACCCAGTCTGGCCAGTCTGTGTACATCCTTCACCAACTCTTTCTTCTCATCATCAACGTGGGCTGTACTCCCCATGCTCAACCTGCTCAAAGTATCAGCTACAACATTTGCTTTACCTGGATGGTAGTGGACACTCATATCATAGTCCTTCAACAGCTCCAACCATCTCCGCTGCCGTAGATTCAACTCTCTCTGTGTAAACACGTATTGGAGACTCTTGTGGTCTGTGAACACATCCACGTGCACTCCGTACAAGTAATGCCTCCACAGCTTCAATGCAAAGACCACAGCTGCCAACTCCAGGTCATGAGTGGGATAATTCTTCTCATGAACCTTGAGCTGTCTGGACGCATAGGCTATCACCTTACCACCCTGCATAAGAACACAACCCAAACCAACCCTAGATGCATCACAATAAACAGTGTAATTCTCACCACACTTAGGCAAAGTAAGCATTGGGGCTGAAGTGAGTCTGTCTTAAGCTCCTGGAAACTCTTCTCACAAGTCTCCGTCCATTCAAACTTGTCCTTCTTCTTAGTCAAAGCTGTCAGTGGGGCAACAATGGAAGAAAAGCCCTCCACGAACATGCGGTAGTAACCAGCCAATCCCAGAAAGCTACGAATATCGGTGGGAGTAAGAGGTTTTGTCCAGTTCTTAACAGCCTCAGTCTTCCTGGGGTCCACCTCTACACCCTTATCAGACACAACATGACCCAGGAAGGTCACTGATCTAAGCCAAAATTCACACTTGCTGAATTTGGCATACAGCTGATGTTGTCTAAGTACCTGCAAGGTTAGTCTCAAATGTTGTTCATGCTCTTCCTTGGTCTTAGAGTAGATGAGGATGTCATCAATGATTACTATGACGAAAGAATCAAGGTATTCACGGAAGACTCGGTTCATGAGGTCCATAAATGCAGCTGGTGCATCAGTGAGACCAAATGACATGACTAAGAACTCATAATGACCATAACGGGTACGAAAGGTTGTCTTTGGGATATCTACATCCCTAACCCTAAGCTGATGATACCCTGAACGAAGATCAATCTTTGAGAAGAAACTAGACCCTTGGAGCTGATCGAACAAGTCATCTATTCTGGGAAGTGGATACTTATTTTTTATAGTGACTTTGTTGAGCTGCCGATAATCGATACACATTCTAAGGGTTCTATCCTTATTTTTCACAAACAACACTGGAGCGCCCCAAGGGGATATGCTCGGCTGAATGAAACCCTTATCAGTGAGATCTTTTAACTGCAGCTTCAACTCTTTGAGTTCAGCTGGAGCCATTCTGTAAGGAGGAATCAAAATTGGTTTAGTATCGGGTTCTAAGTCTATACCAAAGTCAATCTCTTGAGGGGGAGGAACTCCAGTCAAATCATCAGGAAACACATCTGGGAACTCATTCACTACAGGCACTGAGTCTATAGAAGAAATGTCATGATCTAAATCATTGACACTCACAAGATGACATAGTAATCCCTTGGATATCATTTTATTGGCTTTAAGGTCTGAAATCAAGGGATTAGAACGACTCGAGTTGTACCCCTCCCAGACAAGCTCTACCTCATTAGGGAAACGAAATCTCACAACCCTACTACGACAATCCATACAAGCATAACAACTATGAAGCCAGTCCATGCCAAGGATAATGTTAAAATCGTTCATAGGTAACTCAACCAAGTCTGCACACATAGTCCTACCACATACAACTATTGGGCAATCCTTATATACTCTATAAGTTCTTACTTTTTCTCCTAAAGGTGTGCTAACCACTATAGGATCATGCAAAACTTCAGGCAATATATCAAAAGTGAAAGCAAGTAAAGGAGTTACAAAGGAAAGCGTAGATCCTGGATCAAGTAAAGCATAAACAGAGGTTGAGAAAACTTGCAGCATACCTGTGACCACATCAGTAGACTTCTCCTGCTCCTCCCTGCCCTTCAAGGCGTAAAATTTGTTCCTCTTAGGAGGCTCGGCTGCAGTAGCATTCTGGGGATTAGGCCTAGGCTGAGCATTACCTCCAGCCTGACCCCTATTCTGTGGACAATCCCTAACCATGTGTCCGATCTTTCCACAACCGAAGCAGGCATTTGTGCCTAGTCTGCACTCTCCACTGTGAATTCGGCAACACTTGCCACATTCCTTTCTGGGACACTGCACATCACCTCCATTGACCTTCTTTGGCTCGGGTCTGCCTCCTCTGGGTTATGCACTCCTCTGAGAGTTAGAGTTCCCTGAACTCTGATGCCCCTTCTTAAATCTGGGCTAATCACGAACTCCAAAAGTGCTCCTGCCACCCCCTCTGCTGGAACCTGTCTGGTCATAAGGGTTAGGTCTCCTGACCTCACGGACTCTCCTCTTCTTCCTGCTGTCCTCAACCTGCTGGACATGCACCATCAGCCTGGACAAGTCCATGCTATCATGAAGCATCGCAGACCGACACTCCTTCTCCAATTCCTCTGAGATTACTGTGAAGAACATACTCATCTCATCCCTGTTGTTAGATACAAAGAAAGTGGCATACCTGGACAATTTAACAAACTTCAGAAAATACTCCCTGACTGTCATCGATCCCTGTTTAAGATTGATAAAATCCTCAACCTTGGCCTCCTTCATCTCCCTGGGGATGAATCTCTCCAGGAAGGCTGTCTTAAACAGCTCCCACGTGACTGAACCTCCTGTTTGTTGGCTTGGGCCGTCATAGCCTGGGACTGCATAGTGTTGGCTTGATCCATCTGAGCCAAAGCGGTTCGCACCTCCGCATCAGTCAACCCAGCTGGATTAACTGGCATGGCCACTCCTTCAGCTGGAGCCTGGGGTGGAACTTGGTTGTCCCCAGCAGCTGCTCTTACTCTTCCCCGACCAGCGTTCCTTCTTGTGTTCATTTTCTGAAAAAAATAAGAATTGACGTTAGACTTGCTCATAACACCAAGAAATCAGACATTAGAAAAGGCACGATAAGATCAGAAGAAGGGAATTTTTTCTACGAATCATGCAGTCTCTAATTCAGGATAGTGGTGCACTTCACTACCATGACTTAGAAACTACTCGATGTGGTTGATGTGAACTTATTATCCTTGGAATTTAACCTAGTGCTCTGATACCAACTTTGTCACGACTAGAATCTAGACCCTAGACGAGACCGACGTCATTGACCTCTCAGAGGTCGCAGACAAGCCTACATACGTCATCGTTACATCATCTAGGTTAATTTTAGCGGAAAATTTGAAACTTTTAGTTACTTGAAGTATACATAGACTTCATAGTAAGAAACACTGAACTCGCATAACACTATATACATAAACTCATAAGCGTTCACAACAACCATCTAATATCAAGATAATCAAATGAAAGACATAGTCATATCTGAATAAAAATATAAAGTTGCCAAAATGGCACCAATACAATGCTGAAAACAACTGGGAAAGAAAACACTAGTGGAACATACTCCACTATCTAATGTCTACGTCTAATTCTAGAATAAAATAGTAAGCGTCCTCGAAGCATGAGGGACAACCAAATCCGGGTGAAAGCTCCACGTCCGGATAACTCCAACGTCGACTCGTAAGCTCTAGCATCCAGCTGCACCTGCACCTAAAAGTAGAGAGTTGTATGGGATTAGTACACACTTGTACTAAGTATGGGTATACGCGAGCACACACCAAGGACATGCATGATTAAGAAGAGCTCTTTCCTAACGATATGAATAATGGAAAGTCAAGTCAGTGGACTTGCCAAATCGGTTTAGGAAAGTCATGTTATGAGAGTAACATGCATCATCATACATTTCATTTTTTTGGCAAACAACACATAACATATTGCATATAACACATAACATGTTGCACACATCATATAACATAGTTCATATCATTCGTTCATATGCCATGAGACCTTGGAATCATGGACTTGACATTAAGACTTTCCAAAATGAGGGCTCAACATATGAGACCTCAACTAGGGAGCCTTCTTTAGCAACACAGAGTCTGCTTCATTCATTCATACGTACTTCATTTCATTTCATTCATAGGCTAGTGTAACCGCCAGCTATACCTAGGATGTAGTTTAAGACTCTCATTGGGTTCACTGTGCAATGACTAAGAATGACCTAGTGTCATTACATAAGTCTAGTTCACCTCTTGATTATCCTACCCAAACACCTTTGGTATCGTTCATTTTATTATGTGCATTACATGAGGCTGGCCTCGTTCTTTCTTTGAGAACTTTAACCTTAACCGACATAGATCATGTGAGCATCATGAAATCCAGTGTTTAACCCCCACACTGAAAAGAGGTGGAATCACCGGCCAAAGTGAACTAAAACATGCTAGCGTATATAAGGACTCAAACCCTGCTAGAACCATATATTGGCAGTATAGGTTCAAAGACTAGGAGATATAAGGAGACCCATACCCGTCAGGACGGATAGTCTCATCTCATGAGAATTACACGAACCTCTGCCTTCCCGAAAGAATAAATAGTAACACATAGCTAGCCTATCGATGCTCAGTATAAAGTTCCATTACATTCATCTCATACATCATAGAAGCTGGCTTCTAGCATGAGGGCATCATAGATCATTGGATGATTTCTCATCTCATCATTAGTATTAAGTATGCATTAACTTCAATACTTTCATTAGAGTGTTCATAGAGACTGGTCTCTTCATTAACTTCACACTCTCATAGGTGAGTATGTTTTGGTAACATTTACTTAGGCTCATTTGAAATTTCTCTCACCTTTCGCATTAGCCTCTTATCATGTTGTCACCATATTCTTTAACTTTAGCACATTTACTCTTCATAATTACTCACCACTTTACGTGAATGTTCATTTCCTCGTATGCCAATGCACTTGGCTCTTTAATGTGTGTCACACTCTTACTTGACCCCTCTCGGGTTTTATTATCTCATCACATAACATCTTAGGTTCACTTACTTTTAAATGTATGCTAGACTTATGAGTCCACAGATACAAGCCATGAGGCTTCATTCATAGTTTGTCTAAGTGATTCATATTTACCCAAGATTATGTGGTACAAGACTTATGCATCTTGTTGGTATGGGAAGATATTGATTTCGATATTTAGAAGCAACATTCATTAAATATTTGTTTATGTATGACTTATGTGTCAATACGGAATTGGGCAAGGGAACCCGATTTCGAATCCCTTGGGCAACACCTAATCTTATATTAAACTTGGTGATTGCATTTTCCAGATTTAGGGGACCCTAGTTCGATCCCCATCAGCCCCATAATTATTCCTTTCTTTTTCTCCTCTCTTTTCGTCCAAGGCAAGGAGGTTGTGGGATCAATCTCCCACAAGCTCATTCTTTTTCTCTTAATTTATCTTTTAACTTTATCACCTATCCAAGAGGTTGTGGGTTGAATCCTCATTCACCTCATTTTATATTTCTCCTTTATTTTTCTCTTAACTCTCTCATCTATTCAAGAGGTTGTGGGTTCAATCCCCACTCTCCACATTTATTTTTTCTCCTTTATTTTTCTCCTAACTCTCTCATCCATTCAAGAAGTTGGGGGTTCAATCCCCACTCTCCACATTTATTTTTCTCCTTTATTATTCTCCTAACTCTCTCATCCATTCAAGAGGTTGGGGGTTCAATCCCCACTCTCCACATTTATTTTTCTTCTTTATTTTTCTCCTAACCCTCTCATCCATTCAAGAGGTTGGGGGTTCAATCCCCACTCTCCACATTTATTTTTCCTTTCATTTTTTTTCATGAAATTTTTATGTAATTTACATTTGGTGAGGTCTTGCGTTCAATTCCCAATGACCTCACAATTTAAAAAATCTTTTCAAAACATAGTCATTTTTTTCACCTCTTGGCCGAGACTACAATTTTTTAAACAGTCATTTTTCTCTCATTCTTTTGTTGATTTTTTTGTAGCATTTTGAGTGACATTCAGTCAGCCACCTTAACCTTTTATGAACATCACGTTTTTAGCATTTTTACACACGCAAAACACAACATTTAACATACAAATTTCAGGCAGCAAACATAGTCAAATTTTCAGCACACACATGCTTAAAACAGTCCACTTAATACACTTTTTCGGAATATATTTTTCATCCTTTACATGATTTTCTACCACACATTCAACACATAATCACAACCAGACCTAACATTATCTACCAGAAGACATACCAACGCATGCTTTGAATCGTTCAAAGGATCTAATGACAGGGGCATGCAACGGGGACAACCTTAGTCTTTCAATCGCGATTTAAACTGAACCTTAAGGGTCTCTTGGGAAAGGTACCAAGAGAGAAGAAAACCATACCTTAATGTTGTTCAAAGCCTCTTAAATGCTGCCAATTTACCACAAAACCAAGCCTCACCACCGAAACTTCAAGCAAAATCCCGTCAAGAACTTGTTGTTGATTTTCGTTTTTAGCTTAGTTTTTCGTTTGAGTATTTGTGTGTAAGTTTTTCAAGTGTGAAGAACTTTGGTTTTTTCTGATTTTTCTCTTTTACTGATGATGAAAACGTGAAAGAGATGGTGGTGGGTTTTAAACGTGAGAGTAACTTAGGATTAGGAGTGTTAGGTAATGACTTAGTCAAACTAGTATTCTTTGCTAATTTATTTATTTTATCATTATTAATATTTTTTTAATTAAAAATCTGATTTTTCCCTTAATTAAATCAGCTTTTTAAATATTAATTAATTAAATTAATTCACCAAATAAAATAAATCAAGTTAAATCATTGCTCCCACCTAGGTTCGAACCCGGGTGGAGCAAGATTTCACTCAAAGGGCCAATTTCGGCCCTATGTCCCCAAATTGCCCCTCCAACATATTAAATAATTAATTAATTATATATTTAGGGTAATTACAATACTACCCCTAGCCTGGAAAAAGACCATTTTACCCCTAGACCCTCCAAACTTAAGATTATCCCTTTTTAAGTACGGTTAAGACTCATCCGGGTAGATCTTCATGTTCGGGCCCTACATGGCTGGACCCAACCTTTCCTAGCTCAACTAACTCACCAAGTTGGTTGGATTAGCTGTTGCAAGGGTTCAGAGGTCTGGTTCTACGCGCATCAATCCGTGTGAACCTGGTCTAATCGCAGGCATTCTAGACACATTAAGCATTACTTAACATTGCCATTTTTAGGGTTGTTATATTTATTTATTCAACTTTCTATCTTATCGAGACATTCAATCGATTAGTGACATTCAAAAAATAAAGAAAAGTAGTGGGATGGTAAGTATTGTACTCAACCTTAATCAAACGTTTGGGGTTCAAATGTTGGATTGAAGTCAATGAATTATCCCTCAAATTAGGATGAATCTATATTAATCAAATATTAAAGAAATAATTATCTCTTTATAAACTTTAGGTTAAAAGTCCCCAAAAATAAAGTTTTAACCATATTTACCAAAATATAAACAACAAAATATGTTTTTTGTCTATCAAGGTAGTGTCATCGACTGCGTATGATTTTGAATAAGGGACTTTACAAGACATCATTCAACCCAAATTGTTTGAGTGACAGACGTTATTTCATTGAAATCCAAGAGATGTGTTTTTATATTTTAATAAACTTATCAAGTACGCAACTAATTATATAAGATGTATAATATTTTGATTCTGTATGTAGATGCTTTGAATAGGAGAAAACCTCTCGGAGTTGATGAATAAAATGTTTGTACCACTTTTTGAAAATAGAAATATAGACAACGAAACAATTATATATCATTTCGAAAGACTATGGTGATGAACAACTACAATAAAATGAAAAATTAATAACAAAATTCATAAACACTTAGAATCAAATCTTTTTCGTTTTAAGATTAAAAAACATTTCATATCTTCTTTGGATAAAATATTCTTGAAAATTTATCATAGGGTTGTACCCTCTCGAAGATACTTATATTATCAAATGTTTAGAAGTATATAATTTACGTAGTTCACCACCGCACACAATTTACCTAGTAAATAAAAATAAACTTTTAGAATAATAAAAATAAAAAAGAACTTACAATAATAGAAGCAAAAGAAAGTAAATGAAAAAAAAGATGATGTATGTAATTACCAACAATTCACAGCCTCTGTCTGTGAATTGTAGAGTGTAATTACTCCCTGCCAATTACAAAATTACGTGCTGACCAAGTATTTACCTATTCAACCAAACAGGGCAGACAATGTAATTACACCCAATTAAACCAAATTCAATTACCAGGGTGTCCTTCCAAACATGCCCTTAGACTTTGAATATTCTACGGAATTGAGAAAATAAAAGGCTCCGGCAATTTAGCATGTTCATTTTTTATTTGTTAGATGAGGTAGGATACAATTTAATTACTTGGAGTTAGACTTCGCTAAGTTTCTGATATGTAATGTGAGTTGTATTGCATGTTAATTGATTTTCAGACATCGTCTATGTTTGTTTATAATTGATATAATGATTTTTTGTATGAATAAGCATGCAAATTAGTGAACAATATATTTCACTGGTGATATGAACTATGAACTTGTGATTATTTTATACGTAACATGTTATCCTGAAAGGCAACTGGAGAGGCTAGTATATTGACCTATGAAGATAACATGAGAATACATTTATTATTATGATGATGAGTGTCTTAAGTTTAATGTGAACTTACAGATGACTAGTAATATGTGTGGTTTGATCAAGTACCACGTCGATATAGGGTGTGGAGACCTAGAATTTGCTACAGGTCGTGACTAGATGGGCAAAATTAAGACCCTTTATTGTATGTGTACATATGGGAGAGAGACATATGATGCAGAGACTATACAACTAAAAGACAAGGATGAATATGATTTTCATAACTTAATGACTTGTTTGTATTCTAACAAGTGTGTTGATGATTTATATCTGTGATTATTGTTTGCTCAGTACTTGATGATTTATATGTTAGTTATAGAAGGTTACACACTTTTACTCGTATAAACGGTCACACTTATATTTATGTAGTGTTGGTGTGGTTATTATATTGCATAATTGTTTGTTTAGTGAGTGATGACTTGTGACTTATATTGTTGACTTTGTGTAATGAATTTGTCTACTTGCTTTGTGACTATGATTATATATCTGTTTACTAATCTTAATCGGCCTATGATGTTGATAAGTACGTACGGTTTGTACTGATGCTACATTTGCGCTTTATCTTGAGTGCAGGTTTTGATCATAAGGCGTCTACGAGACCCCGCGTTTAGCTAAGTAGTTATCTATTTGAGGATAATCTTCTTCCATCTGAATTGCCACAAATCTTCGTTATTATGTTGTTTTTTTGTTTTAGACATTGAAATTACTTATCATTTACTCATTGTAACTCTTAGACAATTTTAGTTAGCTATTTTAGTAGGATGACTTTTAAATTTTAGAGATGTAATTGGTTGGACTTCCATTATTTTATTGTTTTGTTGTAAGACTTAGGTGTCGTTTGGTAGAAAAATAAATAATGCAGGGATTAGTAACACATGAATTAGTAGTGCAGGGATTAGAAGTGCAGGGTGTATTTATTTTATTAAGTGTTTGGGTCATTGCTTCTAATCTCATCTTGTGTTTGGATTAAAATTCTACAAAAAGATTCTTTTCAATTATACCCTTGCATTATTATGAGATTTTCTATTTTATGTAATCGGTCAAGGTAAGTAATTGCCGGATAATATTATATTTTTATGGCATTCTGACTAGATAGGAGAAGAACAATTTTGTTGTCATGGCTTTTATTTTCTCACTTGAATTATTTGAGGGTAAACATTTGTTATCTTAATAAATTAATCACTTAAAAACATTAATTTTCAATTTAGAATATATAGACTATCTACTTTAAAATCGTTAAGGCGGTAAAAGTAGTAAAATCGAACAAATCATCTATATTTACATGTAAAAATTGCAATGTGCAGTTTTAATATGTATGCAATTTATAAATTAATCAAAATACAAACAATTAGAAACCACATTAAACCAACAAATAATATATTCAATTAAGATGTCAAACGTTATGTGGTGATATATTTGTCTTCTCAATTAGTAAATGTTAAACAACTCACATTTTAAATATTATATTGATATGTATTTCATTTATTTATTAACAAACAACTCTCCCTAAATAATAAAATTTGTAAGCTAATTTATTTAAATAAATTTACTAATACAAATATAAAACATAATGTAACATCTCACAACTCGAAATAACTAGAAAGGAGTTAAGATCTTGAAAATAATCATTTTTGGAAAGTATAGACAAATTTGGAAAATTTATCTAAGTTAAGAAAGTGAGTTTTGGTCATTTTTGAATGATCATAACTCCTATCTCAGGATGAGTTAGGTTTAGTTCCAAGTATGGTAGGAAAGTTATTGGAACGATCTTTCCAACACCGCCAAGTTTGGGCAATTTCGAGTCCGTATGAGTGAGTTATGCCTTTTTGGAAGTTGGGCTGTTGGATTAAGGAAAGTCCAATCCGGATTTGGGAAGGGAAAAGTTGTATTTTCATTACCTAATTAAATTAATTCATTTTTAGGAATTAATTGGGGTAAAATCAGACTTAGTTCAGTTTGAAAAGTTAGAATGACACTTAGGGCTTGGAGAAGAAGAAAAGAAGAGAGGAGAAGAGAGGAATCAAGGATTTCGCCAAGAACGTTCAAGCCTTGCGAGTGAAATTCATAGGGAGTGATCCTTAAACAAGTATGTGAGATTACATAGTATTGGGTTAGTTCACCAAGGCCAAACTTGTTTCAATTCAGCGAAAATGGTGTTGTGTGAATGTTAAAAAGTGAAGTTCTTGATGATCATTGTTGAATTCTTGATGGTTGATTCGTTAAATACCTATTGTTGATTTAATCCATGTTTTCGGGTTGTTTTCGAGTTAAATCCATTGGGTATCGAGGGTATTAATGATCCTAAGCGTTTAGGGAAAGAACTATGGGAGTTTCAGGGTTTAGAGATGAAAAACGAAGAAGGAAAAGTCGGACAGTGTTGCGTGAAACTAGTCCGTGTCGCGGACTTGTTCCAGCAAGGGTCAAAAATATGCGTACGCGTCGCGGACCTCTCTGTTCCAAAAATGAATTTCACGAATATCTTCTGTGAGCAGCTCTGCGTTGCGGACCTGCTTCACAATGTTGATTTCATAGCATTTCTTAAGTTTAGATTTTTGAACATTCCTATGAATAAAGAGGTCCTTCCAAACATAAATCATAATATTTGAATCCATAATTCAATTCAAGATCGATTAAGAGTCAATTTTCAAGTAAAAGTCAAGATCAAAGTAAAAGTCAAGTCAAGTGAAGTTCAACAAAGGTTTCAAGTGTTGTTTACAAATGTTTAATCTTTGTTTAAAGACTAAGGTTCAAGATAAGTTAAGAGTAAAGAGTTGAGTTCATTTCTCAAAAAACTATAGGGAACTAAGTATTTCCAAAGAGTTTATAAATGTTTTTACATTTAAGATAAGAGGAAACTGAGTTTCCCCAAAAGAGTTTTGAGAAAGAAAAGGGAACACCAATTCCTAGAGAGCTTTTAAGCTAAGTGTTGAGTAATTATCTCAACCTAAAGAAAGAAGTCGTTTAAACACATATGAGCTAAAGTGTATTTTGGGAGTAGTATTGAGCACTGATATAGGGATGCGAGTTCATATTAACTCAAGTATTCATGAAAACCATGTAGCTATCATGGGCATTAGCGGGTCATACTTTGTAAATGATCACGTATGTTAAGCTAGTGGATCCACTAAGTTAAGCGTTCTATATAACAACAAAGTATATGACAGTTCTGGCAGCGTGGGCAAGACATTGTATTGCCATTAGACTCATAGTGGTGGTTATCAGTTAGAGAATCTCCCACAAAAACTATATTAGTTTATTATATAAGTAAAGTTGAGTTTGTTATTGCATTTATTTAACGGACTAAATTTTTTACACTGTTTTACAAGCTTTATATATATATATATATATATATATATATATATATATATATATATATATATATATATATATATTGCATGTGTTTATTGCTTTATATTGTGTTAAGTTATTCATGAGTTGAGAAGAGCCAAGGTAAGTGTTCCTTCTTACTCTTATCAAGCTTAAGTTATTGTTTGGCATTCCAACTCGCACACTCATACATTCAAAGTACTGATTCCAGTTGGCCTGCATCGTCTTATGATGCTGACGCAGGTAACTAGGATCAACATCCAGCACCTCGTTGATGAAGTTCAGCACTCAGAGTTTGTTGGTGAGCCTTCTTGCATCCCAGAAGACTCCTTTATCATTTCTTTTCAATTTTTTAGTTGTTAGGATGATTGGGGGTCCTATACCGACAACCCTCTTTGTTTTAGAGGCTTTATAGATAGTTAGTAGCTCAGATGTCTATTCTTTTATCATTCAGATGTTGTTTGAAACTTAAGTTGCCATTTTGGACAAAATTTCTATCTATTTGAAGTTATGTTACAGATAATTTGTCAAGTTAAGTCTTTCGTTGAGTAAGTAAGCCAAGCCAAGAGTTCGCTCGGGGCCAGTAATGGTCTTCGAGTGCCGGCCACATCTGGGGTGTAGACTCGGGGTGTGACGAACTTGGTATCAGAGCACAAAGTTTAAGGGTCCTAGGGAGTCTATAAAGCCGTGTCTGTAGAGTCCTAGTTATCGGTGTGAAGCGCGCCATATCTATAATTAGGAGGCTGCAACATTTAGGAAATTGCTCACCTCTTTCATACTCACTTCGTGCGTTAAAGTTTATCTATAAAAAGCTTCTTTCTAACTCGTGCTTACTCGTAACCGATTGTGAGCTGAGTTTTGTTTGAGGAGGCCTTTTCGGGGAGTTTTGTTTCCCCTTGATCTAAGAGAAGCAAATAGATGATTGTTGACATTATGAGTAGAACGATCTTGTTTGTTGCTGGTTTGACTCGTCAGTCAAGTAAGGAAAGTAAGGCAACTATACTAATAGGTGACATGGACATAACAAGGCTGATGATCCATGTGCAACAAGCTGAGGAGGACTAGCTGAGGGATAGAGAAGAGTTCAAGAATAAGAGAGCTAAGATATAAGGAACAAGTCGGGGCAACAAAGAAATAATATGAACTGGTATTCTTTTCTAATAGAAGCAGAAATGACCTTTTTCATCATCTGGTAGTGCACCTGCACCAAGGAACCAATGTGTGTACAATACTCAGGATTCTCAGAATTTTAGATCTAGACCTTCGTATTCGCAAGGTGGTAAAGAATAAGGGGATGCTTAGACTCTGCATGTTCCAAGTGTTGTAGGAACCACTCAAGGATGTGTCGTGATGACTTCACTAATTGCTTCAAATGTGGACAGAATGGTCATTTTATAAGAGAATGTCCTAAGAACATGCAATGAAATGATAAAGAGGGCAATAAAGCCCATTCTTCTTCAATTTGTTCACCAGATAGAGTTACATCTAGATAAGCTACTTCAGGGGCAGACGGAGAAGGAAACTACCTTTATGCTATCACTAGTCGCCGAGAGCAAGAGGATTCGCCGGAGGTTGTCACTGGTATGATCCAAGTCTTTAGTTTTGATGTTTTTCCAGAGAAACATCTTGATCCCTTTAGTGTTTTTACACCTGTTGACAATTCTATTCTAGCAGAGAGAGTCTTCGTGATTGTACCATTTTCTGTCAATCACAAGAATACCATGGATGACTTAGTTTAGTTAGACATGGTAGAGTTTGATGTCATTCTAGGTATGGAATGGCTTCATGCATATTATGCATCAATATATTTCAGCACTCGGGTAATCAAGTTCCAATTTTCTAGTGAACCAGTTATATAGTGGAAAAGCAGTTCAACAGTGCCTATGGGTCGTTCCATTTCGTACCTTAAGGAAAGAAAGTTACTTTCCAAGGGTTGTGTCTATCACTTAGTCTGAGTTAATGACTCAAGTGTTGAGATACCTCCTATTTAGTGAGTTTCAGTAGTAAAAGAGTTTCCAGAAGTCTTTCTAGATGATCTTCTCGAAGTCCCTCATGAAAGAGAGAGATTTTGTTATAGATGTTCTCCCAGATACTCGTCATATATCTATTCTGCCATACAGAATGGTACCAACTGAGTTGAAAGAACTTAAGGAGTAGTTGAAAGACCTCCTAGAAAAGGGTTTTATTCGACTAAGTGTCTCACCTTGGGGCGCTCCGATCTTGTTTCTGAGAAAGAAAAATGGTTCCGTTGGGATGCGTATAGATTACCGTCAGTTGAACAAGGTTACTATCAAGAACAAGTATCCTCTTTTATGGATAGATGATTTATTCGATCAACTTCAGGGTGTCACCTGTTTTTCTAAGATAGATATCAGATCTCGCTACCATCAGTTAAGATTAAGGGAATGTAATATTCAAAAGACAACCTTCAAAACCCGATATGGTCATTATGAGTTTTAGTAGATCTCAAATCTGGATACCATCAGTTAATAGTAAGGTAATGTGATATTTAAAAGACAACCTTCAGAACTAGATATGGTCATTATGAGTTTTGGTCATATCCTTTGGTTTGACTAATGCACCAACAACTTTCATGGATCTTATGAACAAAGTCTTTAAACCTTATTTAGATATGTTTGTTATCATCTTTATTGATGACATACTAAACTATTAAACGAATGAAGAATATCATGCTAGTCATCTCAGAATGGTTCTTCAGACTTTGAAAGATAGAGAGTTGTATGCCAAGTTCTCTAAGTGTGATTTTTGGCTTGAGTCTGTGGCGTTCTTTGGGCCACATAGTTTCCGGTGATGGTACTAGAGTTGATACTCAAAAAATTGAGGCAGTGCAGAATTTTCCTAGACCCACATCTCCAACTAACATTAGGAGTTTCTTGGGTTTGGGTTGCTACTATAGAAGATTTTTAGAGGGTTTCTCATCCATTTTGTCTCCTTTGACGAAGTTCACTCAGAAAACAGTGAAGTTTCAATGGTCTGAAGCTTGTGAGAAAAGATTTTAGGAATTGAAGAAGAGGTTGACTACCATTCCAGTTTTGACTTTACGAGAAGGTACTCAAGGTTTTGTGGTGTATTGTGATGTATCTTGAGTTGGTTTACATTGTGTTCTTATGCAGAATGACAAAGGTATAGCTTATACATCCCGCCAGTTGAAGGTTCATAAGAAAACTACCAACCCACGACTTAGAGTTGGCTGCTATAGTTTTTGCTTTGAAGATATGGCGTCACTATTCATATGGTGTTCATGTTGATATATTTACTGCTCACAAGAGCCTACAATATGTGTTCACCCAAAGAGCTTAATCTTAAACAGAGGAGATGGTTAGTGTTACCCAAGGATTATGACATGAGTATTCTTTACCACCCAGGTAAGGCTAATGTGGTTGCTGATGGTTTAAGCAGGTTATCTATGGGTAGTACCGCCCATGTTGAGGAAGAAAAGAGAGAGTTAGCCAAGGATGTGCACAGACTTGAACGCCTGGGTCAGACTTATGGATTCCATAGATGGAAGAATAGTGGTGACGAATGGGGCTAAATCATCATTACTGACAGAGGTAAAAGAGAAGTAAGACCATGATCCCATTTTTCTTGAGTTGAAGGCAAATGTTCATATCAAAGAGTATTAGCTTTTGAATAAGGAGGAGATGGTATGTTGAGGTACCAAGGTAGATTGTATGTACCAATGGTGGATGAAATCCAAGAGAGGATCATGGAGGAATCTCATGGCTCTAGATATTACATTCATCTAGGTTCCACCAAGATGTATCGCGATTTAAGAGAAGTGTATTGGTTGAATTGCATGAAGAAGAGCATCACAGAGTTTGTTGCTAAGTATCAAAATTATCAACAAGTTAAAGTTGAACACCAAATGCCGGTGGTTTAGCACAAAATATAGAACTTTCATAATGAAAGTGGGAAATAATTAATAGACTTCATCACAGGTTTACCAAGGTCTCACATGCAGCATGATTCTATATGGGTGATTTGGATACAATGACAAAATCAGCCCATTTTCTACTGGTGAAGACTACCTATTCAGCAGAAGAATATGTCAAGTTGTATATCCAAGAGGAGTTAATACTTCATGGAGTTCTGGTCTCCATTATTTCGTATAGAGGTGCACAATTTACTGCAAAATTCTGCAAATCATTTCAGAAAGGCTTGGGTTCAAAGGTTAACTTGAGTACTGCTTTTCATCCCCAGTTAGATGGGCAAGCAGAGCATACCATTCAAACATTAGAATATATGTTTAGGGTTTGTGTAATTGATTTCAAAGGGAATTGAGATTATCACCTACCTCTTATTGAGTTTGCTTACAAAAACAATTATCACTCTAGCATCCAAATAGCTCCATATGAAGCTCTTTATAGGAGAAGATGCAGATATCCTATGGAAGGGTTGAAGTTGTTGAAGCAGGGTAGAAAGCGCCAGATTTATTTCACAAAGCTATGGAAAAGGTGAAGGTGATTCAATAGAGGTCGAAAATGGAGAGTCGTCAAAAGTCCTACACAGATATTAGGAGAAGACCATTAGAGTTCAAAGTAGACGATTGAGTATATTTGAAGGTTTCACCCATGAAGGGTGTTATGAGGTTTGCTAAGAAGGGAAAACTTGGTGTCACGCCCCGATTCTAAACCTGGGCTCGGCCGGCACTCGAAGACCATTGATGGCCTCGAGCGGACCCTTGGCCTAACTTACTTAACTCAGCGGAAGACAACCATCAATAACAATAATGATCAATATTAACTGAACTGATAAAGCATACTAACTGAGACTATTGTAAAGGTTAAAAACATTCATCTGGCCAAAAGTGGCAACCCAAGTCTTAACAAATAGGCAGAAATGGAATAACAAAAGGACTAACATTTGTCTGTCTATCTATGAAGCCTTCTAAAAATGAGATGGGTGTTGGGACAAACCCCACAACATCCTAATAAAGAAAATACTGTAAAAACAATAAAAGGAGTCCTCCGGTATACAAAGAGGCTCCCCAACTGACTCTGGAGTGCTCAACTGGATCAACGGTGCACCGGATGTCGATCCTCGTTACCTGCGTCTACATCATGATACGATCCAACCCGGTTGGAATCAATACATTAAATGTACAAGTATGCGAGTTGGAATGCTAAAACAACTTAAGATTGAAAAGAGTAAGAAAGAACACTTACCTTGGCTCTGCTCAACTTATAAATACCATAACTCAATAATACTGACTCATTTTAATATAAAACAATTTAAAAGTAAGTGCAGTATAAAGAAAAGTTGTTTGAAAACATGCTGTAAATTCTGAATGTATACAAGGATACAAATAACTCTAAGATGTATATAATAATACAAATAAACTGATGTGCATATATAAATACATTTAACTTATGTGGGAGTTTCTCTAACCGACAACCATTACTTAAGAGCTATAGTGGCCAGCACGTCCTATATCCGGCCAAAGGTATAAGACTGAATTGCCAAGTGAATCCAATAGTCTATTGTGAAAATGATTCATCTAAAAAGTATGACCCTTTTCTACCAATGGTGGCTACATGGTTTATGGGGGTTGTGAGTTTTCTAAACTCTCCCCCATATCGGTGCTCAATACCACTCCCACAATATATTGGCTCTTATGTTTTAAAAACATATTGATTCTGTGATTTGAAATTAGTGCTAAAAAATTTAGCTCAAAGGTTATCTTGAAAATCTCAGTTTCCCTTCTTGCTTCATTTAGAAAGCTATTTCTCTTTAACTGAAAACTAGCCCGAAGGCTCTTTGAAAATCTCAGTTTCCCTTCTTTTTAAATGTGAAAAGTTTTAAGCTCCTTTGGGAATACTTAGTTCCCATATACTGCTTTGAAGGAATACTTCACTTTACTCTGAACTAACTAAAGCTTAAGTGTTAAAATGACACTTAAAACGTTTTTGAAAGACTTATGAAACTTGAAATGAACTTCTTATTATTATCTTTACTCCTCACGCAACCTGACTATTAAGTCTTAAAACAAGTTTAAAGTATTTGTAAAAGACTTTTTGAAAGTCTCTAACTTCCCTTAAATTTGAAGTTATGGCTTCAAGGCTGTAAATTTGTGTTTATAGATCATTTCTATATGATTATAAGTCATTTGGAGTAGTTAGAATCATTAGAAAGTGTTAAAACACTTTAGGAAGTCTTAGTCGGACTAAATTACGAACACTGGGGAAAAAAAAGACCGATTTGGACGAGTTTGGGGGGCGCCGCGCCAGCCTCAGCTGACTGAGGCACCAAAATGGTGCACTGCAGGTGCGCCGCCCCAGGACCTCTGGCGCAGATGGGGTGCGCGTCACCTGGCTTTGCTCTGGTGACGCCTGACGAATTTCTCATCTCGTTTTTCATTGCAAACCCCCCTAAGCCTCCATAGTTCTTTTCCCAAACCCTTAGGATCATTAGTACCTTCAATACCAATAGATCTAACTCGAAAAACAACCTGCAATTACAAATCAATTAAACATTACGCATTCAACAACTCAATCAATAGGAATTCAACAATGTTCTTCAAGAACTTCACTATTCTCATTCAACCAATTCGAAAATAACTGAATTGAAACAATCTTGGTGTGTGGGTAAACTGACCCAACACTAAAAGATCTCACATACCTTGATAGGGATCACCCCTGACGAAATTCACTCGCAATCTTGACGTTCTTGACGAATTGTTGATTTTTCTCCCTTTCCTTCTTCTTTTCTCTCTTCTCCAAGCCCTAAGCGTAATTTTGATTTTTAAAATTGAATCAAGACTTACTTTTACCCCAATAAACCCCTAAAAACTAAATAGGAAATTAGTTGGTGAAAATACTAGTTTGCCCTTCCTTAAATCCAGATTTGGACTTTCCTCACTTCAACAACTCAACTTCCGATAGGCATATCTCAATCATACGATATCAAAAATATGTAAACTCGGTGGCATTGGAAAAATCTCTTTAAGGGATTTCTAACTATATCAATAACTACCTCTACCTCTTCCTGATCTAGAAGTTATGACCGTTTGAAAATAACCAAAATTCACTTTCTTAACGTAGACGATTTTCCAATTTTTTCCCCTTTTTCCCTTTTCTTTTGAAAGATGAATATTTTTAGGTTCTTAGATTATTCTTATCCATTTCAAATTGTGAGATGTTATACTTAGTCCCCGGTATATTGGACCTTATCACATAGCCAAGAGGACTGACAATGTAGCTTATGAGTTCGAGCTACCACAAGAGTTAGCAACAGTTCATCCGGTGTTTCACATCTCTATGTTGAAGATGCATGGGTGATCCAGCATTGATCATACAAACTGTTAATATTGAGATCAATGATAGTCTATCTTATGAAGAGATTTTGGTTCAGATTTTAGATCTCCAAGTTCTTAAGTTGAGGAGAAAGAAGTTGCATCAGTCAAAGTCCTTTAGAGGAACCAATTTGTTAAAGAAGCTACTTGGGAAGCCGAAGAGGACATGAAGAAGAGATATCCACATCACTTTGAATTTGAAGAGAATGCATATCAAGGTACTAATTCTCTTCTTAGTACTCCTTAAATTATGAATAATTATGTTGTTTGTTGCATTGCTTTTTGGGTATTTGCACTAGATGTTACCACCCTTAGCGTAGTAAGAGTAATATCATTTGAGGATGAATGTTCTCAAGGGGGATATATTGTAACATCTCGCAACTCGAAAAGAGAACACCGATTCCAAGAGAGCTTTTAAGCTAAGTGTTGAGTAATTATCTCAACCTAAACAAAGAATTTTGTTTAAACACATATGAGCTAAAGTATATTTTGGGGGTAGTATTGAGCACCAATATGGGGATGCGAGTTCATATTAACTAAAGTCTCCATGTAAACCATGTAGCCATAATGAGTATTAACGGGTCTTACTTTTTAGATGATCACGTAAGTTAAGGTAGTCGATACACTAAGTTAAGCGTTCTATATGACGACAAAGTATATGACAGTTCTAGCATTATGGGCAAGACGTTATATCACCACTTAGGCTTATAATGGTGGTTTTCGGTTAAAGAATCTACCACAAAAACTATATTACTTTATTATATAAGTAAAGTTGAGTTTGTTGTTGCATTTATTTAATGAACTAAGTTGTTTACACTGTTTTACAAGCTTATATATATATATATATATATATATATATATATATATATTTTGCATGTGTCTTATTGCTTTATATTGAGTTAAGTTATTCATGAGTTGAAGTAGAGTCAAAGTAAGTGTTCCTTCTTACTCTTTATCAAGCTTAAGTTATTGTTTATCAATCCAACCCACATACTCGTACATTCAATAATCTAAAGCCAGTTGCATGCATCGTATTATGATGCAGACATAGGTAACCAGGATTAGCATCCAGGGCCTCGTGGATCAGCTTCAGCACTCAGAGTTTGTTGGTGAGCCTCCTTGCATCCGGGAGGACTCCTTTATCATTTTATTTTTAGTTTTTCAGTTGTTAGGATGATCGGGGTTCATGTCCCCAACATCCCTCATTGTTTTAGAGGCTTCATAGACCGTTAGTAGCTCAGATGTCTTTTATTTTATCATTTAGATGTTTTGAAGACTTAAATTGCCATTTTACCAAACTTTTTATCTATTTGAAGTCATGTTAAAGATCATGTGTCAAGTTAAGTCTTCCGCTGAGTAAGTAAGCCAGGCCAAAGGTTCACTCGGGGCCAGCAATGGTCTTCAAGTGTCGGCCACGTCTGGGTGTAGACTTGGGGCATGACACATAAAATCAAGAAAATAAATAAAATGATTTGAGGGATATTTTTGTCTTTACATAGATAATCCCATGATATTAAATCCAACGTATTACTAATATCACGACATAGAAGGTATTAGTAATACCTAGTGCTGGCAATTTAAGCCCATTTTTCATTGACCCGCCCAAATAGTCCATTAAATATGGATTGAAAGAGTGATTTTAAATATGGGTAATATTTGAGATTATACCCATATTTTACCCATTAAAATATGGGTATATTATGGGTAAACTACGGGTCAGATATGGGTATCGCAAGTTTTCTCCAAATTTTCAAAAAACCTTCTGTTACCAAGTTTTAGAAATGATTTTTCAAAACTTTCATATAGGATTCCCTATTAATATTTCAACTCTCGGCCTCCACCCCACGCTTCCCAGCCATCGTCCCCCCCACCCCCACCCATACCCCAACCAACCTGCACCCTTCAAAAATATTAAGTTTGTTTAAAAAATATTTTTAACTTCAAATGTTTTTCACCCTACCCTCCCCCCCCCCCCCCGGGTAGCCCCTCCGAAATTTTTTTAAAAGTTATTTTATTTACTTTTATAATAAAATAAAACTAAATGAAGCATTTTCAACAGATTTCATCTAAAAAAAAAGACTAAAATATTTTCTCCATATTGAATTCTTAAGTAAAGAACTATTTATTCATGAAATATGGGTAAACTAGTATTTTACCCAACCCATTTATTACCCAACCCATTTTTAGCCATATCAAATATGGGCGGGTTGAATGATTACCCATTTTTGTTTACCCATTTTCAACCCGCCCACATTTGACCCAACCCGCCTATTTGCCACCACTAGTAATACCTCCTAAAATACCATGTAGGGTGTATAACTAATCCAGCCCAAAAATTCTATCAAACATAGTACTAAATAATATCATACATAATACATGAACTATTTCTCCTAATACCTCCGACCAAACGACCCTTTAGAATTATTTTGTTATGCTTTCTATTTTTATCTAGATTTCTTAAATATTGTATGGATTGGAGTTTTAAATTTTTATTTACCCACAAAAGGATTGGTGTGGGTGTCAGTCATGACAATTTGTGTCATTACATATTTGTGACAATACGATTCCTAGAATTGTGATGACATCGACTATAACCTACATGTAGGTAAGTCAATCTTTAACCCAAAATTTTAAGTAATGAGTAAAAGTATAGAAAGAAGCGGAAGCAAGAATTTTAACAACGAAACAAAATAAGATCAGAACAAGCCAAAACTATATACATAAAAGATCCTTTAAATAACTTGGAAGTCACAAGTACAAAGTTGTTCTCATAAAAGAGAAGAAGTCCCAAAAATGGAATAAAAAATAAAACTTGTGTCAATATGCAAAAGACTAGTTATACAATATACTGAATGAGACATGCAAGTCTAGGACGCCAAGTGCTCACCTTTGCCTTCGACCCAAAAGTTGATGATGGCATGAACGATCACCATTGGTAGGTGGTACTTGACCTGCATCACAAAACACGTGCAGAGTATAGCATGACTACCAAATAAAAAGTACCTAGTAGCCATCAAAGGCCAACTGAGCAAGGAAGGTTTGACAATGTGAAAAGATAGAATCTAAACACAAACAAAGGTCAAATCATAATTTCAAGGAAAGCGCAAGAGCGTACATGAAACAAATACTAAGCACAGCTAAACTATACTTAACTAGACCCGCATAAGTCTACAAGGTACACTCAAGCGCAAATTCAAGTAAAACCTAAATAGATCCCATAAATACGACAAGCACACATAATAGCTAAACTATAAAAGTGAAGTAAAGTGAATCCAAATCCAATAAGCGTAAGTCGGGTCTCGAGTCCCAAGTAAGAACCTCGAACCATGAGCACCCAATAATGGGGCAACCCAACCAGTAGACTCCCAGGGGCCCTAGCCTAGCTAGCAAGAGTAAACTTATGGAGCCGCCCTGCTAGACAGTAAACTCTAGGGGTACCGACCCAACTCGAAGGATTAACCAAGGGGCACCAATGAGACCATCACCCAAAAAGACAATAAAATCTCACGCGATATAGCCCAGCTAGAAACAGTAAACCCAAGGACACCAATAAAACCATCGCCTAGCCAGACAATGAATTCCCAGGGACATCAACCCAACTAGCAAGACTAAACCCGAGGGCACCAATTAGAACATTGAAGTACACATATCATATATCATCCAAATATGTGTGGAATGATATCCAACACAAGAAATTGACAAAAGGTTCTCAGATTGTGCCACTATAATCCCAAGTCTCCTAATGAAGCACGAGAGCTCTGGTATCACAACGGGTTCGTAGAAATAGGTAGAGTGAAAAAAAGCTCGACAAAACTGAATCAACGCCTAAACTAAGTCTCACACTGTTAGACTCAAGTATGCTAATCCAATTTACAAAGACCTAAACTGTTTGAAACAATGTCAGAGAAACAAATAAGGCCTCAAGGTTACAAGTAATGCGGATCTAAGGAAAACACTAGTGTAGTCCTAGAATACGGTCATGTATGCTCAATTATATCATAACAACAACATACAAGTCAACTAACATAATAGAATTAAACACATAATCCTCGACTAGCATGGTACTAAACCTAAAATAGAGCAAATCAAGTCCAAAACATGGTATCTAGGAAAGGAATTAAGAACAACTAGGTACACGCCCCCAATTCATTCTAATAAATATGTAATTACACATTAAAGCTCAATCTAAGATAAGGGAGGATGTAGCCTACCTTTAGGTCAACCGTGTGCTCCAAATCACAATGTTGGAGCCTTTCTCTTCCCAACGACTTTAGAACGCTACCACACTATCAAAAATAAGATCATAACACCAATACAACTGCTTCACCACTAACACGCATAAAACATAAACAAGCCAATTTTGGAGTCAAAATGGGAATCGTTGTAGTCGCATTAGAATTTCTAGAATTGACTCCATCAAAAGGTATTAAACATTACCTTAAACTTTTATTCCAAAATGGAACACGATTCGAGGCTAAGAGTAGTAAAGAAAACCAACATGTAACAATTCAACATTTAGAGCACAAAATCAAGCCATGGAAGCCTACAATAACACAGATTTACCTCTAACAAAAAGGCTAAAACGGTTTCAAACTAGCCACACATATAACATCAATAACTATGGATGCGCGGGACTTCAAATTTCCAAATATCGAGTTAAATGAGAGAATAATCACTCATGAATGTTGGGACTTAAAATTGCCTTGCATTTGGTTTCTCTTCGCGAATGCGGCCCAAAGGGCCCGCAAACATGGACAATAAGAAGTTTATCCTTTGCGAATATGGCAAGGATCATGTGAATGCAAAGGCAAGAGAAGACAAGACCACGTACGTAGTGGGTCCTCAATTATGCGAAGGTCAGGGGACCTAACCCTTTGTGAACGTGACCTAGACCCACAAACACGGTGACCAACTCTCCTAGTCTCTGTGAATGCAGCCCAAGACGCACATACGCTTAGACAAAATTTCTCTTACACTAGCTAAGGCATTTTAGTTTTGGAAACTTGAAAAACTCTAACGGTGTATTCTGAATTTGTTTACAACCATATGCACACAAATGAGATATGCTACCCTACCAAATTTGATAGTGTAGACTCAAAGGAACAGTCATAATTTCCATACAAAGTCATCTCGATAAAAAGTAGATCCCACACCAAAACTTTATTTCAAGCCAACTTCCAAATGGGGGCCTCAGAATTAGCCTGAGAGCCTCGAGTTTCACATGAAGGGTCATTATAGAAAGATCACGACATTTCAAAGATAACCACGTAGGAGAAATTTTCAACCGGGCACATTTACCAAGCATATTGAACAAAGTTCAACTTTAGGCCATAAGTTAAATGTTAAAAAGACCTAATCACACAAACTCAGACTAAAAACCTCGAGGGTCATGTCAACCATAATACTAGGCTAAAATGACCCTTCTGAAGCTGATGGAATTGTCATAATCGGATTCTACGGTAGTCTTCCCAAACCTTTGGTCAAAATGACCATTTAATGTTTAAAAGCTACAAAATACCTTAATTTACATAAAAACCAAAATAAATGACGAGGTGACTAAACTATTAGTCCATATGAGTAATGAATGACTTGGGGCGCTATAACAACACTCTAAATGATGAACAAAAGGCATAAACAGATAAATGACTTGGAGGATCACTACAACATCCACTACTTAAAGGACGTTTGTCCGCGAAAGTAAGAGTCAAGAAGTACTTGAGGGCTCAAACTAGAAAAAAATTCTCTCACATCTCATACTAGGTTTCTCATGTATCCTTCTCAATAATATTATGCCTCCAATGGACCTTAATAATATGGATGGCTCTTGACCGCAACCATCACACATCTTTGGCTAAAATAACAATTGGCACCTCCACAAAAAAAATAGACGATCATCCAACTCTAGCGCAACATATTAGACCACATTAGACTCATCAGGAACATACCGGTGTACATTAAAACATGGAAAATCAAGTGGAGAGTTGAAAATGTTGGAGGTGAGGCTAACTCATAGGCAATCTTACCAATTGTTTGAAGGATCTCAAGAGGCCCTATACCTAGGTGAAGCTTGTCCCACCTTCCAAATCTCATCACACCCTTCATTGGTGACACACAGATGAAAACTCAATCACCAACTAAACACCTCAAAGGCTGGTGCCTATGATCAACATAACTCGTGTGACTACTTTGAGATTTCCGAAGCGTATCCTTAATTACTCTCACCTGGTCCAAGGCCTCTTAAATCAAGTCAGTACCATGTGTTCTAGGATTTTTAGACTCAAACCAACAAACAAGAGAGCGATAATTCCTACCATATAAGTTCTCAAATGGGCCTATATGAATACTAGATGGGTAATTGTTATTGTACTCAAACTCCACCGAAGGCAAGAGTTGGTCCCACCATCCTCCGAACTCCAAAACACATGTCCGTAACATATAACCAAGAACCTAAATAATACACACCAACTGACTATTACACTGTAGGTGTAAAGTTTTGTTCAGGTCGATACGAGTGTCTAATCCTCATGAAAGGTCCTCCTGAATTAAAAAGAGCACCCCGATCTGATATGATAGAGACAGGCCCACCATGAAGATGAACCAGTGAATATAGATACGGCCTAACCTTTTGGCGTTGAATGAAGATTGAACACTGAGGAAGTGTGCTGACTTAATAAATCGATCAATAATGACCCAAATGATGCAATACCACTAGAAGTGTGAAGCAAACCTACCACAAATTCCATATTCATACGATCCTACTTGGCCTCATGTTCTCGACCTTCACCTGTTGGCATAGGCAATAGGACACATAATATGCATTACTTTTCTCACAACACTTCATCTAGTGTTGTAATAAGTCACGATACATATCTTGGTTCCTACATGGATAGAGTATCTCGAATCATGGGCCTCATGAAGTATCACCTGAATCAAATTCCCAACACTAGGAACACAAATATGGCTAGTGATATACTGTGAGTTTACAATATTTTTAATATATTTCACTTAAGATTTGTGTGTGTCTAGGGCCATTATATATTATTATTAATGTGTTTTGATCATGTTTGCAGGAAATAAGTTCGGATATGGAAGTTAGGATATATCTGAAGGAGTATTATAGAAAAGACCATCTACGGACGTGACTTAAGGACTGTAGGTAAAGGGCATAGATGACGAGAAAATCTAGGAGAGGAAATCATGGAAGTTTTGACTAAGTGTGGAACAACGATCAGGAGTGATGAACCGTAGTTCGGTATACGGACCAGACTACAGGTCCATCAAATGATTCATAGAGGGGGGTTCCAGTACTTGATTTTGAAGATTGTGAGTATGGAGTTATGAAGAAGGATCCACATGCCATGGATTGAATCACGGTCCGTACTGTTAATCCATCTATTTAGAAATAAAGATTGTTTAAAGTTGGAACATTTGCCTAAGTCCAAGATCACAGAAGGGACCTACGGACCATATGTCAGTCCACGGTCTGTAGGTCTGTCTCATTAATGACAACCACGTCAAGAAACTTATATCCTTATGTTGTTTCCTTTTTTGCTAGGACTTGTTTTTTTATATATAGGGCATGTAAACCTCGTTTTTGGGGTTAAATTTTACTACTTTTGTTCTAGTTTTTTTCTTTGGAGATTAAGTTGCAACTTTAGCAATTCTTGATTTCTGGAGTTCATTTTGAAGATTATGGATTTGTAATTCAAGTTGAGATTCTGGGTTTCTTATATTCATTACGTAAGTTCATGATTTATTCATCTAAAAATATGAATTGTGTTCTTTCTTATATGGGTAATTAAATTCACAACTAGGATTTTAGAAACCATGAGCAATTAACAAAGTATGAATAGTAATTCTTGAGTAGTGTTTTTGCATGCATTGATAATTCTTTCATCTAGGAGTCTTTTAACGGTGTCCAACATTAGAACTTGACTTGTTGGACCAAGGAGGTAGTTAATAAGAAATGAATTATCAACATAAATTTAGGGTGATACTATCTAATAGTCTAATATCAATTGGTGCGAGGGTGAAAATTAAGTCATACATTAATATGATGTCTAATATTAGGTAAAGGTAAGGGTAAGTAAATTATACACACGTAGCCGGACCAAGGTACGTGGTGAAATTTCTAGTTGCCGGACCAAGGAATTACAGATACCTAACTTATCACTTTGCATGTAATACACTAAGAAAGGATTGTTATTACTAGGATTGTTGCGTTATGAGCTTATGGGGACCAATACTCCCTAGTTACTCTCTCTCATTTATAACAACAAAGTTGAAATCCTATTCACTTGCTACTTAAAAACAATTAATATTTGTTTTACACACACACACCCTTTTACTTACTTGTCTTGGGAATAAATTGACTAAACAAATAAAATAGTGAGTTAAATATAAGTCTAAACCATATTTCTCGTGGGATCGACCTCAACCTACAAGTTGGGTTCTTTACTTGATAACGATCGCTTACACTTCTTTACGGAGGTGTAATTTGAGCGCATCAAATTTTGGCGCTGCTTTCGGGGAATTTTGCTTTTAGATTAAGTTTAACTACATTATTGAACTTTAGTCAATTATTTCCAAATTTTACTCTTTTTTTTTTGTCTCTCTCAGGTTCCTACTCTAGTGTATGCCAAGTACACAGAGTCAAGGCGAACCACTTACTCCTTAAGATCCAAAGTTTAATAAAACTTTGAGAAGGATGAATAATCAAGGGATCCAGGTTGATCCTATCGAAGGAAATCTGGGTGATGAAGTTAACTTGCATCCTCAAAGGGTTGGTAATGAAAATGATGGAAATCAAGGTGGTAATCTAGTGGTAGATGTATTGAGAGCATAGAACCCACCAGAACCAAGGCTGCGTGATAACTATAGGCTCAACTTCAATGTTGTGGAATTTGAAGGACCTATCGTCTTACATCCTCTCCCTCCAGGTTATACATTCGTTGTAACGAGTAGTTTGATGCAAATGCTCATAACGAGGGGTATTTTTTCTGGATCGGCATTGGAAGACCCACTGGGCACATGGCCAAGTTGAAAAATGTGTGCAAGAGTTGCATGGGGCAACCAGATTTAGACATGGATGTCATTGGGTTGAGAGTCTTCCCTTTATCGCTGACCGGTGAAGATGTTATTTGGTTTGCTGAGCTACCGTACAACTCGATTTACACATGGAACCAATTGAACAAGGTGTTCATGGAAAATTACTTTCCAATGTCCAAGAAGTTGAGCCATAAAGATAAACTCAACAACTTTGTAGCACTACCTGAAGAGTCTGTGAGTAGTTCGCGGGACAGATTCACTATTGTCATAAGAAGTATTCCAAACCATTGTACTGATGATGAGTCACTAAAGGATTATTTCTACAAAGGCTAAGATACAATGATAAGGTTGTGCTTGATACATTTGTAGGAGGATCATATGGAGAGTGCACTTTTGAGGAGATCGCTGGGAAACTTGAGAAAAATTCTTGGGACAATAAAACATGGAGTGCTCAAAGGTCGGAAATTGGAAAAACTAGATTTTCAGTTCAAGTTGCACCTAGTCAATTTGCCGATGATCTTCGTGAGGAGATCACTCGAATGAGAACAGAACTTGTGGTACTTAATCATGTGAGCGGAGGTATGGAAAATATAAATGCGGTGAACTATTTGACTAGGAACCCACCATTTTCTGAAGAGTGTTATTATGAAGATGATACTTATGCGATAATCAGACCAGGGATTTCTGAGCAACTGACCAAGGTTCCAATCAGATAAATGGCGCCAAGGTCAAGAAAACCAAGGTCGAAATTATGGCAATTACAATCAAGAGAGTCAATAAGTATGAGGTGGGAACTACAATCGTGACAACTACTACAATCGAAAAAACTATGGCAACAATAATGATCAGGTTGGTTCTTATGTCTCTCCTTAAAATCAAGAATATGGTAAAAGGTAAGCTGGAGGTAGTATGTCACGGATTGAGGATATGATGTAGAAAATGATGAGGTGATTTGATGCGACTGATGAGAATGTGAAGGAGATGTGAAATGACTTGTCTGGTCTTGGTCAAAAGTTAATGCATATGCAGTGTGATTAAGAAACTTGAGCAGCAGATGAATCACTCATCTACTACACTGAATCCACGTCAGTGCATACGAAATCAGAAAAATGATGGGCATTGTATGGCAGTCACTACTTGAGAAGGTAAGCAGACCATTGATCCACATATGTCGTTTGGGGTTGAAGTTGAGGCTAGTAAAGATGATGATCTAATTGAGTTAGATGGAGATTCTGAGATGCGACAGAGAAGTAAGCGTAGATAACCTAAAATATTGTGCCCATTCCTAGACCTCCACCCCCTTTCCCACAGAGGTTACTGAAGAAGATTGAAGAAGACAAAAATTGTAGGTTACCATGTTGAAGCAGCTTTCCATCAATGTGCCGTTGATAGAAACTTTGGAGAAAATGCCTGGGTATGCAAAGTTCATGAAGGAGTTGGTAACTAAGAAGTGGTCTGTGAGCTTTGAAGATGATGGTTGCAGCATTGTAGTGCTATTGCTACACATGGTGCAGAAGAAGGAGGATCCTGGTGCCTTCACTATTCTTTGTACCATCGAGTTGCTTCACTTTGCTAAAGCACTATGTGATCTTGGTGCAAGCATTAATCTGATGTCATTTTCCATTTACAAGAAATTTGTCTTGGGAGATCCAAAACCAACAGTGATACGACTGCTCATGGCCGATAGAAGTGTAAAGAAGCCTATTGGTGTGCTCCATGATGTACTAGTTAAAGTAGAGTCTTTTATCTTTCCGGTGGATTTTGTGATACTTGACTGTGAGGCTGATTTTAAGGTTCCCATTATCCTTGGGAGTCCATTCCTTGCCACATGCGTGCCTTGGTTGATATGGATAAAGGGAAGATGAAGTTTCGCTTGAATAATGAAGAAGTGACCTTCAATATATGTGTATCCATGAAGAAAAGTAGTGAGCTCAAGTCGGTATTTGTGGTGAATCATACTAAAGATAGTGGTTTTGATGTTACTATTGAAGAGAGACTGGTGTTGATGCATAGCGGTGGTTATGATAAATTTTGATAGTGATGGTATTGAAGACTATAATGATATAGTGTTGGATGTATTATTCAGTGAGGATATAGAAAAGGTCGAGCCCACCTGTGCTCGAGGTAATAGGCACCGATCTAGCCACACCTCTAAGGCCACTGACGATGCTAGAGCAAAGAAGAGATAGCCCAAGCAGCACGAGTAGGCTATGAGGGCTTCCATCATAGATGAGGAGTTGCGCCAGCAGATGGTTCATGGCATTGCTGCATGTGCATCAAGTTATGTGCCCATTTGTGAGAGGGTGCTGAGATGGTAGACGTGAGCACTATGGATGGTGTTCCCCATGTTGATCCAGTGTGCTTCGAGAAATCGGACTCACCCGCTTGTTGATAATTCTTTGGCACTATGCACTACATGTTTGCTTCACCCAATCCATTACTCTTTACGTTTTTTGCATTGGGGACAATTGCACCATTTTTTGTTGGGGGTTGGGTAAATTGAGTATGAATGATAGGGTTAACTTTGAGTAACCCAACTTATAGTTCTCTCTTGGGGTTTTCTTGTCTGTGTTCTTTTGCCCCAAGAGACTGTTTGAATTTGATTTAACCGGCATGTTTTAGGATTGTATGTGTAAAAGCATGTGAAATAATGAAGCATGATGGCAAAGTCTGAATGAAAAATGATACCCCTCAAAAAGTTGAGATTTTTCTTAAAATATGTAGGCTAGAATGAGTTGAATGTGTTGGCTCTTAATATGACATGACAATGAACCAACTTGACCACATGACCTTAGCAAAACTTGAACTGGGTGAGTGATTATATGATAATGTGACAATGTGCAAAGAGTGAGTGAGAAAAGTTAAATGTTCAAACAATTTTGTGCCTATCTAGAACTTGCATGATTAGTCCCGCTAAGACAATATGTGCTAGAAGCTAGGAAGTGATCATAGGCCCTTGTTCTAATAAGTCCACTAATTGCTTAAAATAATCCAACCAAATGAAATAAATGCTCACGTTGATCCAAATGCTTTAAGACTAAAATAGACCTTTTTTTTCTAAACCCCTGATTCACCTTCCAATAATCTATTATTTTGGCTTTGATCCCTCCTTGAACATTTGCACCTTGACTTAGGCCAAAAACTTAAGTTGAGGGTGGCTAATGCAAAATGTGACCTCAGTCTTGGCCATGATCCGATATCGGATATCATGCACCTCAACTAATGGAAAATATATAAGTTGAGGGTGACTATAAAGGAGGATACCAAAAGAAAAATGGGTATGAAAAGAGTTGGGTGTTAAAAAGAGAAAAAAAAAAAGCGAGAAAAGGATGTGACTTTGTGCAAAAGAAGCAAAAGATGATAAATAAAAGTGTAAAAATATTAAAGAAGAAAATAAAATGCAAGAAAAAGAAGAAAGTGAAATAAAAGGCTACAAAGTGAAAGTCACATCCATGGTAAAAATGAGTCAAGGGAAAGAAGAAAAAAAAGGGCATGATGTCAAAAAGAGGGCAAAAAGAGCTAAAAATCCTAATGTAATATCAAGGAGGGCAGAAAGTTACTAGAAAAAATCCAAATGTACCACAGCTGACCCTGAGCCTAGCTTACAAGCCAAGAAAGTCCTATAGTAATCCTAGGAGCTAGTTTGGAGAATCTAAGCAGTGAAAATAAGTGCAAACCTATTGTATTGAGCACTAACTATACTTGAAGTTACTGTTTTATTTAAAGAAAAAATATTTTTAGGTTTTATTGTTTTTAGACTTTTTTTAGAGTCGTCATTTAATATGTAAGAAAAATTAAGAAACCCATTGTTTTCAAAAGATTTAAACAGGAAATCGATTGAAAATTTTAAGGGGGGTCGGGAGGTTCACATTAATATTTTAAGAAGGTTTTTACGGCACCTAAAATACTCGCTTACTCGCGATTATCCGACAACTAATTAATTTGGCTAAAATATCTATTTAATTTAAAAAATAAAAAATTATTTAGAGTTTGTTTGAAAGTGAAGTATTAATTTACTAGCTAAGTGAGATTTGACTTGCAAAATTTATTTTAAGTTTATTTATACTTGGTTGATTTAATTAAGTCGTTTAAAACGAGGTGGCGACTTGCAGGGATTTGAAATTTCTTAACTTAAACTAGTAGCAGATATCGACAAGCAAATAGACAAAAAATGAAAGGAGAGAGAGAGTTGGGTCCAAATTCAGTTTCTGTCTCTCTGGACCGGTATTCAGACCCATTTTATTTTTGGGCTTTGGGCCCACTTCAATGATACTTGTCCTAAAGTTCTAAAAAATATAATACAGAATAAATAAAAAGCGACAAGGGTTTAGGCCCAAAAGAACAAAATACAAGACTTAGAAAATAAATTTGGGCTTCTTAGCACAAAATCTTCAACTTCTTGGAATTTTGAATCCTTCCGGCTTTAGGACATGTATGCCTTTTTACGGGGTCGACTCGAAGATAGGAAATTGAGTTCATGATGAACTCGAACAAATTCACATGAAACCGACAAAGCAAAGGGAAAGGAATTAGCATAGGGTAGGATTCAATCTCTTGGCAAAATATTTTAAAACACAAGCTGCATAAATGAGGCAATTCACGTAGTATGTACTAAATAACTCAATCAATTTTAGCAAGAGGCATGATTACAAGTATATGACAAGCAATTAATGAGTAGAGGGTGGATATTGGAGTCCGGAGCCTAAAGGGTGAAAAATGTTAACAAAAATTCCAAAACTGTATATGAATTTTTTTTTTAACCAAAACGGCAAAATCGCTCACGAAGTAGCGATTTTGTCCGACGGAAAAAGCAAAATCGCTACTATAGCAGCGATTTGTTAAATTTGATTATTTTTTTTAAAACAAAAATTAAACAAAATCGCTCCCAAAGGAGCAATTTTCAAAATAATTTTTTTTTTATAATTTTTTTTAATATGTCGCTGCTGAGGCAACGACTTACGTTTAATTTTTTGGCAGCGATTTTAATTAAATTTTTTTTTTATTTTTTAAAATCAAATCGCTAAAAAAAATTTGATTTAAAATCGCTGCCTTGGCAGCGATTTAATTTTAAAAAATAAAAAAAAGAATTTAATTAAAAATCGCTGCCTTGGCAGTGATTTTATTTAAAAAAATAAAAAAAATTGATTTAAACTCTTTTTAAAAAAAAAAGAAGCAAAAAATAATTTAAAAAAAAATATAAACATAAATCGCTGTTGAGGCAGCGACATATTAAAAAAAATATTAAAAAAAAAATCATTTTGAAAATCGCTCCTTTGGGAGCGATTTTGTTTAAAAAAAAAATTTTTAAAAATCAAATTTAACAAATCGCTGCTATAGAAGCGATTTTGCTTTTTCCGGCGGATAAAATCGTTACTCCGTGAGCGATTTTGCCGTTTTGATTAAAAAGAATTTCATATACATTTTGAAATTTTTTTAAACATTTTTTATCCTTTAGGTTCCGGACTCGTGGATATTGCATGGATAATTAATCGACCAAAGTTTGGTAGGCGAGGAGACAAAAATATTTCTCACAATTTAACATCAGAGAGCAAACCAATTGAAATACAACTGGCAAAAGTAACACTGCCAAAAGACATTTATATATTTCTTTTTATTTTTATTTATTTTTTAAAAAAGAAAGGCATCAAGTTAATAGCATGACAACTATGCACTTTCATAACCTCGTGAGCAGCAAAATTAAAGATTTATCAACAAAATGAGCAAATAAAGACAGAGGGAACAACATTATGTCAAGATGAATATTCTCATACTTAAGTTATGATCTTAATCACAAATAAATCACACTTTATTTTTTTTTTTAAAAGTAACTACAAAACCCTTTCTCACATCGATTCAAACATTGAAACAATAAGAGTGCAACAATCTTGAAGCAAGTAATACACCTACAAAATAAAGTCTATCTAACAGAACATGAGATTGAACTATACAAAACCTCAAACTCAAAGGTACTACCAGATTACCTTGCTCATAGTTATTAAAGTGATTCGAATTACTGCTTAATCGACAGACACAACATTTAAAAGGTTTGATTTGAAAAGTAATGCAGCAAACTTCAATCAGAGAGGCAGACAACCAACAGACATTAAAAACCGACTTGAGAAAGTCACCCTGGTGCCTAAATCACATGAGAACTACCAACTCAAACTCAGTCAACAGAGAGGTCACAACATTGAACATAAATCCACGGAAAAGCTTTAACTCGACATTGTAACCAACTTGATGGAATGACTAAAAGGTATACATTATATCGAAAATTATAAACTAAATAGCAACTAGCAGCCGATAAACACGAAACAAAGTCTTTCAAACATGAAGGTATCATTTCGAGACAAAAGAATATTATGAAGAAGACGACGCTACTTTTCCGGGCAGCGATACAGGGGAATTCATCTTTGAATTTAAAGAATATACATATCATAATCAAAATTAATCACCAAGGAGGTCATGTTCCAAATAACTCGAAAGATTAAACTCTAACAGAATTCAACATACATACAAGGATCATTCAGAATCTAAACAAAAGAAGAAGTGATTGTATACTCATCAAAAGCCAATATAATACATACTTAGACAAGCAACAACACCTTGAACCACATTAGACACTAGACAGTAGGCTAAAATTGTAACACAGAATATCACTTAATTACGAATTGAAGAAGCATACCTCTTCCGGAGCAGCGAGCAGGGACGACGAGCTGAACATACAACAACTTTCACCACAAGAACTCGGGACCGAACAGTAGCCAAGAAAAAAGTTTCGAACCCCAAAACATTAACAATACAAGCACTTCCCTGCTTTTCCTTGAAGTGTATTTAGTGTGTACTAATGTATTTTGCTCAAATTCTCTTTTGCCTTAACTAAAATTTTGAAAGAAATCTCAAACTACAATTCTCCAATTCAAAGAAAAGAAATTCTAACCCTTTTCACCAATAAAATCGCTAACCCAAACAAGAGAAAAAAGGGTATTTATAGAAAAGAAAAAAAAAAGAAAAAAAACAGTTCTGATTAGGCTAGGCGGGTGAATTTCTGAAGAAGTTTGGAACAAAATTGGACATTCACTTCATTTTTTCAAAATTTGAAATTTTTTCCCTCAAGGACGGGACAGCTGTTCTTGGTACGATTTCAACCATAATCCCCCAAAATCTGGACGGGCAGGGCAAAGGGACGGCTGGGATCGACTCGCTCGTCCTTGCACTCAACGTGGCATCCATCCACGCGAGCAAGGACAAGTTGCAGAGGCGCAGGACTGAACGGCGCTGTTGTACTGATAAAGCTGGAGGAAGAGAGGGATGCAGAAAAAGTTGTTAATGACGTGGATCACCATTCCGTGAACTCGTCTAGAATGAGGCGCGTGAACTGACGCTTCCGTTTATTTTGACGTTGTTTGGGTATGGAATCGTGTGTCGCCGTCGAGAGACGTTGGGGAATCTTTTGACGTTGTAAAGATGTTTCTCTCGTTCTTTTTCTTGTGAAGGAAAAAGAAGTCGGTCGGGTCAGAGGTTCGGAATTGGGATGGGTTACCTGTTATATCAGCTGGAAAATGAATTGGAATAAAGGACATTGGTTTGGGTTGGCTGAAATCTGGAATGGGCCACCGGAAACAAGCAAAGAGGGCCCAAATTTTGATCTTCTGATTAAAGGAAAATGGGTTGTCTGATAAAATCCCCAAATTGGTTTCACAATGGGTTGAAAGAGGATTAGATTTTGAGTTAAGGATTGGCCAATGGATTGCAATCTTGGCCAAATCAATTTTAAAATTTAACCAAATTAAGTTGATTAGCAAATTCGGCTAAAATTTAAATAAATTGAACTGACATTAATTAATTAACGAGTTTCTTAATTTTAACAAGATAAAATAATTAACTAAAATATAAACTAAAGACTCAAAAATATAAACTTGTTAATTTAGCCGAAATTAACTTTGACCAAGCGTTAAGCAAAACTAAGATCTTTTTTAGTTGATTCTCGAATATTTTATAAAATAAACTAATTATATACATAATTATGTAAATCATAAACACTAGATAAAAATTATAAAAAGTGATGAGATTAATTCAAAATAACTTAAAAACATTTTAAACTTTGTAAAATCTAATTATTTCAAAATAGTTTAGAATTAAGAATTTCGTTAATTAATTTCTATTGGAGAGGATCAAAATTGGGTGTCAACAGTTACTTCTGAGAATGAGTGTTGATTGAATCCTTGTAATTAAAGTCATATTCATTGTGTGAAAAAGGGATCTCGTTTGAAATAAGGGCACTAGTGGCATTCTTGGATAGTTGGTATCTTGATGATAAGTAAATCAATGTGTGTTGTGGGTCTATTAGTCGATCTTTGTCATATTTGATCCGCATGAGTTAGCTTTTTGAGTTTGAGAGAAAATATTTGCACTTGAAAAGAGAGTCGGGATAGAAAGTCATGTGATTGTTTGTGCTTGAATGCTTGCTTCTATACAAGTATCATTTAAAGTCTTAGTGTGTCGCTTGAGGACAAACAACGAATTTAAGTTGAGGGTGTTGATATACCGTGATTTTACGGTATTTTTAATACATTTCACTTAAGAGGTGTGTGTGTCTAGGCCATTTGTATTATTATTCATGTGTTTTGATCATATTTGTAGGAAATAAATTTAGACGTGGAAGTTTGGAGATAGCTAAAGAAATATTGCAGAAAAGACCACCTACGAACATAACTTACGGACCGTAGGTCCATTCACGGTCTGTAGGTGAAGGGCATATATGATGGGCAAAGCTTGGAGGGAAAATTAGGGAAGTCTTAACTAAGTGTGGAACCACGATTAGGAGTGACAAACCGTAGTTCATTCTACGGACAGTACTGCAGGTCCGTCAAATGATTTAGAGAGGGGGGTCCAGTATCTAATTTTTAAGATTCTAAGTATGGAGCTAAGAAGAAGTATCCACAGTCTGTAGACTGAATCACGGTTCGTACAGTTGAGATTGTGTCAGAGATGAAGATTATTTGAAGTTGGAAAATTTGCCTAAATTCCAGATTACAGAAGGGACCTACGGACCGTAGGTCAGTCCACGGTGCGTAGGTCAGTCTCGTCAATGACAACCGCGTCCAGAAACTATATTTCTTTATTTCGTTTCTTTTTTTGTAAGGACTTATTTTTCTATATATAGGGCATATAAACCTCATTTTTGGGGGGGTTAAATTTTATTACTTTTGTTCTAGTTTTTAACTTTGGAGATTAAGTTGTAACTTTAGTAATTCTTGATTTTCGGAATTCATTTTGAAGATTTTGGCTTTGAAATTCAAGTTAAGATTCCAGGTTTCTTATATTCATTATGTAAGTTCATAATTTCTTCATCTAAAAATATGGTTTGTGTTCTTGCTAATATGGGTAACTAAGTCCATAACTAGGGTTGTGGAAACCATGACCGATTAATAAAGTATGAATAGTAAATAATCAATTCTTGAATAGTGTTTTTGCATGCATTAATAATTCTTTCATCTAGAAGTCTTTTTAATGGTGGCCAACATTAGAACTCTCCTTGTTGCTACTTTACAGACCAAGGAGGTAGTTAATAAGACAAGACTTATCAACATAGTTTTGGTGTGATACTATCTAATAGTCTAATGTCAATTGGTGCGAGGGTGAAAACTAAGCCTTACATTGATGTGATGTCTAATATGAGGTAAAGGTAAGGGTTAGTAAATTATATAAATCTAGCTGGACCAAGGTAAGGGGTGAAATGCTCTAGTTGCCGGACCAAGGAATTAGAGATACCTAACTTATTTGCATGTAATACGCTAGGAAAGAACTGTAATTACTAGGGTTACCGCGTTATGAGCTTATGGGAAACACATACACCCTAGTTATTCTCTCTTATTTATAACAATAAAGTTGTAATCCTGCTCACTTTCTTCTTAACAACAATTAATTATTTGTTTCACCCCCCCCCTCCTCCTTTACTTACTTCTCTTGGGAATAACTTTGCTAAACGAATATAATAGTGAGTTAAGTTTATGTATAAATCATATTCCTTGTGAGATCGACCTCAACCTACAAGTTGAGTTTTTTACTTGATAACGATTGCTTATACCTCTTTAAGGAGGTGTAATTTGAGCGTATCAGCCATCAAACCTAAAAAAAAACTTATGAATCCAAGGTAGTCTGACCGGAACCACCCCATAATACTCGATCTCGAAGCGCCACCAAAGTCTTATCCTCAAGTTGATGATCATAGATTCTATCAAGCAAGGAAAATTGAAATCTCACATAAGCTAAAATAATCCTAGAATCTAGAATATCCTACTAAATCATCTTATTAGCTAATGACTCAATGTGCAAAGCCAAAGGTCGCTCCATATTAGATAGGAAGGCTATACTAGTCATACTCACTGTCTTCTGCCTTAAGGTGTCCACTACAACATTCGCCTTGCCCGTATGATAGTAAATAGATACGTCATAGTCCTACAGAAGCTCAATTCAATTACATTGCCCGTATTAAGGTCCATTTGGGTCATAATGTATTGAAGACTCTTTTTATCATTTTGGATCTTAAATGAAATTCATACAGGTAGTGCGTCCAGATCATAAGTGCAAACACTACTACTACCAACTCCAAGTCATGAGTTGGGTAGTTTCACTAATGCAACTTAAGCTTCCTTGGTGCGTAAGTAATAACTTGGCCCCGCTGCATTAATACACAACCCAAACAAACACCAGATGCACAACAATATACCGTGAAACCCTCACCCTCAACTAAAAGGGTCAATATAAGAGTGGTGGTAAAAAACTCCTTGAGATTTGGAATGCTCAACTAACACTCTTTAGACCACTCAAAAGGAACATCAATAAGATTCAACCGGGTCATAGGTGTTGCAATAATGGAGAAACCCTCCATAAATTTTCTGTAGTAGGCTTCCAATCAGATGAAGCTCCAAAACTCAGTAACTGAGTAAGCCTAGACCAATCCTAAAAAGCCTAAATCTTCACTAGATCTACCATGATGTCATCCTTGGAGATGACATGTCCCAAGAATGTTACCGACTCAAGACAAAACTCGCACTTTGAGAATTTGGCATAAAGTCATTAATCTCTTAAAGTCTAGAGCACAATCCCCAAATGTTGCTCATGATATCTCATGCTCCACTAGTGTACAAGGATATCATCAATGGCCACTTTAGGCCGAAACACTACATCATCAAGTCCATAAAAGTGGTAGTGACATTAGTCAACAAAAGATATCACAAAAAATTCATAAGAGTTGTGTTGAGTCTTAAATGTAGTCTTAGGGATGTATGTTTCCCTAATCCTTAGATAATGGTAACCGGGACTCATATCAATCTTAGAAAACATTATGCCACCCTGAAGTTGGTCAAACTTATCGTCAATCCTAGGAATGGGATAATGGTTTTTCGTTGTCACCATATTTAGATGCCTATAATCAATACACATGGCCATCATATCGTCCTTCTTCTTCACAAAAGCACCGGAGCACCCCAAGGTGATACATGAGGCTTGATGAATCCCTTAACTAAGAGATCTTAAAGTTGAACACTGAGATCCTTTAGCTCTGCAGGAACCATCTGATATGGTAGAATATAAATAAGGTAAGTACTTGTCTCAAGCTCAATAGGAAAGTCAATATCAACCTCAAAGTAGGCACGGTAAGTCGGCAAGAAACACATCCATAAAATCATGGAAGATTGGAACTAAGTAAATTGAAGGGACCCTCTACTCACATCATGAATATAGGCTAAATAAGATAAAAACCCACTATCCACTAGCCTCAATAAAAGATATAACTCCAACTGATGTGCTACTATGGGACTGTAACACCCCAAAATTTCTAAATTAAGAATTGAAACATTTTTCATTTGAGTATAAGGTTGTACCAAGTGATTATTAATTGTTCTTAGATTTAAAGTTCATTTATTTGTTGTTATAATGGATTTGGATATGACTTAAGGTCACAAGAAGCCCCTATCACAAAGTTGAGTTGAAATCTTCATTTCAGATTAAGTTTTTACATAAGATTCTACATAAGTCAACTTCAAATGATCATATTCCCCAACACATAATAAATTAGGTGTCCTCTGTCCTACAAAATTAAAGTCCTTTGTGTCATATTTTCCACGCTACAAAGTTTGCATCATTTCATGTTTAGAGTAAAAAGTTATGATCATTTTACCAAAGACTGTCAAACTAGAGTTTTCTGAGTCTGTGATCGACGCCCTCAACCAATGGGCCGTATGTTGAAAGACGACCTGTCCTGTCAGGTCTTCGGTAGAGTAATAGGGGCAAATCCTGGGACCCAAATCCTACTGACCCAATCGACGGGCCGTCGTTTGGACCCGTAAATGGACTTTTGAGCTTTAAAAAATAATATAGAATCCACATATAGGACTCACAGTCCGTGGGTGAAACCACGACTCATAGATGGACATGTAGAAGGTTTTTTGCCATTTTAAGGATATTTTAGTCTTTTGTTACCCTTTTTAAGCCTAACCCATGACTTTTTTCACCTTATTAAGGTCTAAACCATGTTAAAATATTATTTTACGTTCTTTAACACTTCAAAGGCTTAGATCAAGGATTCAAGAGGAGAAAAGGTAAGGTTTTCTATCATTCTTTGAATTTCATCAATTTCGCCAAGAACGTTTTTCTTCCTAGGTATGCAAGGGTATCATAGTTTTGGACTAGTTCTTCATCATGCCCTACATCTACTTTCAAATCAATAAAAGAGTAATCTAGGGGTCTATCCTTAGATTTCAGCATTCATGAGATGAGTTAATATTGAGTTGCTAAATTCTTGAAGTTGTTGATTTTGGATTCTTATTCCAAATCATTTAATTGTCATACAATATGAATTGTGATTACTGAGTTGATTGTTCATGACTATTTTTCATCATGAACCCTATTTCGAGTATTCAGTGAATTCATAGTAAGGATCATTTAAACAAAATCTTACTGTTTGAACTGAGTTTTGAGAAAGTAAAGAACATTTTGAGAAAGAGTATAAAGGGACTAAATATTTCCCAAAGGTGTGATTTTTACATAAAGAAAAAGAGTTGAATTTTTTAGAAAAGTTAAAAGTGTTTCACAAAGATCAAGTGTAGAGCAGTTACCTTATAGAGAAGCCCCTTTTGACTAATTATCTCAACCCATAATGTATTTTACATTAAGCAAAGAGAAACCTCATTTTCTAAATGAACTATGAGTTTCACAGACAATTCAGATCAGTTACCTCTTTTAAGATGGTGGTTTGAGCAATCATCTCAAACTAGAGAAAAGTAATGTTTTTATACATTTGAGCAGCATTATATATTATTGGAAGTAGTATTGAGCACCGATATGGGGGAGAGTTCAGAAAATTTATAGCCCCCATAAACCATGCCTGCCCACATGGATACATGGTCATGCTTTTTAGATGAATCCTTATTTCTTAGTGGATCCACTTAGTTGAGGTGTTCAATATCCCGACATGATATATGACAGCTCTGGCAGTGTGGATTAGATGTTCTATTCACTTAGCTCATAGTGATGGTTGTCGGTTAGAGAATCTCCCAAATAGAGTTAAAAGTGTATTTTTATTATATCAATTAATATGTTGAGTTCAGATATAAGTAATTATTTTTTGTAAAGTTTTAATTATTTCACCCATTTATTTTTTTTACATTCAGTTGAGTATATATATATATATTACAGTTCTTTCATTCAAATACATAACATACTCGTAGATCTAATGTACAGATGTCATTTGACTTGCATATTTTAATGATACAGATACAGATTCTTAGGATCCTCAACAAGAGTCTGTTGAGATCACCTCATTTTCTCGCTAGCTTTTGTTTAAGAACTCCTTGCTTTAGGATGACTCCAGTTTTATGAGTTGTTAGTATTAGTAAAAATTTGAGTAGTCATGATTCTTGTACGACACTTGTTATAGTAAAGGCTTCGTAGATAGAAAGTTTTGGAGAGTCTCTTAGTTTCAGATATTTTATTTAAAAATTAATGTTTCATACTCTGTATATTCAGTGAAGTTTTGAGATTCAATACATTATTTTTAAACGTTTCTTTCAATTTAACGCAGATATTTGCTTGAGTTCTTCCACTAGTAGTCAGTCAGGATGAAGGTTTTCTAAGGGCCAACAACGGTTCTTGAGTGTCAGCCACGTCCAAGGGGTAGACTTGAGTCTCGATAGGGAGCCTGTCATACAATCAGGGAAATACCAGGCATGGATAAGTTAATGGTCTTAGAAAAGCAATCTAAGATCGTGCGATAGGGATATAACCAGTCAATGCATAGAATCACATCAATTCAAGTATATCAAGTAATATAAGGTCGGGTCGGGTGTCATGCCCCTGGATAGTCACCAAGAAAGATCTAAACACTTGATTCATTTCTAATGACTCACTTACTGAGGTCGACACACGCAACGGTGCTGCTGAAGGCTCAGAACTCAAACCCATTTATGAAGCATAATAAATAAATACATACAAGAATATAGATCCCAGATAAAATCACATCGAAGGGGGCAGCTCGCATAATAAAATTGTACCTATGATCATATTATTCGATGCCTTACCCTCCACACTTGCTAAAGTAGCTTAGAAGTGGCCCTATCCACCTCTACCTTGGCCATTTGACTTACCACCTGACCTGCCTCCCTGGGGAACATCCAGATTGAATACATTAATGACCACTGTAGACAGTGAAGTTTTATTGATAAATTTATATTAAATTTAGGTTAAATCTTAAATCACCATATGTTGACCAAGTCAAATTACTGGTTGATAAAGTCGGATTAATATCTAAGTCAAAATTGTATCACTTAAATCAAGTCCAAATCACTTGGGCCAGTCCATTAAGTTGACAAGATGAGCCCAACTCATGTTTTTCAGGCCCAGGGGTAAAAATTGCTCAGACCAAAATACCCATAAAGCCCTAACTCAAGCCTATATAAAGAGGTCTTCTTCTGACCAAAAGAAAAAACAAATACATATATACAGAAATACATAATTGCTTTTCAGTGGTGATCTGCAAGTCTTCGCTCCAAGTGTTGAGCTGCAAGTATTCCGTCAAATCAAGAACATTCGTGAAGAGAAAAATTAGAGAATTACATCTTTTATAAAAGATTTCATAAAGATTGTAACATTCACATAAATTCAAATACGAATATTATTGTTTGCTTGCTATTATTCCTTTCCTGTTTGTTGTTTTTAAGGGACGAAACTTTAGACGCATACAAATTGGCACGCCCAGTGGGATAATCTTTACCTCTCATCTTTTCTCTTCCAAAATACAAGTTCAAGAACATTGAGATGGCTTCCAAGAATATCAACCCAAAATCTGCATCTGCATCTGCATCCAAATCTGGATCTACATCTGTATCTGTATTTGCATCCAAATTTGCGTCTGCATCCAAATATGGATCTACATCTAGATCTGCATCTGCATCAAAATCTGCATCTGTATTAAGATCTACATCTGCGTTTGGATTTGCATCTGCTTCCGCAAAAACTGATGTATCCAAATTTTACATCGATGTGGAAAACATTCTTGATGTTACTGCAGGAAACCTGGGACCTATCACAAGGAACCAAGCCAAGTTGTTGGGACAACAAGCCTCAGGAGTGCCGTCCAAATCTGCTGCTGCTTTTGATTTGTCCTCAAACTGTGTGAAGTCTCCTGTGAAAGCAGCAAAAGAAGACATCGCCGAAATGGTCAAGAGGGTTCTTGCCCAATTGAGCCTATCTACATACGAAAAGCCCTTTGCTTTAGTCAACGATGATATCTTGAGCACTGGATCTACCCCACATAACATGTTTGCATCACATGTTTGGGAAAATCAACACCATTCTCCATCACCTACTATGGTAATGCACGCAATGGTGACTAGCACTTCATCCGTAGAAGAACAACTTGCGAGCTTGACAAGAGCTATTGAAGGCTTGACCAAGTATGTTCAAGATCAAGATGCTCAGATTGTTAAGCTAACTGATAGGGTGGAAGGCATGATTGATGAAGAATCAAGTAATGCGCCTGGAAAATGTCCACAAGTACAAAAGACGGTTGATCGCCCTTCAAAGCAAGTTGAACATGCTAAATAGATCCAAGTTTCCTCTGACGGAACTATCTCGATCAACCAAATCAAGGAGTTCATCATGGGGACCATTAAAGACAAGTACGAGGTTGCTACAAAATCCTCCTTGACATATGCAAGACCATACACTGCAATGATTGATAGCTTGAAAATGCCTGTCGGTTATCAACCTCCAAAATTTCAGTAGTTCGATGGTAAGGGGAGCCCAAAGAAACATGTGGCACACTTCATTGAAACGTGCAACAATGCTGGGACATACGGACACTACCTCGTCAAACAGTTTGTCCGCTCCCTTAAAGGCAATGCTTTCGATTGGTACACAGACCTTGAGTCTGGTTCCGTTGATAGTTGGGAACAAATGGAGCAAGAATTTCTCAACCGCTTCTATAGCACAAGATGTACTGTAAGCATGGTAGAACTTACAAACACACGTCAGCGCAATGAAGAGCTGGTCTTTGACTTCATCAACCGATGGAGGCATGCAAGTCGAAATTGTAAAGATAGACTTAGTGAAGTGATACACTCACATTTACTTCTCGAAAAGAAGTTTAAGCGGTCGTATCAAGTAAAGAACCCAACTATGAGGTTGAGGTCGATCCCACGAGGAAAATGATTTAGACTTAACTTTAACCTACTATTACCTTTATTTAGTCAAGTCCTTTCCGAAAACATATAACAAAAAGGGGGGTTTTGAATAACAAATGTAATTATCTAATTCTACGTAAACAAATGACACGTTCAAAGATTTGATTTTTATCAAGTAATAAAAGTAACTAGGGCTTAAGTGTTCCCCATAGGTTTATAACTCGGTAATTCTATCTATAATAATCCTTTCCTAATATCTTGCATGCAAAGTGGTAAGTAATGTATCCCTAATTCCTTGATCCGGCAACTAGGAAATTTCACTCCGCACCTTGGTCCGCCTACGTATGTATGCTTTACTAAACCTTACATTTACCTCATATTAATCATCATATTCGATATTTGGCTTAGTTGTTACTTCGCACCAACCAACACTAGCTTATTAGATAGTATATACTAAATCTACGTTGATAATTCTTTTCTTATTATCTACCTCCTTGGTCCGGCAAGTAGCAATAAGACGAGTTCTAACGTTGGCCACCATAAAAAAGACTTCTAAACGAAAGAATTATCAATACATGCAAGACATTATTCGAGAATTGTTATTTTAGTTAGATTTTATCTTGTTATTTATCCATGGTTCCCACAACCCTAGGTTATGGAGTTTAGTTACCCATGTTAATAATCACATAATTGATATTAATTAGATAGAATCCATGCACTTACTTTGATGAGATTGAAGATAATCCAGAAAATTACTTGAATTAATCAAAAACATGCAATAAACGATTCCGGAATATAGAGTAATTTCCAAAATCCCAAAATTCAATACTTAGAACAATAAAACTAAAAACATATCCAAAAGTCTAACCCCAAAAACGAGGTATTCACAGGTATTTATAATACTAGAATCCTAACAAAAGAGGGAAATCTATTTAAGGAAAATCTGTCCAAAAAATAGCGTCTGAGTCGACGACTTGAACGACAGACCGTCGAGGGCACGACGGACCGTCGAGGCCCTCCGTCATTCCACACTTAGAATCTTCTGAAGATAGGTACTGAGGCTACTTTCTGTTGACGTTGACGGATGTGCAGGACGGTCCGTCGTGGCTATGACGGTCCGTCGAGAGCCTCCGTAGCCCCACACTTGGTCAGAATTCCCAAACTTCTTTTCTCAACCTTCTTCTTGTTACGACGGTGGCCACCTACGGACCGTCGATGGTTCTGTAGGTTGCCAACTCTGCAACGTTTAGCACAAACTCTCATGTTCTCCTTCGGAATAGATTTCCTGAAAACAAAAAGAAAATTACATTAAAACCAATACAAAAAGGCCTTAGACACACACTAAACTTAAGGAAAAAGTATTGAAAGTACCGTATAACCACGGTACATCAACACCCTCAACTTAATTCGTTGTTTGTCCTCAAGCGACGCACTATGACTCACCACAAAATCTTTGTACAAGAGTATCCTTATTTTAGCTTTTTGCAATCATCTGGCTATCAATCTCGACTATTTTCAAATTGAGTTATGCATGCTATCACTATTAGGCTTGATAATGTGGATCAGACCATGACACAGACTCACCACACACAGAAACCTATCCTCGTTAATCTCTCACCAAAGTACCAATTTTTTGGTATTGCAACTAGTGTCCTCACTTCAAAACAACATCCTCATTTTTCACACAATGATTTAGTTTGAGTATAAGGATTATTTTTCAACACTCGCTCTCATAACAACTTCGCATCTCATTTATACTTATTGCCATAGGCTTGCCCTTATTTTCACTGCTTTAAGTTCACCATAATAGCTTCTTAGGATCACGATAGGACTTTCTTAGCTTGTAGCTTAGGCTCGGGGTCAGGTTGGATACATTTAGATGTATTTTTAGTGACTTATTGTCCTCCTTGACATAACGACTAAGCGTCCTACCTTTTAATCATTTTATTCCACCCTATTTCTTAATTTTCTTGCCTTCTTTCATCTTGCTATTCTCCCTTCTTTCTCCTTTTTGTGTAAGTGACTCTTTTTACTTGTATTTTCAAAAAAAAAATTATTTTTTTTATATCACTTTTCTTGAGTCACGTTTCTTTTGCTCTTACTCTCTTTTTGTTCTTTCAGCCTCACTTTCCGGGGCATTCCTCATAATAGACACCCTCAACTCATGGATTTGACATGAGTCGAGGTACACAATACCCAAAGTTGGGTCAGGGCCATAACAAGGTTGTTTACTGCATTAGCCACCCTCAACTTATGCTTTTGGCATAAGCTGAGGTGCACATGTCCAAGGAGGGACCAGGGCCAACACACTGTTCCCAAAAAGGAATCAGTTGGGGTGAGAAAAAGAAAGGTCTGTTTTAGGCTCAATTCATTTGGATCAAGAAGGGATTAATTTCATTCGGTTTTCTGTTATTTAGGCTAAAGATTGGCTATATTGAACAAGGGCCTATGATACTTTCCTAATTGTCTATCACAGCTTACTTTTTAGCAGGACTAACCAGGCAAGTTCTAGCTCAGTACCAATAGTGGACTATTCAAATTTTCCTCACACTCTCTTGACATCTCATTACTCTACTAGATTATCAGACACCTAGTTCGAGTCTTAGATTTAGGTTCATGCAGTAGTGTATCTCTGTGTCATGCTTAGAGCCATACATTTATCAGTTACTATGCCTAGTCATGCATCATTTTTTGTTAAAATCAGGATATCATTTTTGTTTAGCCATCATGCTTCAGAATCTATTTCTATACTATGTACAAAAGATACCAATGTGCCGGTTCAACAATAAAGTAACCAGTCTCTTGGGGGAAAAGAACGCAGGCAAGAAAACCCCAAGAGAGGATCGTGAGTTGGGCTACTCAGACTTCACCCTAGCACTCACTTTCCATTCACCCCACCCCCAACAAAAAAAAATACAATTGTCCCCAATGCATAAAAATATATGAAATAGAGTGGTAGGGGAAGCAAACCTGAGGCGCAAAGCGCCGGTGATCAACAAGTTGGCGGGTCCGGTTTCCCGGAACCCGCTCCCTCTGAAGTAGGGACACCATCAGTAGTGTCCTCAGCAATGACAGCACCATCAGTAGTTCTCCTCTCAACCTCTGCAACTCTGGAACTAGATGCTCTGAGAACCACCTCCCTAACCCTCAACGTACGGGCCTCCTCATCATAAGCGAGGCTCTCCTCGGAGCTTCCAACTCGTGGTGCTCCCTCTTCCAAGCATGGGACTCATCCTCATCTCTAGTACGGTGCCTTTTGGCACGCTCTTGTGATAGAGGTGGTGGCACATCAGTAGTGGCGAATAAGGCAGCCATCACCGTGTCCTCAGCAGGCTTTGCATAAGGGGCCTTAGACTCCGGCACCCGAGCCTCTAGTATAGCATCCAAGTTGGCTTGTAGACTTTCCACAGCAGCCTGGAGAGACGTCATATCCACGGTAGGGACTGGTCGGGCAAGAACCCGTAGCTGAAAAGCGTCCAGGCGTTGGTGGACCTCCATTACCTTCCGCTCAGTGTGCTGGGCCATCTTCCTCTCAAGACGCTCCTCTGCCTCAGCAATAGACTTCTGCATCCAAGGCTGGATGTGGTGCAGAAGTGTGGCCATTTGGGCCTCAAGTTTCTGGACCCTAGCAGTGGCATCAGAGTAGCATGTGGAGTCGAACGGGAGGAGCTAGGAGCGGTTCAACCACCCGGGATAGACTCGACCGGAGTGGTGTCGGTGGGCTCACAAGTAGCTTGGTTAGCCGCTTGGGCTTGCTCAACTGTTGCCGCTAGGGTCTCACAAAGCGGCTGCACCTCCGAACGGGGCCCTCTGTGGGGAGCCAACTCATTAGCCTCATCCCGAATGAGGCCGATATCGACTGTGCCTGGCGGGGTCTTAAGCACATCAATGTGCCACACGGGCACTCCTGCTAACCTGCACAAAGCAAACACCATACACGGAAAGGGGTAAGTGGTAGTGGCCTTGGAGTCCCTCTCGTGCATCACTGCCTGTAGTAGCCAGGCAAAGTCTACCTCGAACCCTGCTATGTTGTCTGCTGCAGTGGGGGAAAGGCATTGTCGGACTAGTAGCCATAAAAACTTGGCTGTGAAGGTGAGGTTAGCCTTCTTGATACTTCCTTTGGGCTCTCTCACCCAGTCGGCAGCCTCACCATCAACAGATAAGTGCTGTGCAATCCACCGCTTGGTGGTCTCCCTCAAATCTGGCTCGCGCTGGAAGCGTCCATCTTTTATCAACTTCCACCGATAGTCAAACTCGGCGGTGAGAGGTGTCCGGGTAGCATCAACATCCGCGCCATAAAGAAATCTGTGGATGGCCGGCAAGGAAATGTCCACCCGCTTGCCGCGGACTTGGACGTAGTCTAGAGGGGCATGTTTGGCAGGGGCTGCCCGCCTGTCAGCCTGAGATCGGAGAGTCGCCACATATGAGGCATAGAACTCTCGGACCATCTTCTCGCTATAGCGGCCCACAGCTCGGGCCGTTCACTCCAGCCGATGTCGGGTGAACAACTCATGTATGGCCGACATGGTGGAAAGGCTCTTCGTACGAAACCGCCGCTCAAGTGTCAGTGTCCGGGTCATGACCCCCTTGTCATTTGGCATCTTGGCATCTATGTAGACCTGATACTGCCCCTCAACACACCACCGGTTGGGCTGATCAGCAACCGGAGAGTGGACACCAGTCTGGGGTGCTGGAGTAAAGTCAGCACTAGCAGCCTCATCAGACGAGGTAGACTGGGATGCGGTGGCGGCAACAGAGGCCTCCTCAGACCCGGAGACCTCCTCTGAATCGAAAGCTTTCTCTGAACCGGATGCCTCCACGGAGCCAGATGCTCCCTCTGTCTGCAGCCGACCCAAAAGGTGTGCCAGTCAGTATGCGCTCCTCGTCAGACTGGGAGGCAGTGACTACGCCGGGCGCCACCCTCGTGGGAGTGGCTCTGGTGGGGAGGGCAGCAAGTGTAGCAGTGCGGGTACCAGGTGGCACATACTCTGGGTCACGCTCATCGTCTGAGCTGATTACCAGTCGGTTGGACGGTGCGACGTACTTGGAACGCCCTTGTCAATAGACACGGTCTTGTTTAGGAGCCATGAGTACCTGCAAAGAGAAATAGTTAGTACCAGTGGAAGCAGCAAAAGGAACTAGCAGTGCAGAAATGCAGAGTGCAGGACGGACCCATCGACGGCGTCGTGGGGGTCCGTCGAGGGACACTTAGAGAAATTTTTCAAAACATCAGGAACATTAGGTTTTGACAGAGACGACGGACATTCAGGATGAACCGTCGAAGGCACGATGGTCCATCATGGGTGGTCGTCGAGGGACACTTAGAGTAAATTTTAAAATTGTCAGAAACCAAGGTTCTGACAAGGGCGACGGATATGCAGAATGGACCGTCGAAGGCACGACGGTCCGTCATGAGTGACCATCGATAGACACTTAGAATAAATTTTAAACTCGTCAGAAACCAAGGTACTGACAGGGGCGACGGACATGCAGGATGGACCGTCGAAGGCACGACGGTCCGTCATGAGTGACCGTCGATAGACACTTATAATAAATTTTAAACTCGTTAGAAACCAAGGTTCTGACAGGGGCGACGGATATGCAGGACGGACCGTCGAAGGGACGACGGTCCATCGTAAGGGTCCGTCGATGGACAATTAGGAAACCAAGGGGATTAGGATTAATGGACCCCAAAGACGGTCCATCGAGGTATCGACGGTCCGTCGATTGGGTCTCGTACTATCCTTCAGAGGCATAGTTTTGTAGCCACATTGGTTCCCTATGTATTAATTTTAGGGGAAATGGTAGGAAATGGGGAGAGGGACGGTAATGAGGGGTTAAATAAAGGGGTGGGAAGTTTAAAAGTTTAAAACGTTTAATATTCAGCCAGACGGGTCGGGTCGGGTTTGTGGATAAAGTCGCGAAAATTCCCCGTCAACGGACCGTAACAGGTGCGACGGTCTGTCGTGGGTGCCCTAACTTAAAAAATTTGAAATACATACCTGGGCATGACGGATCCCACCGACGGTCCGTTGATGGTTCCGTCGATGGGTGCAGCAGACCAATTTTCTATAGATTTCTGGTGATTTGATACCTGCACATTTAGCACCCATTAAGCTAATCTTTTTATATTTTCTGGACACTTATTGTACAGGGACCCTAATCTATGCTCTAGCCAACACTACTAATGAAAAAGAAAAGAGCAGTCAGACGGAACATTACATAAATAAACACAAAAATAATGCAACTATTCCTAGAAAGTAACGAAAGACCTATAGTTGGCTAGAGGATACTACATATTGGGTTGCCTCCCAATCAGCCCTTGATTTAACGTCGCGGCACGATGGAAGACTCTTGATTAATCAGACTTCATCAAGATTGTATGCCTCGATCACTTCATTCGCTGATTCAGCATGCCCCAAATAGATTTTGATGCGCTGTCCGTTCACTTTAAACCGCACACCCTCCTTGTTCTCCAACTCAACCGCCCATGAGGGAATAATTGGGTGATCAAGTAGGGACCAGTCCATTTGGACTTGAGTTTGCCCGGAAACAAGCGCAACCTAGAATTGAATAAAAGCACCAAATCCCCAACCAAAAAATCGCGCTTCTCAATCTTTTGGTCATGGTACTTCTTCATCTTTTCTTTGTAGAGGGCTGAACTTTCATATGCCTTCAAGCGAAATTCATCAAGCTCATTCAACCCGTTTAACCTTTGTTCCGCAGCCTCATTCCAATCCATTTTCAACTTCTTCATTGCCCACATTGCTTTATGTTCTAATTCAACCGGTAAGTGACAAGCCTTCCCATATACAAATGGGTATGGGGACATACCAATGGGAGTCTTGTATGCTGTCTGGTAGACCCAAAGAGCATCATCAAGCCTCCTTGACCAATCCGTTCTACTAGCATTCACCATTTTTGACAGAATCTGTTTAATCTCCCTGTTTGACACCTCAACTTGCCCACTAGTTTGAGGATGGTACGGAGTGGCCACATTATGGCGAACCCCATACTTTTCGAGTAATCCCTTAAATAGCTTGTTGCAAAAGTGGGATCCCCCATCACTAATAATAGCCCTTGGGGTGCCAAATCTGGAAAATATGTTCTATTTCAAGAACACGGTGACACTCTTCCCTTCATTATTTGCAAGTGCGATAGTCTCCATCCATTTAGACACATAGTCGACTGCCACAAGAATGTACTTCATCCCATGAGAACTCACAAAAGGGCCCATAAAGCCAATGTCCCACAAATCAAACAATTCAATCACAAGGATGGGATATAAAGGGAGCTCTTGCTTCCTCGAAATGTCACCATCTCTTTGGCATCTATCACATGCCTTGGTGAACTCATGAGCATCTTGGTGGATAGTTGGTCAATAGTAGCCACATTGCAAGATTTTGTGGGCTGTCCGGATACCACTATGATGCCACCTACAGGAGAAGAATGGCATGCCTCTAAAACACTCAACATCTCAACTTCTGGCACACAGCGCCGAATAAGCCCATCGGCACAACTCATATATAAGTATGGTTCATCCCAAAAGAACTTTTTCACATCATGCATGAACTTTTTCCTTTGATGAAAGGACAAGTCCGATGGGACGATATCACTAGCCAGATAATTCGCAAAGTCTGCGAACCATGGGATCAAGTCTTGGAGGCGGCCAATACATGCTCATCAGGGAAAGTATCATCAATTTCAGCCTTTTCACCCAACTCCCTCATTGCTTCATCTTCTAATCGGGACAAGTGATCAGCAACTTGATTTTTGGTCCCTTTTCTATCTTTCACCTCAAAGTCAAATTCTTGCAATAGTAATACCCAACGAATCAACCTCGGTTTTGCATCCTTCTTTGCCATCAAATATCTCAAAGCAGAATGATCAGTATGCACTATAACTCTAGTGCCAAGCAAATAGGAGCGAAATTTCTCGAAAGCAAAGACTACTGCCAGGAGCTCTTGCTCAGTCACGGTGTAGTTCTTTTGGGCTTCTTTGAGGGCTTTACTAGCATAGTAAATGGGGTGAAGGATTTTATCCCTTCGTTGACCCAAAACCACACCAAGGGAAACTCCGCTCGCATCACATATCATCTCAAACGGTTTACTCCAATCCGGCGAAATGATGATAGGTGCAGACACCAACTTTTCCTATAGCTCACCAAATGCCTTAAGACAAGATTCATCAAAATGAAACTTACACTCTTTCTCAAGCAATTTGCACTAGGGATGAGCAATCTTTGAAAAATCCTTGATAAACCTCCGATAAAAGCCCGCGTGCCCTAGAAAGCTTCTCATACCTTTTACAGAGATGGGTGGAGGAAGTCTCTCTATCACCTCGACTTTAGCTCGATCAACCTCTATACCCTTCTCTGAAATACGATGGCCCAATACAATTCCTTCTTTCACCATGAAGTGACATTTTTCCCAATTAAGCACAAGGTTGCAGTCTTCACACCTCTTAAGAACCTCGGACAAATTACTCAAACACCGCTCAAAGGAGTCACCAACCACAGAAAAATCATCCATAAACACCTCAATAGTGTCCTCCACCATATCGGAGAATATTGACATCATACATCTCTGAAATGTGGCTGGTGCATTACATAACGCAAACGGCATTCTCCTGAACGCGAATGTCCCATATGGACAAGTAAAGGTGTTTTTCTCTTAATCCTCCGGTGCAATAGAAATCTGATTATAACCAGAATAACCATCAAGAAAACAGTACCACCCCTTTCCTGCAAGTCTGTCCAACATCTAATCCATGAAGGGCATAGGAAAATGGTCCTTCTCGGTCCATGCATTTAATTTCCGGTAATCCATACATAATCTCCATCCGGTTACCGGTCTCATCGGAACAAGCTCATTTTTTTCATTGGGGACCACAGTCATTCCCCCTTGCTTAGGTCCACATTGAACAGGGCATACCCAACTACTATCGATGATTGGATATATCACTCCAGCATCCAACCACTTAATGATTTTTTTCTTCACCACCTCTTGCATAGGTGGATTTAAGCATCTTTGGTGCTCAATACTTGGCTTATGATCGGGCATGAGTTGGATTTTATGCAAACAAATACCGGGCGGAATCCCAATAATATCCGCAATAGTCCACCCAATAGCTCTTTTGAACCTTTTTAACACTTTCACCACTCTCAACTTGGTGTACATTCAGATCTGATGCAATGATTACCGGCAAAGTGTCACCATTTCCCAAGAATACATACCTCAGATGAGGTGGTAGAGCCTTTAGTTCTAATTTTGGAGCCTCCTCTATAGATGGTTTCACGGGTGGAGACCCGCGATTCTTCATATCTAACTCAAACTTCTTTGGTTTAAACCGAACATCACCTCTATCAAGTGCCGCGACCAATGACCCATACTCTTCAATGCAGTCACTATCAAAATTCATGATCACTGCTGCTAGTGCTTCTACACCCAGACGTTCTTCTATTTGTACCTCAGATGACTTTTCAACCCTGTAAGATATGGCAGATACCGATTGGAGCTCACCACTCTGCCTCATGGATTTACAAATGTTGAAAGTCACTTCTTCATTGTTCAACCGAAATTTCATCTACCCTTTCTCCATATCAACCAAGGCTCCACCCATTGCTAGGAATGGCTTCCCAAGAATAATAGGCACCTCAAAATCTACCTCACAATCAAGAATCACAAAATCGGCTGGAAATATGAATGACTCCACCTTTACTAACACATCGTAGAGTATCCCAATAGGCCTCTTCACCGTTCGATCGGCCATCAGTAGCCGCATTGAAGTGGGCTTTGGGTTACCCAAACCCAACTTCTTGTAAATAGAAAGAGGCATGAGATTTATGCTTGACCCAAGATCACATAATGCCTTTGCAAAGTGTAATATCCCGATTGTACATGGAATAGTGAAAGCACCCGAATCTTCTTTCTTTTGCACTAAAGACCTTGTAGCAATAGCACTACAATGCTGCATTCTATCATCATCCTCAAAACTGACCGATCTTTTCTTGGTAACCATATCTTTTATGAACTTGGCATAACCGGGCATTTGTTCAAGAGCTTCTATCAAAGGGACATTGATGGAAAGTTGTTTCAACATATTGATAAATACCGGTATTTACCATCCTCGGTCTTTTTCACTAACCTTTGTGGTAATTGAGGTGGTGGTCTAGGCATGGGGGTCACCTTTTGGGGTACCTCAGCTTCTTTCTCTGTTTTATCTCCTAACTCACCACTAACCTCCACTACCTCATCATTTCCTCTTATCACCTTTTCTACACCAGACGGCATTAGTGGGTCAATGGTGTGCTTACCACCTCGAGTTGTGATTGCCATACAATGTCCATCATTTTTAGGATTTTGGATAGTGTTGCTAGGAAGAGTGCCCGGTTGACGTGGGTTCACAGTCAAGGATAATTGAGCCATTTGAATCTCAAGGTGCTTGATCGAGATTGCACATGCATCAACTTTCTGCCCAATACTCGCTAAGTCACTCCTCAACTCTTTGGTGTGCTCATCACTAGCGTCGAATTCCTCATCATTTTCTGCAACATATCCTCAACTCGCGCCATACTGCCTCCACCATCCCTAGGAGTAACTTCACAATTCTGAGGTGGAACATATGGCCCACTCCTATCATTTCTGTTACCATAGTTACCCCGGTTGAAGTTGTTGTCACGGTTGTAATTCCCATCTCGGACATAATGACCCTCTCGATTGTAATTACCATAGTTCCGACCTTGGTTTCCTTGACCTTGGCGCCAATTCTCCTGATTGGAACCTTGAGCGTTTGGTCGAAAAAACCCTGTCTGCTCAGCTACCGCATAAGCGTCCTCCTCATAGTAATACTCATCAGTCGGCGGTGATGGTTTAGACAAGTAGTTCACCGCATTTATCTTTTCTGCACCCCCAGTGACATGTTTCAACACCAACCAAAGCTCAGCTCTCATTTGTGCCATCTCTTCACGAATCTCGTCTGTGGCTGGGTTGTGTGCGGATTGTACTACAAAGGTGTTTCTCCCAATATCTGACTTCCTAATACTCCATGCTTTATTATTTCGGGAGATTTTCTCCAACTTCTTAGCGATCTCAGCATAAGGACACTCCCCATAAGAACCACCCACTATCGTATCCAATATTTCTTTATTATTATCATCTTGTCCCCGATAGAAGTACTCTTTCAACGACTCATCATCGATGCGGTGATTGGGGACACTTCTCAAGAACGAAGTGAATTTGTCCCAAGAACTACTGACTCATTCTCCCGGTAGTGCCACAAAGTTGTTCACCCTATATTTGTGGTTTAGCTTCTTAGACACCAGGTAGTAACGTGCTAAGAACACATCCCTCAATTGATTCCAAGTGTAGATTGAGTTATAGGGGAGTTCTATAAACCATATAGCAGCCTCTCCCGTCAGTGAGAGAGGAAACACTCTCAACCCAATTACGTCCATATTCAAATCAGGCCTCCCTACACAACTCTTACACACCGACCTCACTTTGGCGATGTGAGCATGTGGTTCCTTAGAAGGTAGCCCCGAAAACAAACCTCTAGCGGTGAGCATTTGCATCAGACTACTAGTTACCACGAAAGTATGGCCATGTGGTAGGGGAGGTAAGACAAGTGGCCCATCAGAGTCGGTAATGTTATTATATCCCCTATAATACTCTTGAGGGCGTGAAGCGGGAGGTTGCCTCAGTATTTCATCTTCCCCACGATTTTCAGGTAATAACTGACCATGAGCATCAATCGGAGCGGGAATGTCCGGGTTGTGATCATCATTGCGAATACCAAAATTTCGATTCATCCTGCGTAGTGTACGCTCCAGGTCGAGGTCAGGTGGAAGTATGGGTTCTTCTCGACTCCGCGTAATTGGCATACACGAAAGTTAGATCTGCAAGAGACAAAAACAACAAGAAAAAGTAAAATTAGGAAAATATTGACTAAACTTTGGTAATAAGCTTAAAGTTAATCTAAAAGCCACTTTCCCCGGCAGCAGCGCCAAAATTTGATACGCTCAAATTTACTTCTCGAAAAGAAGTATAAGCGGTCGTATCAAGTAAAGAACCCAACTATGAGGTTGAGGTCGATCCCACGAGGAAAATGATTTAGACTTAACTTTAACCTACTATTAATTTTATTTAGTCAAGTCCTTTCCGAAAACAAATAACAAAAAGGGGGGTTTTGAATAACAAACGTAATTAGCTAATTCTACGTAAACAAATGACACGTTCAAAGATTTGATTTTTGTCAAGTAAAGAAAGTAACTAGGGCTTAAGTGTTCCCCATAGGTTCATAACTCGGTAATTCTAGCTATAACAATCTTTTCCTAATATCTTGCATGCAAAGTGGTAAGTTATGTATCCCTAATTCCTTAGTCTGGCAACTAGGAAATTTCACTCCGCACATTGGTCCGGCTACGTGTGTATGCTTTACTAAACCTTATCTTTACCTCATATTAAGCATCATAATCGATATTTGGCTTAGTTGTTACTTCGCACCAACCAACACTAGCTTATTAGATAGTATATACTAAATCTACGTTGATAATTCTTTTTTTATTATTTACCTCCTTGGTCCGGCAAGTAGCAATAAGGCTAGTTCTAACGTTGGCCACCGTTAAAAAGACTTCTAAACGAAAGAATTATCAATACATGCAAGATATTATTCGAGAATTATTATTTTAGTTAGATTTTACCTTGTTATTTATCCATGGTTCCCACAACCCTAGTTATGGAGTTTAGTTACCCATGTTAATAATCACACAATTCATATTAATTAGATAAGAATCCATGCACTTACTTTGATGAGATTGAAGATAATCCAGAAAATTACTTGAATTAATCAAAAACTTGCAATAAACGATTCCGGAATATAGAGTAATTTCCAAAATCTCAAAATTCAATACTTAGAACAATAAAACTAAAAAAATATCCAAAAGTCTAACCCCAAAAATGAGGTATTTACAGGTATTTATAATACTAGAATCCTAACAAAAGAGGGAAATCTATTTAAGGAAAATCTGTCCAAAAAAATGCGTCTGAGTCGACGACTGGAACGATGGACCATCGAGGTCATGACGGACCGTCAAGGCCCTCCGTCGTTCCACACTTAGAATCTTCTGAAGATGGGTACTGAGGTACTTTCTGTTGACGTTGACGGTTGTGCAGGACGGTCCGTCGTGGCTATGACGGTCCGTCGAGAGCCTCGTAGCCCCACACTTGATCAGAATTCCCCAACTTCTTTTCTCAGCCTTCTTCTTCTTACTGCGGTGGCCACGTACGGGCCGTCGATGGTTCCGTAGGTTGCCAACTTTGCAACTTTCAGCACAAACTCTCATGTTCTCCTTCTGGACAGATTTCCTGAAAACAAAGAGAAAATTACATTAAAACCAATTCAAAAAGGCCTTAGACACACACTAAACTTAAGGAAAATGTATTAAAAGTACCGTATAACCACGGTACATCATGAAGCTTCAGGCATAGAGATGTGCATTCAAGGTATGCATTGGGGCCTCCGTTATTTTTTGCAAGGCATAAAGCCTAAAACATTTGAAGAATTCGCCACTCGCGCTCATGATATGGAATTGAGCATGTCGTCAGTTGGAACTGAAGTGCCACCTGTCCACGAACTCTGCAAAGTCAAAGAAAGGCAAGAATTCAAGAAAATGCGAAACTATTTGCCTAAGATTGAAAACAAGGAATCCATGAACGTCAATACTTCTCATGTGAAATTCACCACAACGTTGGGCAATACACAGAGCGCAAAATCGACTTCTTTTGAAGGAAGGACGAATCAAAAGCTCACTTTGAAGGAAATGCAGCGAAAGGACTACCCATTTCTTGACTCAGATGTTTCCGCAATCTTTTATGAACTCCTTGAGATGAAACTTTTTGAGTTACCAGAGATGAAACAACCAGATGAAGCAAGGAGGAGTGATGATCCAAAATACTGCAAATATCATCGGTTGGTTGGCCACCCTATTGAGAAATGCTTCGTCTTCAAGGACAAAATCATGGACTTAGCTCGCGAAGGGAAGATTGAACTTGAAGATGAGAAATTGAGTTCAAACCAAGTCAGTTTCGCTTCTCACTTACCCAATCTGGTCATGACCTGCAATTTTGTTGAAGGAAATAATGAGCAAGACATCCCAAACATCAATCAGACAAGAATGATTAAGTTTGGAGACTTTGAGCCCATTGATGTAAATAATTTGTTATTTCTTCCTATACTAAGTGATGCGGCTTCTGTACGAGAGAGATCGACGAGAGAAGATGAAGACCCAATCGATGATCTTGATGATATGGGTTGGACTCTTGTGACTCGCCGTAGACGCTAAAAAATGAGTTAGCACAAAGAGTCAACAAAGCGACACGTCAGGGAAAAGATGGTAAGGAGACCCAAAACCAAAACTTTGAGTCTCCATTCAAAGAAAAAGGAAATAAAGGCGCACCACTACCAAGAGAGGCCTCGACCAATTACATTTGGAGAATATCTGTCATATTGGTTCTACACAAAGTTCACATGTGATGGCACAAAAGCTCTATGTTGTAATGTCGATGAAAAGGAAGCGAAAGATGCAACTCCATCATATCAATCATCAAATGATTCTCCAAAGTCGTCTCTTAAAGTTGAAAATCCATCATGCTCATCACCAAAAGATGCTTCATATTCATCTCCTGGAGTCGAAAATGCATGTATGGCCAAAATCACATTCTCTGACGATAATTTTCTGTTTAGTGACACGTTTCATAATCGACCTTTATTCATGGTCGGTTTTGCGCGTGAGAAAAGAGTAAATAGAATCCTAGTCGATGGAAGACTGGAATCAACATCCTTCCGATTCGCACAATGAAAGAACTTGGGATATCAACAGCAGATCTTACTGATAGTGGCTTGATGATCCAAGGATTCAATCAAGGAGGACAAAGGTCCATAGGGACCGTCAAAGTAGACCTCACCATCGGAGAGTTACAATCAAGCGTGTGGTTACATGTAATTGATGCAAAGACTTCATATAACATTTTGCTTGGTAGGTCATGGGTACATGAGAACAAAGTAGTCCCATCTTCCTACCACCAATGTTTGAAGTATTACGAGAATGGAGTTGCAAAGAGGATTATTGCAGATGATAATCCATTCACTGAAGCTGAAGCTCACTTTGCTGACGCAAAGTTTTACTTGAAGAAATATTCCATAAAATTTAATGACATTGCATCCGAAAATGTCGTACTCCTCAACAAGATGGATAAGGTAGCGGTCAATAAGCCAAAAGTCGCAAACAAGGAATATCCAAAGCTTGGCAATCCAAACAAGATGTCTAACATGATTGATGTTTTTTCAAGTAAAAAGGTCACATCCATTCTTCGTTATGTCCCAAAGGCAAAAGAGGACAAGGGACACTCTCTCGAGTTGCGAGAAAATGCACTGGAAGGTTTGACCCTTCCTATAAGGCAAATTGATATGATGAAGTCATCCACAAAATTACATGGGAAGTCTATGGCTCCTGAGTCATTGCTTCACGATAAATTTGTGGCCTCTAAGTCACCCCAATATGAGGCACTCCCAATGAAGCATACAGAAGAAGTTTTTGATCCTAATGCTTACAGGCTGCTAGCAAAAGCTGGATTCGATCCAAATGAACCATCAAAATTGGGGAAGCTTCCATCCGAACCCGTTGTGAGGCAACAACGTGAAGGGGTGGGCTACAAAAAGCCTCCACCTATCCGCGTCTCCATAAAAAGGGTGAGCAACAACTACATAACTGCGGAAAATGAGTCTGTTAATTCTAACAAGAGGCCTTCTGTCTTCGATCGACTTGAAAGCTCAACATAGAGGATTTCTGTATTTGAGAGGTTAGGGACATTGAGGAAGAAAAACAAGGGTCGAAGAATTAGCAAGGGTATGCAAGCATCTGCTTTACCCAAATCTCAAAATTCTCCTAAAGACTTTCAAAGTCTAATCCGTTCTAGAATGAGGCGACATACGAACATTGTTGTCTCTTGTGGAGAAGTACTAAAGGCAAAGTCGCGTGTTGTGGTCTACACTAAGCAACGTGAGGAAGATGAAGAAAGTGTTGGCTCTTCATATCATGTCACTACACAAGATGAAATGCATACTTATTCTCCAATTAAAATTGCTGGAGAGTCGGAGAATGTTTCATGGTGTTACCACATATCTTTCAGCGATGGAGAACCTCAAGAAGATGAAGATGCTAAAGATGCGCCACCCGAACTTGAATAAGGAGTAAAGGTGACCGTTGATGCATTGAAAGAAATCAACCTTGGAACTGATGAAGATCCAAAACCCACTTATGTGAATGCTTCACTAGCAAGTGATGAAGAAAGGGCCTACGTTGACTTACTCAAAGAGTATAAATCTTGGAGTTACAAAGAAATGCCTGGATTAGACCCGAAGGTAGCAGTCCATCATCTTGCTGTGAAAAGTGGTGCACGTCCCATCAAGCAGGCTCAACGGCGTTTTAGGCCTGAATTGGTTCCCGTGATCGAAACTGAAGTTAACAAGCTTATTGAGGCTGGATTTATCCATGAAGTTAAGTACCCCACATGGGTTTTAAGTATTGTCCCCGTGAGGAAGAAGAATGGGCAAATTCGAGTTTGCGTCGACTTTCGGGATCTCAATAATGCATGTCCAAAAGACGAATTTCCACTTCCTATTCCTGAGCTAATAATTGATGCCACTACTGGGTATGAGGCGATGTCTTTTATGGATGGTTCATCCGACTACAACCAGATCTGCATGTCACCAAAGGATGAAGAGTTGACCGCATTCCGCACTCCTAAAGGCATTTATTGCTACAAAGTAATGCCTTTTGATTTGAAGAATGCAGGAGCAACATACCAAAGAGCTATGCAGAACATCTTTGATAACATTCTTCACAAAAATGTTGAATGTTATGTTGATGATTTAGTAGTGAAATCAAAGAAAAAGTGTGACCACTTGTAAGACTTAAGGATAGTTTTTTATCTACTACGAAGGTATCAACTTAGAATCAATCCTTTGAAATGTGCATTTGGAGTTACCTCTTGAAAATTCCCTTGCTTCATTGTACGTCATCGAGGAATCGAAGTTGATCAAGCAAAAATAGATGCAATTCTGAAGATGGTCGAGCCAAGAAACATCCATGAATTAAAGAGTTTGCAAGGGAAGCTAGCATATCTTAGGAGATTCATCTCGAATTTAGCCGGAAAGTGTCAACCATTCAGTCGTCTTATGAAAAAGGGCACTATTTTCGAATGGGACCAAGCTTGTAGGAATGCCTTTGAGAGCATCAAGTCTTACTTGACCAAACCACCAGTTTTAGCAGCTCCTGTTCCTCGAAAACCATTGATACTTTACATATCAGCTCAAGAAACATCAGTGGGAGTACTCTTAGCCCAAGAGAATGGCGACGGGAAAGAAAATTCCTTTTACTACTTGAGTATGATGATGACACCAAATGAGTTGAAATACTCACCAATCGAAAAGCTATGTTTGGCCTTGGTCTTTTCAATTCAGAAGATGAAACACTACTTTCAAGCTCACGTCGTCCGTCTTGTTTCTAAAGCAAATCCCATCAAATTTTTGATGTAGAAACCCATCCTCAATGATCGACTAGCAAGATGGTTCCTCCAGTTTCAGCAATTTGAAATTGTGTATGTTCCTCAAAAGGCTATGAAAGGGCAAGCATTGGCAGACTTCTTAGCAGACCACCCGATACCTGATGATTGGGAACTCACTGATGAATTACCTGATGAAGATGCAATGGTTGTTGAAGTTCAACCGCCTTGGAAGATGTATTTTGATGGGACCTCACATCGTGAAGGAGCCGGCGCTGGAGAGATATTTGTCACTTCTTAAGATGAGATCTTGCCATATTCCTTCACCTTAACACAATGTTGCTCCAATAATATTGCAGAATATCAAGCCTTAATACTTGGGCTTGAATGGCGGTCGATATGAAGCAATTGCAATTACAAGTTTTTGGAGACTCTGAATTAGTGATCAATCAATTGTTGGGTAGCTATGAAGTCAAAAATCCAGAATTGCGCCTCTATCATGACTATGCACAAAAATTGATTAGATGGCTCGGAGATGTAACTCTTCAACATGTTCCAAGAAAGGAGAATAAGAAAGCTGATGCCTTAGCTACTTTGGCTTCAACATTGACTCTGCCCGACCAAGCTCAAATCACTATCTTCCAAAAATGGATAGTACCACCAGATGCAAATGAAGAAAGCAAGCTTGAACATCTTGTAGATGTTTTACAAGTTGAGATAGCCGACTGGAGACATGCCTTGATTGATTACTTGTGCTATAATATACTTCCAGAAGATCCAAAGAGAAAGACTGAAATCCGTCGTCGTGCTCCTCGGTTTCTTTACTATAAAGATACTCTATATCGATGATCATTCGAGGGGGTTCTCTTGAGTTGTTTGGGAGAAGAAGAAGCAAATCAAGATATGCAAGAAGCACATTCTGGAGTTTGTGGATCGCATCAATCTGGGCCAAAGTTGCATTTTCATATAAAAAGAATGGGCTATTATTGGCCAACAATGGTAAAAGATTGCTTGGATTATGCTCGAAGATGTCAAGCATGCCAATTTCATGCAACTTTATGCACCAACCTCCTGATGTATTACATCCGACTGTAGCTTCTTGGCCATTTGACACTTGGGGGCTAGACGTAGTTGGACCACTGCCGAAAACTTCTGGCGGCCACTTGTACATCCTTGCTGCGACAGATTACTTCTCAAAATGGGCTGAGGTGGTAGCCCTCAAAGAAGTAAAGAAGGAAAATGTTGAAAACTTCATGAAGGTGAATATTATCTATCGTTTTGTCATTCCTAGTTATATACTAACAGATAATGGAAAGCCATTTGCCAATAAATTGATGGATAAGATTTGCGACCTTTTTGGCTTCAAGCAACGTAATTCTTCAATGTATTATGCTGCTACAAATGGTCAAGCTGAAGCATTTAACAAGACCCTGTGCAACTTGTTAAAGAAGATCGACTCCAAATCTAAAAGAGATTGGCATGATAGAATGGAAGAAGTTCTTTGGGCATACCGAACGACTCATCGCACGCCGACTCAAGCAACTCCTTATTCTCTTGTTTTTGGAACTAAAGCAGTCCTTCCACTTGAACGACAAATACCTTCATTGAGGCTTGCCATCCAACAGGGACTTACTGAAGAAGATAATGCTCACCTGCGTCTTGAAGAGTTGGAAGCTCTCGATGAGAAAAGGTTGGAAGCTCAACAAAGTCTTGAATGCTATCAAGCTCGTCTTTCTCGTGCTTTCAATAAAAAGGTTCGCCTAAGGTCCTTCCAAGTTGGTGATCAAGTTCTTGCAGTTAGAAGGCCAATTATCATATCTCATAAATCGAAAATCAAGTTCACCTCAAAATGGGATGGACCATACGTCATCCAAGAAGTCTATTCAAGCGGAGCTTACAAACTTGTGGATGCAGACGGCTTGCGGATTGGTCCCATCAATGGAAATTTCTTGAAGAAGTACTATCCTTGAAGCGGCGTCATACTCCTGGCCCGAAAGAGTATAAATTGTGTACGGCTTCCAAAAAAAAATGTCCTCTAGGTTGAAAATCTCGAAAGAGGCGGCCTAGGCAAAAGTTAGGACACAAAAAAAAAAAATTAAAGCTCGCTTTTTTAACTACGTTATTACTTGATCCTCTTCACTGAGGTACGTAGGCAGCTTAGAGTATTTTTACTCTACGTTCATTCATAAGAAAAAAAATATAATGTCGCCATGTGAACATCATGTTGATTCGTTCGAATGAAGAGTTTAGCACCCAGATTTTGAGATGACTTTGAAGATAAATCTGAATTAATCCGTAAATCCTATGAATGCGATTTTTGTACAGACTGAAGATTTTGAAGTTATCTTTCCAACAAAAAAGGAAGCTCATTATTACGGCGCATCTACTCCACGTTATGAATTTTCTTTCAGATGTGCACAAAGCTGAAGATTCAAGCACACATATTTTGAGTCAACTTTGAAGGTAAATCTGCATTAATCCGTAAATCCAATGGATGTGATTTTTGTACAGACTAAAGATCTTGAAGTTAAATTTCGAAAAAAAAATGAAGCTCATCATTCCGGCGCTCCTACTCTACGTTATGAATTTTCTTCCACATGTGCGTAAAGCTGAAGAAATCTGAAGATTCAAGCACGCAGATTTTGACCCAACTTTGAAAACAGATCTGTAATAAACCGTAAATCCCATGGACGTGAGTTTTACATAGATCGAAGATCTCCAAGTTATCTTTCCAACCAAAAAAAGAAGCTCGTTATTCCGATGCTCCAACTCCAGGCTATGAATTTTCTTCCACATATGCGCGAAGTTGAAGAAACCTGGAAAAAGTAACGTTTTGTTGCAATCCTCATATGAACGCTAGCTTATGGAGTCTTTTTTCCAATAAAAGAAATGGAGCTCTTGGAAAGAAACAATCAAAATCAAAGTTCAAGACAAGGAGTTTCTTATTGAAATATAAGTCACTATTTTATTGCTTCAAAAAAAAAAGAACCACTACACCCTAATGAGTGAATCAGAAAATTGTAAGCAAATAAAAGAAATCTAACTACGGAAAAAGTTTGAAGCTTATGATTTCTTGGTGGCTTTTCTCGATCGCCTCTTATAGCTTGTCTAATCTCTCAACTTCATCGTTAGACATCACATTATTTGCGTCAATGGTATAAATTTCGCCCTCCGTAGTGGTGACATTCTCTTGATTTTTGGACAACTTCTCTTGATATTTGTTTATGGGCTCGGTGACCTTCTTTTTCTTGGAAGATAAGGCTTTTAAGTCTTTCTCCACATCTGCTAGAGTTTCTTGAAGTTTCTCCACGGATATATCCAACTTTGCATGTGCCGATTTTGCACCATCAAGACGGCGTTGTGCATCAGAGAGGGCCTTTTCATATGATTCTTTTGTTATCTTTGATGATCTTAAAGTATCATACTCTACATACGACTTGAAGAAATTCTCTACACGATCCTCCAAAGAAGAGGCACCAAGGGTGGTTCGTCATCTAAGCTGAAACTACAAAAGAAGAGATATCAAGTGTGGTTCGTCGTCAAAGTCGGCCATCGCTAAAGTCGCAATTGCAAAAGAAAAGGCACCAAATGTGGTTCATCATCAAAGTTGAAGCTACAAAAAAAGAGATATGAAGTGTGGCTCGTCGTCAAAGTCGGTCATCGCTAAAGTCGCAAAAAAAAAATGTGGTTCATCATCAAAGTTGAAACTACAAAAGAAGAGATATCAAATGTATTTCACGTGTGGTTTGTCATCAAGGTTGCAACTCTAAAAGAATATGATCCACATATGATTCGTCATCAAAGCTGCAATTGTAGAAGAAGATGTACTAAGAGTGGTTCGTCGCTAAAGCCGCAATTGTAAAGGAAGAGGCACAAAGTGTGGTTCGTCATCAAAGTTGAAACTACAAACGGAGATGCATCAAGTGGTTCCTCGCCAATTATGGATTACACTTCATTTTTTTAATATGAAATTTGAGACTTTTTGCAGTCCATCGTAAACCTGGAAAAAAAAAAGGAAAAGTGATGTATCTCACGGTGCCAATTGCACGAAGCTTCGAATCAGCGTGGTAAAAATTATGACATATGTTCTCGCACTCGTCATGATGAATGATGTATCTCACGGTGCCAATTGCACGAAGCTTCAAATCGGCATGATGAAAAATATGGCATATGCTCACACGTTCGTCATGATGAATGATGTGTCTCACGGTGCCAATTGCACGAAGCTTCAAATCGGCATGATGAAAATTATGGCATATGCTCACACGTTCATCATGATCAATGATGTGTCTCACGGTGCCAACTGCACGAAGCTTCAAATCGGCATGATGAAAATCATGGCATATGCTCTCGCGCTTGTCATGATGAATATGATCCTATTGACTTAAGAGTTTTATGTTGTCTCTCCATGTAGATGATAAAAAAAATTCTCAATCAATATGCGGCTCTTCGATAAAGATGTAGAGAAGTAAACTCATGAAGACTTAAGAGTCTATTTTTTATAGAATCAAGTCTCTCTCCATTCGAGCTCTCCTACGCCAAGATACAAACGTTTTGGTGAGACTCCACAAATCTGCAAAAATAACGACAGAATTGAAGACCAACGTCGAAAATTAATTCTCGTCAATTAATGAAGAGTTTTACCTTGATTTTTGGATATGTTGTAGACTTTGATGTCTAGTTTCTATAGAAACAAGTCGCTCGTCCTTCGAAATATCCTACACCAAGATATAGACGTTTTGGTGGAACTGCATAGAGCTATACAAAAAAAAAAGACAGATCTGATAGCAAACTTCAAAAATCAATTACCGTCAATTCTGAAGGGTTTTGATTTTGAATTTTGGATATGTCATAGCCCTCTGAGTATAGTTTCTGGAACATCAAACGGATCATGATTTCAATATTTATACAACAAGTTATGAACTTTCTACCGCAGGCGTGCTGTGCTGAAAAAAAAGTGACGAAAATTGAATTTTGTATGCCTCAAATTGACAATCAATCCTTGTAAGAGCATATGTATTTACAGAAATCAAAGTACATAAATTGTGTTCCTACAAATTATGGAAAATTATGAAGATGGAAAGTTTATTTCCTACAAATTATGGGAATTTTCCATGGGAATCAAATTATGGAAATTCCATGAAAACCAAATTATGGTAAGTTTTCATAAGAATTAAATTATGAAAATTTTCCATGGAAAACAAATTATGGTACGTTTTCATAAGAATTAAATTATGGAAATTTTCCATGGGAATCAAATTATGGAAATTCCATAGAAACCAAATTATGTTAAAATTTTCTCGGGAGATACATAAAAATATGCGCGAATGAGAATAGACTCGCGTCATGAGAATTTGAATTCCTTGCGTTCTATTCAAGTGAAAGCCTAAAATTTACATCGAAGCCACAAAGTCTCTATCGCCAAGTCAAGCTTGTGGACGCAATCCTTGCTCATTGAATTAGTGGTCATTTCATAGTTGATGACCCAAATGAAATTACCACACTATGAAGAAATTTCATGCTATAAGTCTTCATGAGCTTGAAACACTTCAAGTCGAAAATTTGTTGATAAACAACCGAAAGTCAAATGACCTCTTACAAATTAGAGAATATTGTCATGAATACTCTGGTAAATGTTGACCTCAACATATCGGCATGGTCATTTCTCATGAAACTTCAAATATCTCGTGAAAGATCAACTACGACAAAAAACAAATTGCTTCACAAATACTTCAAGGCTTGTCTTTACATGTTCGAAAAATCGAGCACCCCAACAAGCCTCGAAGCAGGGGGCATTTGTAGACAGTGAAGTTTTATTGATAAATCCATATTAAATTTGGGTTAAATCTTAAATCACCATACGTTGACCAAGTCAAATTACTGGTTATAAAGTCGGATTAATATCTAAGTCAAAATTGTATGACTTAAATCAAGTCCAAATCACTTAGGCCAGTCCATTAAGTTGACAAGATGAGCCCAACTCATGTTCTTCAGGCCCAGGGGTAAAAATTGCTCAGACCAAAATACCCCTAAAGCCCTAACTCAAGCCTATATAAAGAGGTCTTCTTCTGACCAAAAGAAAAAACAAATACATACATACAGAAATACATAATTGCTCTTCAGTGGTGATCTGCAAGTCTTCCGCATACAAAGAAGTCTTCGCTCCAAGTGTTGAGACGCAAGTATTCCGTCAAATCAAGAACATTCGTGAAGAGAAAAATTAGAGGATTACATCTTTTATAAAAGATTTCATAAAGATTGTAACCTTCACATAAATTCAAATACAAATATTATCGTTTGCTTGCTATTTTTCCTTTCCTGTTTGCTGTTTTTCGGGGACGAAACTTTAGACGCATACAACCACCATGTTGATTTAGACCCTATCATTGGCCTCTAACTAGAGGTACTACTGGCAGAGCTAATAGACCTACCTTTGGAGCAAAAATAATCTGCCTACGCAAAGGGTAGTCTCTGGCCCAGTGATTAAACTACCCACACTTAAAACAACCCAAAGACAATCCTCTTATAGAAGAATAACCACCATGGCCTGAATCACCAAACTGAGACCCATCTCGACTCTTTTTCGAAATGACCTTGCTCCGGATATAATGGTCACCCTTTGAGGTTTTATAATAAGGCATGAATAGGCCGACTTGAATGAAACTGCTGATGGAGCCTACCATTAACGTCCCTAGGCTTGGAACGGGACCTGTTGTAGTTGCCTTCATATATGGCTCTCTTATCGCTGCCCCATGGGCCTCACGATGGAGTTGTGCTTGATAATATGGGCATGGTCAACCATATCAAGAAAAGAAATGCTCACGGAGACCATATTCTTTCCTCCTCGATAGGTATGATCAAAGTGGCATGAGGGGGGAGCTCATGAAACCTCACCTCATACCTAGAAATAATCATGAAGTCGTGCTCCAACTTAGAGAACTGATCTAGAAGACGATCTCTCTTACTGCGGGGGATGAACCTAGACAAGAAGTCTTGAGAAAAATCGGTCCAAGTGACTAGATGAGACCCAGATAGACTAGTCTCTATGAATGTACACCACCACTGCCTAGCTAGCCCGTCTAAATAATAAAGGGTGAAGTTATCCCCTCTCGACTCTACTAGACCCAATGTATATAGACGCTCACGGAAAGTAGTAAGAAATTCGTGGGAATCTTCTCCCACATCCCCAGAAAACCTCAGAGGTGAAAGGCTAAAAAACATTCTAAGCATTTTACACACCTCTAGCGGCATAACTTCAACCATAATCACGGGTTAAGAACCCTTATGTGGTACTTGGACCTGAGGTGCCTCCGTTGCAGGCTGACCATGCAGTGCTTGTTATGGTGGAGATGCAGCTACACCTGAGGCCTGATGCATGCCCCCAATTACACAAAAGTTGTGTGATGACTTCCTGAAGGCATGGAGACAAAGTTGGTTCAGGTGGCAACTAGGCTAGCCCCGACCCCGTCGGTTGTACTAGAACATGCGCTACTAGAGGGTCTGTTGTTGGATCTGGATCCATATCTCTCTCTAGGGCTGGCGCTGCACCACTGCCTTGTATAGGAGCTTGACCCCTACCTTGAGTCATCGCGTGGTGCGTACAAGCCATCCTCTGAAAAGAGTTAAATAAATGAGATTCCATGAAACGAATAACACATACACAACATGAAAGTGATGCAAAGTAGAGAAAGTTCCTAACGACATCATATAACCTCCTAGGGATAGGATACATATGTCTCCACACCGATTTGCATGACTCTACTAAGCATTAGCTATGTACAAGTGATATTAATAGACCTAGATCTCATAACAACTTTTCACAACATGATTGCTCGAGTCATGATGGTACCTACTATAAAATACCAGTAAGTAAGTCATGTCATAATGCAGAACTACAAGTAGTGAGTAAAAGGGTACAAAGGAGCAAAAGTAAGAATTTAAATAATAGAACAAAGTAAGATCAAAACAAGCCAATATTTATACATAAAGGATCCCTCCTAGAACCTATAAATCACAAGTACATAGTAGTACTAACAAAAGAGTACAACTTCCAGTGGCGTACGCAGGATTTTCTGTAAGCGGTGTCGATATTTAATAATAAATAGTTTATATAACAACACTATATTAATTTTAAAAATGTTTATTACTGAAAAAGCCAAAAAAAATTAATATAACTCTTAATGACACTCGAACCTGGCTAGTTGAGAGAATTAATACACTCCAGACACATGTCAAAGCAACGTGCCAATGCAACACAATTGTGCAAGGAGTGTCATTTTTATTATTTTTACTAATATGTTGGGTTTTTTTTAGATATATATATACATATAATATTAAAAAAATTTAACAAAGTTGTGTTGACACCTCATGGTATTGGGTGGGTCCACCTCTGACAAGTTCCAAAAGTGGACCAACAACAAAGCTTGTCTCAACATGCAAAAGACTAGCTATACAATATAAAGAAGAAGAACACTACTAAAAGAACCAATGGGTACCGACCTAAAATTACCGACTTGAAATGGAAGTCGGTAAATTTTGACTTTTGAAGGTCGGTATTGTTACAAGAAATAAGAAATAAAATAAAATTCAGTGAACCAAGGACAAGGAGTCAGTTTTAATGCAAAAATAAGGGGGAAACCAATACAGACCTTTGCAGGCCAAAACTTTTCCCGAAAAGAATGAATTACAATAAAAACCGACCACTTGAAGTCGGTATTAAATGAAAAATAAATAACAATATTTTATTTTTCTCAATTAATTATAAAAAACAAAATCAAGAAATATTTGAATAATTTTATTTTAATCATCTTACGGAGGATAGTTTTGTGTAAAATAAAAAGCAAAAAAATTATAATACCGACTTTTGGAAGTCGGTAAAATGAAATAGTATGTAATTAAATTAATTTTCATTAAAATATTTATATAGTGACTTCCAAAAGTCAATACCTTTATTTTTAATTATTATTTTTTCAAACTGACCTAAAGATTAAGAATAAAATATAATCTTATTCGAATTTAAAATGTAGAAAAATTAATAGATTAACATTTTGAATAAATTTAAATAAATCGTTCTCTGGATGACAGTTTTAAGTAAATTAAATAGTAAATTGATATAAATTATTGACTTCCTGATGTCAGTATATTTTAATTTAACATGATTACTTTTTATTTATCTTAAAATTTAACGTGGTACCGCCCTCATCAGGTCGGTATATTTTATTTCATATAATTACTTTTAATAAAGTCGACATCTGGAGTTTAGTTTTTTAAAAATATTTCTATAAATCATAATTTTACTATTGTACATGACACTAATTCTTTCATTTTATGCCTATAATAATTATTTTGAAATGTGTAACAACTTTGTATACTTTTATTTAAAAAAATGGAAAAGGGTTTGAAGATATTCAAACTTTGACCGAAATTATTGTTACGATACCAAATTTTATGAGGAACTTTACCCCCCCCCCTCCCCCCCCCCACACACACACATACATACACTATTTAATAATGTATTTTAAAGGTATAAATATGCCCACGTGGACACATTACTATTTATAATGATGCAAAATTTATGATGTTCATGTGGCACATATATACCTTTAAAATACACTATTAACTAGTGCAGGGGGGGAAATGTCATTTCCAAAGTTCGGTATTGTTACAACAATTTAAGTTAAAGTTCGAAAATATTTCAGGCATTTTTCCCAAGAAAAAAAGAGTTAGAATTCGTGAAATAGACAAAGAAAAATCAATGATCCATTATTAGAGTATGAAATTACATTGATATTATTTATAAATAATTATATATTTCTAGATTAAAGTACAAATTCTATCAGTTCGTCATAAAATAATGAACTTAATATCTCATGTAATGATGAAGCGGTGAAGAGCTAACATATAATCCATCCGATTATGAAATGCATGATGATACTTATTGAAATGTCGTAACAAATTAAATTTTTTATTAATAATAATTGTGTAATTATTCGTATGTATAACCTTCAATGTCTTATCTTGTTTTACGAAATAGGGCATAGAACATCATAAAGTATTGTAAAGTATAATTTATTGGAGTATGAAATACCTTGATGTTATACTCATCGAATAGTATAACAAACCAAGTCTCTCTGTCTCTCTCTCGCACACACAAACACTATATATATATATATATATATATATATATATATATATATATATATATATATATATATATCAAATTGTATTAAAGTTTGTACGCACGAATTTAAAATGGATCTCTCGTGATGTTGTACGCAAAAGGTAAAATATTCATCGATTGAAAGTGTATGAAATATGTTGATTGTAGGAGATAATATATACACATCGAGCAATTTAATAAATCAAGTCCTATGTATTAATGGTATACATTATCAATTAAAAAAATATCGATGATCAATTCAAGAAGATTTATATATTAAATTTGATATGAATAAACCTTTGTTGATCGATAAAATTAAATTTATACATTTAGTAGGCCAGTATATTTAAAATAAATAAATAAACACTGACCTCAAGAGGCCAGTATATTTAAATTATTATTTTATTTAAATAATATCTAATTCACGATGTCGTATTTATTAAACATTTTTAAAAATGGATAATTATTTTAAAAGATACCGACATCCCGTGGTCGGTAAATTAACACCTCTTTAAAAATAGAATGATAATTATTTTACTTTTCTCTTAAAACCCTACCTCTCTCACTCCTAAAACTGACCACTTCTCTCATCTACGCTGCGCCTCCATTCAACCCCAAAACCACGCCCCTTGATCGACCCCGACGCCACGCCACGCGTCCCCCGACTGGTACGGCGCCACAGCTCCGCTGATCACCGGCACCAGGTAAGTTTGACTTTCAAAAATTCATTTTTAGTGGTTATTTAACACATATATCTTTGTCCTACGGGGTCGATAAATAGTTAGAGATTAACAAATAGAAGAGGAAATTTTAAGTTAGTATCGGAAATTGGTTTAAGTGAACTAGAATTACCAACTTTCGCATATACAAATATTTTAAAATAGAAAAATATTTTATTTTATTTTCCAAAAGAATGAGAAATTTGCGAAAATATTAAATATAAAGGCAAGTCCAGAACACTAAATGTTAACTTTCACTTCTGATTCATAAGTTGTTGATGGCACGAAATAGATGCATATTGTAGTACAAGTACCAAAGAAAAAGTAGCAAGTAGGCATCATAGACTAACCGAGCAAGGTTGGTAAAAATAATATGAAAATATAGAATCTAGACACCAACAAAGTTCAAAGTGGAATTTAAAGAAAAGCACATGAGAGTACTAGAAATAAAGACTAAATACAGCTAAATTAAACCTAAATGGACCCTATATCCCAAAAGGTGCACTTGTGCACAAGCTTAAGTAAAATTTGAACGAACCTCTATAAGCTTGACAGGTACACAAAATAGCTAAACTACATGAGAGAAGTAAAATGAACCTAGATCCATTAAGTGTAACCAGACATCGAGCCCCAAGTGACCATATCAAACCATAAGCACCAAGTAATGGATGCACCTGCCCAGACAATAAACTCCCAGGAGCACTATGCCAGCTAAAAAAATTAAACCCTAGGGCCACCTAGACAAACAATAAAGTCCCAGGGGCACAAGCCCAGCTAGCAAGAGTAACCCGGGGCACAAGCCCAGCTAGCAAGAGTAACCCGGGGCGCCAATAAGATCATCACATCTAGACAATAAAATCACAAGGGCTCCAACCTACCTGTCAAGACTAAACCCAGGGGTACCAATAAGACCATCGCCTAGCCAGATAGTAAACTCCCAAGGGCACTAGCCAAGTAAGCAAGAGTAAACCCGTGGGCACCAATAAGAACATTGAAGTATTATGTATCATCTATAACCCAAACTACAGTGGAACAACTTTTAACTCAAGGAATCGATGAAAGGCTCTCGCCCTGCGCCACTCTGATCCTGAATTACCTAGAAAATCATAAAAACCTCTGGTATCGTAATAGGGCCGTAGAAATAGGAAGTATGAATAGAAACTTGGAAAAATTGAATCAACATCTAAACTGAAGCCCATTCTATTAGACTTAAGTCGACTTGAGTGTATGCGGAGTTAAACCATCTGAATCAATGTGGGGAAAGAGATAAGTCCTAAAGACGACAAGTATCATAGGTCTAAGGCAATAAATAGTCTAGTCAAGGCTAAGGCCAAGCATGCTTAATTATACCATAATAACAACATCCAAGTCAACTCACAAAAATAGAAATTGACACATAATCCCCTAATAGCATGGTACTACACACAAAATAGAGCCAATCAAGTCCTAAAACATGGCATCAAGAAAAGTAAATAAGAAAAACTAGGTAACCCCCCCCCCAATTCACTCTAATCAACATGTAATTACACATTCAACCTCAATCTAAGAGAAGGGAAGACGTAGTCTACCATAAGGTCGATCTCGCATCCTCTAAATCACAATTACAAAGCCTTGCCCTTGTGAACGGCCTTAGAATGTTGTCACGCTATCAAAAATACGATCACAACGTTAATACGGTCATAAATGAAAATGAGCAAACTTTTTAATCAAATGGGAATCATGGGAAACACTACCTTACACTTGTGTTCCAAAATGGAACACAATTCGGGGCTCGGAGTAGTCGAGACAACCAACATGCAACAATTCAAAATTTAGAGCACAGAAAACAAGTCAGGGCAGCCTACAATAACTTGAATTTACCTCGAATGGAGAGCCTACAATAGTTTCTTACCATCCACACATATATCCCCAATAGTTCCATACTTATAAGACTTCAAATAATTGAAAATGGGGTTAAACTGATAGTATTATCGTTGATGGAAGTTGGTAGTTAAAGTTTCCTCGTATTTTTCTCTTTGCTAATGCAGCTTAGAGGTCCTGCAAATGCGGAGTATAAGAAGTTTACCCTTTGCAAATGTTGCAAGAATCATTTGAATGTGAAGGCAAGATAAGCCAAGGCCTGCAAATGCGGTCGGGTCCCCGCAAAAGCAAAGAGCAGGGGCCTAACCCTTTGCAAACATGGCATGTACCCTGCGAATGGGATGACCAACTCGTATGGTCTCCACAAACACAGCCCAAGGCCCGAGAAAGTGAAGACCAAATTTGGCTTGCACCAGCAAATGCATATCATCTAGTTTTGGCAACTTAAGAAACTTTAACGGGGTATTTCGAGTTCGTTCAGAATCATATATATGCATGAGATATGCTACCCTACCAAATTCTATATCTAGACTCAATGGAACAATCAAATTTTTCATGTGAAATCATATCGAAAAAAAGTGGCCCCACATCAAAACTCCATTTAAGCCAACATCCACAAGGGGGCTTGGAATTAGCATGAGAGCCTTGAGATTCGCACAAAGGGTCATTCAAGAGAAAAATCAATAATCTAGAGCTAACCACACCGATGAAATTCTCATCCGGGAACGTTTACGAATACTATTGACCAATGCAACATTTTAGGCCTTTAACTTGAAAGTTAAAACTCCTAATCGTACAAACTCTCACCCAAAGCCTCGGGAGTCATCCCAACCATGTTGCTAGCTTATAATGATCATTTTGGAGTTGATGGAATTGTCAGAATTGGATTTTAAGGTCATTGTTTTGAACTTTTGATCGAAAATGACTTTTCAAGGTTCAAAAGATACTGAACATAGATATTCACATAAAAACAAACAAACGACTAGATGACCTGGTAGTCTCAACACGTCATAAATGACTTGGGTCACTATAAGAATGTTATAAATGATGAATAGATGACATCAACACAAAATGAGCTAAAGGATCAATCTTATAATAATATTGACTCATAATAAAAGGAATACAAAGGTAATTGTTTTCATAGACAATGCACGAAAATTTGTGCTACTTGAACGGTGGAAAAGGTAGTTTCAGTTCTGACCCAATGAATAGTTTCGCTTGTTGGTTTTAGACAATATTAATTTTTCCTTATTTGTTGTTTTCTACTTCAATATTTCTTTTAATTTTAGTTGCTCTAAACCCTTAATAGCCAAGATTTGTAAAAATGTGATAATGTTGAAAAATTAATGCTAATAGTTGTTCTAAGTGATGAAAAATGGAAGGGTCGTGGTTTCATTAACACATTGATTTGATTGACAATGTTTAATTGTTATTGCTTTCATTGATTAATGTAGTTTGTGTTTGATAGCATGTGATTAAATTGTCAACTAGTAAAACAAATACAATGAATCCTAGGAGAATCGTGTGTTCTCAATTGATTATTTTCTTTCATTGATATCAGAGCCTATGGTTTATTATTTTCTAGTCACAACCTTCTTCCTCAAAAATCAATATTGCAGTAGACGTATTTATTACATGTTGATTTATACGAAACAACACAATAAATTGAATTGTTGTTGAAGAATGATTTCTTTGGCTTTGATTGTTATCCAACATGTGTAGTTTACTGAATTAAGAGAAAATTAGTTTTAATTATTTAGTTTAGTGATTGAAGTTATTACTGGATCTATTGAAAAATAAGAAACAAATGAGACCATTAAAAGATGTTATAGTTTGAAGTACAGTCATTGAGATGAACTCTTGATGATTAGAATAGAAAAAGAAGAAGATGATCTTGAGAATTGAATCAGTTGTTACAATGAGCTGATTAAGTACAACTTATATAGGCTCTTAGCCCTCTATAATCCTAACTAACTATGAACTAATTTAACAAACTATTAACCGATTAGTTAATCCTATAGTTAAACTATCGAAACTATCTCTACCACTGTGGAAGCTAAGCTTCTGTATTCTGCTTTAGCTGAGCTCTTGGAGACAGTTCTTTGTTTCTTAGACTTCCAAATGATGAGAGAATCTCCAATTTTTATTGATAACCTACTGACTTTCTAGAGTTAGGACATGAAATCCAGTCTGCATCACAGTAGCAGGCTGCTATCACATTGTTCTTATTACTGGACGGTAAGACCCCTTGGCCTGGTTGTATTTCCAGATACTTGACTATTCTGAGTGTTGCTTCCATATGAGACTTCTTGGGAGCTTGTAAATATTGACTTAGATTCTGAACGCAAAATGAGATATCAGGTCTAGTCATGGTAATATATAGAAGTTTACCTATGACTCTGAAATTCTTGAGGTAAGTCCATAGAAATCTCATCAAGCAAATCACCTTGTACAAAGGCATTAAAGACATCCATTTGATGAGCGAAGCACCTATTACTTGGGCTCTATTCTTGAAATACAAAGGTAGTCGAAAGATCAAAAAATGGAGTTGGACAATCAAACTGAATCTTAAAAAATTCTTAGTGTTACATCGTTTATTTTTGACATTTTAATATGCCTTGTTCCACCATTTCATCCATTATTCTTATTACTATTATTTTGTAAAACATAAACTTCTAGTTGATATTTTCATATACTTTGTAGGATTTAGAAGTTGTTGTGGAAATTTATTTTTGCGTAAGGAGAAGATGGAAGCATGTTTTGATAAGCACCAGAAGGAAGGCCTGTTGATTAATGGAAAGAGGGTTCTATCTTTCTTTAAAGTAATGATTGAAGAAAGTTTCTTAGAAGTTCTGGTAAAGTGTGGTTCTTTATGTATGCTTGTTTTTCTCAACCTAGCTTAAACTAACTTTCTACTTGTTGTTTTAGCTTAGCATTTGATTTATGTATCAATATGTGGTATTTCTTAGTTTTAATTTAAGCCAAAAATATTTCAATTTTTTCCTACAAAGTTTGCTAAATCAGTTTCACATCTGATTGATCGAGAAATCAATCTGGAGGACTCATGTGGACTATTATGGAAGGTAACAGTATGTAAGCATAATGGTTCACTGGCTATTAAACAAGGATGGCCGGAGTTTTCATCATTACATTATGTGAAAGTGGGCGAATTCATAGTGTTTCACTATGTTCCAAGTGATGAACACTTCATCGTTCAAATATTTGGAACAAGCGGTTGTGAAAAGAGGAATTTACCGAAACCAATTAGCTTGGTGGTTGAGTTGAATCAAGGTAAATCTCAGCTTGGTATGTTTTCTGTTCACAACAAATTAATTTTTTGTTTATGTTGTGTTGTCTTAAACATTCTGTGCTTTCAGCATTTTCTTACTGTTATTTTTTTATTGTTGTTATGTAATGAAAAAGTCGACGAAAGTGAGCCTGCTGATTCAAGAGACACACCATCCCTTAACACAGTCAACTATTCATGTTTGGTAGATGTTCATGGTCGGAATTTTCTGGTAACAAATATCATTCCTTCTGTCATTTTGGTGGATTTTAATATTCTTGATGTTTGATGGATTCTCTATGAATATTTATCAATCTATGTTAAATTGCTTGAGTTTCAATATGTTTCAAGCTTAGCGCCTTTGAAGCACGATATTCCAACGATGACAATGTCTCTTTAAATCTAAACCGCCTTTATGTTTGTGCAGAATTTATCAGAATACTGGCAAAAATATTTACCCAAAGGAGAAAAATTTGAAAGGTGTATTATTTTTCTTCGAGGGCCAGATAAAAGAATTTGGCCTACCTATTATCATAGCAGATCAAAGTTTGAAGTTTTAACAAGTGGATGGGAGAAAGTTACTGCTGCTTATGGCATGAATGCGGGAGATAAATGTCTTTTTCAACTTGTGGATCAGCAGGGACGTCTATTTGATGTACGCAAAATATGAAAGTCCGTAAGTGAGATAGAAAAAGAACTATTTGGAGTTGATTACCTTAAGCAGTTACAAAAGGAATGAAACATAACAGGAGCTATGTCAGTTTTTTCATTTATGGTTTTTTTACCAACATTTAATAATTGTCGTGATAGATTTCTTATGTTTAGTTTGGGTTTGTATCCATTTTAGTAGACTTGTTGAACTTTAGATGTTTTGGTACATTGACTTTCAGGTTCTAGACATTATTACCGTAATTGTTTTGTTAGACTTCGGTGTTTATGGGAACTCCCTATTTTTCCTTTGGACATTTAAACCTGCTTTCGTACTTTAAATGTTTTAGTTTTTGTTAATGTGTTTAATTGGGTTGTAGTAAAAGTTCTCTCACCGGAGGGTTAGTGTGGGTGTCACTCACGACGGTCTGGGTCGTGACAAGAATATTTTATATGATGCTACCTGATAAGAGAGGTTGCTCGGATGGTAAGCACCCTCCACCATCAACTCTAAGGTCGTGATTCAAATCACAATTTTTTATTAATTCTTAACTGGTCATTACAGAACAAGAAGTTATAAAATTCATGTTCTTAAGGTATCCGGTGAGTTGTTTTTAGTAAATTTGTATAATTAGTAGCAAGAAAAGTATGTTTTGCGCTTAAAAATAAAAAGAGAAAGGCCCCGTAAGTGTTCATCATGAGCTTATGAAATATTTCAAAAATTAATTACGTTGTGGTTTATTGCATATGACTATTTTGTACTGAAATTTGAGGTGTACACTAGAGCAGAAATAAATTAAAATCTCATCATAACTCCTTTTGAAATGCGTCACAATTTGATTCATAGGATTTGATTTGATTTTCTCCCCCTAGATCAAGGCCGACATTTCAAGTTTATGGCCTATTCCATTTTTCTATGGAAAAATTTCTTAGATTGGTACCTTTTAACAAATAATTACTAATTTTAGCGATACTTTTTATTTATTACATTTATAGTAATATATAGCAATACTATGTTAAATCAATGTATTAAAAGTGAATTGTGTATGCAATATATATGAATTATAACTGTTTTTTAAATATCTTATACTTGTTTGGTAAGAAATTGACACATTGAATTATAAGTGTATTAAAATGTGTGATAAATATATTATCCATCAATAAAACTTGCAATATATGTAATTATTAAACTGTTCTTTGTAATATGTATTATAAGAGTCAACTGATTCTTAGTTGTTTCCGCCGCGGATGTGGAAGGCCATCCTAACAATAAGGTCTCCCCTGTCTCGGGAAAGGGTCCTAAAACGGTATTATAAATGTATTAAGATTGATCAAGTGAAAAAAGAATGTTATTGCTAGAAATGATAAATATTTTTTTAATATACTATATTTATGTAAGTTTCCCTTTTTCTAAACTCCGTGATAATATATACATAAATGCTTAACTTATCCAGACAAACTATATTTGAAAGATACTTGTTTCGTTATAGATATTTTTTTTTAAAGATAACACTCTTTAATATCTTCTAACTTGTATAATTATCATCTTTTAACTTAAAAACTCTTATTAGCAAACATTACGAATTCCACTAGCACCTCATTATTAATCTAAATATCTTTCTTGTGTTAAAAGAGAGATTCAAAACGATTGATTGAATTGGGATATGGGTAGTCTAGTAGAACTAGTCTTTGGGACTTTGTTAAGTATTTTTCTATATTTACTCAAGTTTTATTAGTGTTGCTAATTAAGTGTCATAGTGGGTTACAAGCAGTGGCGGAGCCACAATGTGTTTAGGGGGTTCATCCAAACCCCCTTCGGCGGAAAATTATATTATTTTTATATAGTTAAAATAAATTTTAGGTATATATAGTAGATGTCAAACCCCCTTCGGCTATTTCGTATGTCCATTTTTTCAGATGTTGAACCCTCTTATCGAAAATCCTGGCTCCGCCCCTGGTTACAAGACATATATTTTAGGATTAGTTGTTTATCTCTTAGCCTATATATCATGTGGGCATATTTTGTTATTTCTGTACTTCCAATTAATCAGAAATTAAATGCAGTCGCAGTTTTCCTTCTCTTTTTATTATTTCCAGATTTCTCTATACTTTTTCTCCAACAAATTTGGCATTAGAGTCAGCCATGGCAAGTAGCAATAGTGCATTGAGTGTGGCACAACCACTCATTCATGTATTCAAGGGAGAAAGCTAAGAATTTTGGAGTATCCGTATGAAAACTATACTCAAATTTCAAGATCTTTGGGACTTGGTAGAATGTGGATTTGCAGATCCCGACGAAGGAAACAAACTGCCAAGCAACAAGCAAAAAGATGCTAAAGCGCTGGTTTTTATTCAGAATGTTGTTCATGATAGTGTCTTTTCACGGATAGGAACAACAACCACATCCAAATAAGCCTGGACGATTCTCCAGAAAGAGTTTCAAGGCGATTCTAAGGTCATTGTGGTGAGACTGCAAGCACTTCGGCGTGATTTTGAAACCTTGATGATGAAAAGAGGAGAATCCATGGCTGGTTTTTCGTCAACGGCAATTTTCAGCCAAATGTGATCCTACAGAAGGTAACTTATTAGACCATTGTGGAAAAGGCATTGCGAAGCCTAACTCCAAAATTTGATCACGTAGTTGCTGCAATAGAAGAATCCAAGGATTTATCTGTCTTTTCCTTTGATGAACTTATGGGATTTCTTCAAGCTTATGAGGCGAGAATTAATCGATCCACAGAAAAGAATGAAGAGAAGGCATTCAAAGTTAAAGATTCATCCACCAAATATGGAGAAAATAATGGTCCAGCAAGCAGAGGTCAAGGAAGACAAGGCTTTCGTGGTAGTCGAGGTCGTAATTATGGAAGTGCATAGGAATGATGGACACAGGCATTCTAATGAGCAAGGTAACACAAAAAATGGCATTCAATGTCATCACTGTCAGCGTTACAGACATATAAGGGTTGATTGCTGGTATAAAGATCCGAAAAGAAATTTTGCAGCAACAAAAAATGAGGAAGAGAATTATATTTTTATGGCTTGCACTCATACAGACCATAAGCCAAGTGATATATGGTTTGTAGACAATGGTTTTCAAATCATATAACAGGTGTCAAATCTTTGTTTCATGAGCTTGACAAGAAGCAAAAGAAAAAGGTGCAGCTTGGCAATACAAAAGAGTTACAGGTTGAAGGAAAATGCATGGTGAGCATTGACACTAATCAAGATAAAGTAAACATGATAGATAATGTCCAATTTGTACCCGATTTAGGATATAATATTTTGAGTGTTGGACAACTAATGACCAATGGATATTCTCTTTGGTTTGATGATGATGCTTGTGTCATTACAAGTAAGAAGTCTGGCAAAAAGGTTCATATCACCATGATGCCAAATAAGATGTTTTCGTTGGATGTTTTTGATATGGAAAATTTTGCCCTCTTTGAAAGTGCAAAGGATGACTTAAAGTTGTGGCATTTTAGGTACGGTCATCTCTGTTGCCAATCTGTATTATAAAACCAGAAATTACTGATTCTAATAAATTGTTCAGAAACACGAAGTAGCTGAAATTTATAGAACCAGTAAGAGAGATGAACAGAAATTTAATTCACAAAAAACTAAAATCTGTAAAAAAAAAATGTACCAAAATCTGAAAAAAAACCTTTTAAATCAGAAAAAGATCAAGTCCACTGAACTCACAGTGTCCCCTTAAGGAAATTATTCCCCTCTAGTATCCGAGGTTTGAATTGGAATATAACCTCCCAGGGTAAAATGATCTTAATCAGCAAAGTGTAGATACCAAAAACTCTTACTGTCAGCGAACCAATCCACAGCAGGAAAGTACACGAAGAAAAAATGTGTGCAGAAGAAGAAGAAGAAGATCAAAAAATTCGTTAGTGAATATTCTGAAGAATGAGTGGTATTTATAGGAAAGAAGAATAGGTTCCGAAAGGTTGCAACCCTTTCATAATCCTCACAGCCATTAATGAAGGTTTGCAACCTTTCAAATGGTAATGACTGTTCCTAAAAGTTGCAACCTTTCAGAACAGTCATGGAGGGAATTTTAAATAAAACGGGAAAGTTGTTTAAATTCAAATGGGTCACGCGCGGATCCAAATCGGGTCAGGTTAATCAACTAAAAAATTGAAACGTTTCGGTTAATTTCAACTAAATAATTGAAAACGTTTTCAACTAATTAATTGAAAAAGATATTGGCCATTTAATTTAATTAATTAATTAATTAATTAATTATATTTAATTAAAATAAACTTTGTCCAAAAAATAATCTCTCGATCATTTGCCAAAGCCAAAGCCAAAGCCAAAGCCGTAGCCGTAGCCGAGACGAGCGAGCGACGACGACGACGGCGCGAGGGGGGTCCCTCTTTCCAACCCTTTTAACAATTAATAGGAGTGTTTCTGTATTTAAACTCTCCTATTTTTCTTTCCACCACCGATGAGGGACAAATTCCTTTCCCATTAAAGCATAAGAGGACTTTCAAGTTTCCAACTCTTCAAGTTCTCAACTTTCCAAATTCCTCTCTTTCCCTCTATTTCCCATCAATTCTTGCTACATACCCAAGAATCCCCCACATTGATGGGGAATGGTTATAACATAGGAATGCACTGACAATTGTGTACTTTACAGGCAAGGATTAATTGCATCTGGATAAGTAAGTTTCCCCTTGGACTTTCCGTAGTGAACATATGTCGGATATACTCGGTCAATCGGTAGATGTGATATCTTTGAACCGTCGAGCTTTGGTGTATACCTAGATAACCATATGTCACACAATTAACCCTTTACTGTTTATGGTTCTTACAGTTGTGTTCGTTTCAGCCATGAACACCTCCTGGTTTCATGATTGTATAGAGAATAGGCTTTTGACATAAAATTCTCTTTGAAGCGGCTTCCACTTCACACTCACATAGGTGATTTCTAACCGTGTCATCTCGTAGATACACTATTTGGTCAAATCTACCAAACTTAGCAAATCATTAAAAACTTTAAGCTTTATTACCTCATTAAAAAGCCTTAAAGTCTTAACCTTGTTCCTGAACATTGTTTTCATCATGAGAATGGATTGAGTTAATTGACAATGTCGAACCGTCAGCCACAACTTTATTTTTCTCCTTGAATCTAGCTCTTGGGATCTCCAGTCTGCTAGATAGAGTTACCGTCATGCTGACTTGTCCTAAGCCGTAAACCCATTCCCTTAGATGATCTTTCAACTGCCTCTCTCACTAGGCCTTTCGTTAGTGGATCTGACACATTATCCCTTGACTTTACATAGTCAATTGTGATAATTCCACTAGAGAGCAGTTGTCTTACGGTGTTATGTCTCCGTCGTATATGACGAGACTTCCCGTTATACATAACGCTCCCTGCCCTACCAATTGCTGCTTGACTATCGCAATGTATGCAAATAGGTCCAACAGGTTTGGGCCAGAAAGGAATATCTTCTAAGAAATTCCGGAGCCATTCAGCTTCTTCACCAGCCTTATCCAAAGCAATGAATTCAGATTCCATTGTGGAGCGAGCAATACATGTCTGTTTGGACGATTTCCAAGAGACTGCTCCTCCACCAAGTATGAACACATATCCGCTTGTGGATTTTACTTCATTTGACCCGGTGATCCAATTTGCATCACTATATCCTTCAATCACAGCAGGATATTTATTATAATGCAAAGCATAGTATTGCGTATATTTCAGATATCCCAACACACGTTTCATTGCCATCCAATGAGTTTGATTCGGATTACTAGTAAATCGGCTCAGTTTGCTAATAGCACATGCTATATCTGGTCGCGTACAATTCATAATATACATCAAACTTCCTAATACTCTGGCATATTCCAATTGAGAGTCACTATGACCTTCATTCTTTTGAAATGTACAACTTAAATCAATTGGAGTTTTGACAATATTGAAATTTAAGTACTTGAACTTATCCAATACTTTTTCAATATAATGAGATTGAGATAATGCTAGTCCCTGAGGAGTTTTGATAATCCTGACCCCTAAGATCAAATCAGCAACTCCTAAGTCCTTCATATCGAACTTGCTAGACAACATGCGCTTAGTAGCATTTATATCATCAATGTGTTTACTCATTATCAACATGTCATCAACATATAAACAAACAATGACTTCATGATTCATAACGTTTTTAATGTAAACACATTTATCACATTCGTTGATCTTGAATCCATTTGCCAACATAGTTTGGTCAAATTTAGTATGCCATTGTTTGGGTGCTTGCTTGAGTCCATAAAGTGACTTCACAAGTCTGCACACTTTCTTTTCTTTACCAGGAACTATAAACCCTTCAGGTTGTTCCATGTAAATTTCTTCCTCCAACTCTCCATTTAAGAAGGCTATTTTTACATCCATTTGGTGGATTTTAAGATCATGCACTGCTGCTAGTGCTATTAACATCCTAATTGATGTTATCCTTGTTACTGGAGAGTATGTGTCAAATTAGTCCAGACCTTCCTTTTGTCTGTACCCTTTGACTACCAGTCTAGCCTTATATTTGTCAATAGTCCCATCAGGTTTAATTTTCCTTTTAAAGATCCACTTTGATCCTAAAGGTTTATTTCCTGGAGGAAGATCAGCCAATTCCCAAGTGTGATTACTTAAAATTGATTCGATCTCACTATTAACTGCTTCTTTCCAATAAGTTGACTCAGATGAAGACATAGCTGCTTTAAATGTTTGAGGCTCATTTTCAAGCAATAGTGCCATAAAATCTGGTCCGAAAGAAGCAGGTTTTCGTTGGCGAGTACTACGCCTAAGGTTTTCACTAGTTAGTGTATTTTTTATTGATTCTTCTCGTGGTCGTTTAAGTCTTTCACTTGTTGACTCACATTCAGTTTTATACGGATAAATATTTTCAAAAAACTCTGCGTTATCTGACTCAATTATCGTATTAACATGAATCTCAGGATTATCAGATTTGTGAACCAAAAACCGACAGGCCTTACTGTTCACAGCATATCCAATAAACACATAGTCTACTGTTTTGGGTCCAATTTTAACCCTCTTTGGTAAAGGAACCTCTACCTTGGCTAAACACCCCCATACTTTGAAATATTTCAAGTTGGGTTTCCTTCCTTTCCACATCTCATATGGAATTGATTGTGTTTTTTGATGGGGTACTCTATTGAGTATTTTATTAGTTGTAAGGATGGCTTCCCCCCAAAGGTTTCGTGGTGAACCAGAATTGATCATTAAGGCATTCATCATTTCCTTTAATGTTCTATTCTTCCGTTCTGCCAAACCATTTGACTGTGGTGTATAAGGTGCAGTAGTTTGATGAATAATACCATATTCCAAACATATCTCTGCAAAAGGAGATTCATATTCTCCACCCCTATCACTCCGAATCATTTTTATCTTTAGATTTAATTAGTTCTCCACTTTATTTTTGTATTGCTTAAATGCATCAATTGCTTCATCCTTACTATTAAGCAAATATACATAACAAAATCGAGTGCAGTCATCAATAAAAGTTATAAAATACTTTTTTCCACCACGAGATGGTGTTGACTTCATATCGCATATATTTGTGTGAATTAAGTCTAAATTTTTGGAATTTCATTCAACAGACTTATAAGGATGTTTAACAAACTTACTTTCAACACAAATTTCGCACTTTGATTTATCGCATTTAAAATCAGGCAATACTTCTAGATTAACCAATTTTCGCAAGGCTTTGTAATTTACATGTCCCATACGGGCATGCCATAAATCATTTGACTCCAATAAGTAAACAGAAGCAGCATTTTTATTAATACTGTCAACAACCATTACATTCAGTTTGAAAAGACCCTCATTGAGGTAGCCCTTTCCTATGAACATTTCATTCTTACTTATTACAGTTTTATCACTAACTAGGACACACTTAAACCCGTTTTTAACGAGCAGTGCAGCAGAAACTAAATTCTTCCTAATAGTAGGGACATGCAGAACATTGTTCAAAGTCAACACCTTGCCGGATGTCATTTTCAACATTACTTTCCCAGTTCCTGCAATCCTTGCTGTTGCTGTGTTTCCCATGAACAAATCTTCATCGTACTCAGCAGGAGTGTACGTTGCAAAGGCTTCTTTCACAGAGCAAATATGTCTAGTGGCACCTGAGTTGAGAAACCACTCCTTGGGATTTCCAACTAAGTTACACTCCGAGATCATTGCACACAAGTCATCTGCATCTTCCATCTTCTCCACGATGTTTGCTTGACTTTTGCCTTTGCCTTTGTCTTTGTCCTTTCTTGGAGCACGACAATCAGAAGAACTATGACCAGCCTTGCCACAATTGTAACAGTTGCCTTTGAATTTCTTCTTGGCCTGTTCTGACTTCTGCCCGTTGGACTTCTTTCTCTTTTTGTCTTTGGTAGGAGCTTCTTCAACAATATTAACTCCAATGATTGTTGAACTCTTACGCGACTTCTTTTCGGCGTTTTTGTTATCTTTCTCAATCTTGAGCCGAATCACAAGATCTTCAAGCTTCATTACTTTACATTTGTGCTTTAGATAATTCTTGAAATCGTTCCACGAAGGAGGCAACTTCTCGATCATTGCAGCCACTTGAAAAGCTTCATTTACTACCATATCTTCAGCAATCAGATCATGGAGAATAAGTTGAAGTTCCTGCACTTGTGATCCAACAGTTTTACTATCTACCATTTTATAGTCTAAAAACTTTGCGACCACAAACTTTTTCAAGCATGCATCTTCTGTCTTATATTTCTTCTCAAGTGCATTCCACAACTCTTTTGAAGTGTGCACTATAGACATTATATAAGTCATCCTCTAAAGCACTCAAAATGTAGCCTTTACATAGGAAGTCTGCCTGTTTCCATGCTTCAATAATCATGAATTTTTCTCTGTCTGGCATGTCATCAGCAGGCACTGGAGTATCTTCACTTGTAAATTTCTGCAGACCAAGAGTGGTAAGCCAGAAAAATACTCGTTGCTGCCATCCTTTGAAATTCACACCTGTGAATTTACCCGGTTTCTCTGCTTGTGGTACAACAGTTCGGGTTGGTGCATCAACAGCCACTGTAACACCATTGTTTGCCATTTCTGATAAACAAAAATCGATACAGTCTTAGTAAGCAATAAAATATAATTGCAGACTTAAAGGAGTATAAAATCACGAAGATTTTTGTCTCCACCAGAAACACAGTTTAAAAAATAAATTTCCTTAAGATTGTTGTCAATCTGTGTTATAAAACCAGAAATTACTGATTCTAATAAATTGTTCAGAAACACGAAGTAACTGAAATTTATAGAACCAGTAAGAGAGATGAACAGAAATTTAATTCACAAAAAACTAAAATCTATAAAAAAAAACGTACCAGAATCTGAAAAAACCTTTTAAATCAGAAAAAGATCAAATCCACTGAACTCACAGTGTCCCCTTAAGGAAATTATTCCCCTCTAGTATCCGAGGTTTGAATTGGAATATAACCTCCCAGTGTAAAATGATCTTAATCAGCAGAGTGTAGATACCAAAAACTCTTACTGTCAGCGAACCAATCCACAGCAGGAAAGTACACGAAGAAAAAATATGTGCAGAAGAAGAAGAAGAAGATCAGAAAATTCGTTAGTGAATATTCTGAAGAATGAGTGGTATTTATAGGCAAGAAGAATAGGTTCCGAAAGGTTGCAACCCTTTCAGAATTCTCACAACCATTAATGAAAGTTTGCAACCTTTCAAATGGTAATGATTGTTCCTGAAAGTTGAAACCTTTCAGAACAGTCATGGAGAGAATTTTAAATAAAATGGGAAAGTTGTTTAAATTCAAACGGGTCACGTGCGGATCCGAATCGGGTCGGGTTAATCAACTAAAAAATTGAAACATTTCGGTTAATTTCAACTAAATAACTGAAAACGTTTTCAACTAATTAATTGAAAAAGATATTGGCCATTTAATTTAATTAATTAATTAAATAATTAATTATATATAATTAAAACAAACTTTGTCCAAAAAATAATCTCTCGATCATTTGCCGAAGCCGTATCCGTAGACGAGACGAGCGAGCGACGACGACGACGGCGCGAGGGGGGTCCCTCTTTCCAACCCTTTTAACAATTAATAGGAGTGTTTCTGTATTTAAACTCTCCTATTTTTCTTTCCACCACCGATGAGGGACAAATGCCTTTTCCATTAAAGCATAAGAGGACTTTTCAAGTTCCCAACTTTCAAGTTCTCAACTTTCCAAATTCCTCTCTTTCCCTCTATTTCCCATCAATTCTTGCTACATACCCAACAATCCCCCACATAAACGGCCTTAAATTGCTAGGTGATAATGGTATGATTCTTGGACTACCAAAAACTAGTTCTCTTGATTTATGTGAAGGGTTCCTGCTGGGTAGGCATGGAGAACTTCTAAATGTGTACAAGTCAGAAACGTTTTAAAAGTTTCAGGTTTAAAGCTTTGGTAGAGAACCAAAGTAGTTGCAGTATCATTGTTCTTTGCACAAATAGAGGAGGAGAATTTGTGTCCAACGAATTCAATTTGTTTTGTGAAAATAATGATATCCATAAGGGGTTAACAACTCCTTATACCCCAGATCAAAATGGTGTCACTGAACGGAAGAACCGACTGTGGTGGAGATGGATAAGAGCATGTTGCAAGCAAAGGAACTCGCAAATCAGTTATGGGCAGAAGTTGTGGCAACATCTGTTTACTTGCTGAATCTTTCACAAACAAAAGTTGTTGTGAATAAAACTCCTTATAAAGCTTGGCATTGTAGAAAACCAAATGTAAGTCATTTACAGGTTTTTGAGTGTGTTGCTTATGCTTTGGTAAGTTCACAAGCTCGTCAAAAGCTTGATGAAAAATTTGGAAAATGCATTTTTATGGGCTATTATACTCACTCCAAAGCATATAGATTGTATAACCCTTTTAATGGCAAGATCTCAGTTAGAAGAGATGTAATATTTGATGAAAATGCAAGTTGGATTGGAGTGAAAAGCTAGTGTGACAAGAGACTCATATGCCTCTTGGAATCACTGAAAATGAAGGAAAAGAGTCAACCATGCCTCTTGGAATCACTGAAAATGAAGGAAAAGAGTCAACCCCTTCAGTACAGTTTCAGGTTCTTCTGTGGTTTCACAAAGCTCGCCAATTGCAGCAACTCATGAAGAGTCTTCAGATGAGATTATTCCATTAAGAAGATCAACAAGGCTTAAAAATTTAAAGTCCAAGTATGCTAATAACCTTTATACGTCTTGTCAATTTGCTCTTATTGTTTCAGACCCCATAAATTATGAAGAAGCTACTGGAAAAAAAGAATGGAAGAAAGCAATGTGGAAGAAATGAAATCCATCGAAAAAATGGAACAGGGGAAATTATGGAGTTATCAAACGGAAAAAATGCAATTGGATTGAAGCGGGTGTCCAAAACAAAGTTTGCAGCTGATGGTAGCCTACAAAAGCACAAAGCTCGTCTTGTGGAAAAAGGGTATGCACAAAAATATGGTGTTAGTTTTGAAGAAACATTTTCTCTAGTGGCTCGATTTGAGATAGTGAGGTTGGATATAGCATTGATTGCACAGTTGCAATGGGAAGTTTATCAATTTGATGTGAAGTCGGAATTTCTCAATGGAGACTTACAAGAAGAAGTCTATGTCACACAACCCGAAGGTTTCACAAAGAAAGGCGATGAAACAAAGGTGTACAAGCTAAAAAAAGCGTTGTATGGCTTGAAGCAAGCCCCTCGAGCGTGGTATAGCAAGATTGATGGATACTTCCATAAAAATGGATACATAAGAAGTGAAAATGAACCCACCTTATATGTGAAGAAGGAAGGTAATGATTTCATTATTGTATGCCTTTATGTTGATGATATCATTTTACTCTAGTTCTTTACGTTCTCTTCTGGAAGAGTTTAAGTCCCAAATGATGAATGAGTTTGAGATGTCAGATATGGGTTTATTATATTACTTTCTTTGCCTTCAAGTCCATCAAACTGAAGAGGGAATATTTCTTTCACAAAGGAAATATGCTAGAGACCTACTCAATAAATTTGGCATGCTTAATTGCAAGTCTGCGGCTACTCCAATGAATACCAGTGAGAAATTGGAGCAGGTAAATGAAGAAGAATTGACAGATGCAAACAGGTTTAGAAGTTTGATTGAAGGTCTAATATATTTGACGCATACTAGACCCGATATTTCATATCATGTTGGTGTTATTTCTAGATTTATTCAACAACCTTCAAAGGTACACTATGGGGCAGCAAAGAGAGTCTTGTGGTACATTACTGGAACTTTGGACTTTGGTATCTGGAACTCCAGAACTGATAATTTCAGATTGTGCGGGTAACAAATAGTGATTGGGCAAGTTCATTGGACAATAGACGGAGTGCTTCAGTGAATTTTTTCACTCTGGGTTCAGGTGTGGTGACATCGAGTTCAAAGAATCAAGCTACAACATCATTGTCAACTTCAGACGCTACATTGCAGCAACTTGAGCAACTTGTCAAGTTATCTAAGGAGAGTGTTAGCTGATCTTCAACATGAGGAGAGAGGAGCTACTGAGATATTTTGTGACAATAAAGCAACTATCTCCATGGTAAAGAACCCAACATTCCACAAAAGGACAAAGCATATTGATATTCATTATCACTTTATCCGTGATTTAGTAGCAAATGAGGAAATATTATTGGAATATTGCAGCACACAAGAGCAGTTGGTTGATGTATTAACAAAGGCTTTATCGAAGGAGAAATTCTACTATTTCAGAGGATTGTTTGGTGTCTGTAGTGTTGAATCAAGAGTGCATGTTAAAGAGTGATTCAAAACGATTGACTGAATTGGGACATGGGTAGAACTAGTCTTTGGGTCTTTGTTAAGTAGTTTCCTATATTTACTCAAGTTTTATTAGTATTGTTGATTAAGTGTCATAGTTGGTTATATGACCTATATTTTAAGATTAGTTGTTTATCTCTTAACCTATATATCATGTGGGCATATTTTGTTATTTTTGTACTTCCAATTAGTCAGAAATTAAACGCGGTCAGAGTTTTCCTTCTCTTTTTATTATTTCCAGATTTCTCTGTACATTTTCTCCAACTTCTTGTTATTTTACTTACATCACACCTCTAAATTCATATCAATGGAGAATAAAGCTTCACTAAGAGACATAATACCTATATCTTTAAATCCTTGATTCATTCTAAGAACACTATATAAGACATACTATATTTAGCCTTCTTCATACCTAGATACTCAAACATGCATACTATCTTTGGATTTTACTTCTACGCACAAAATTTCACTCTTCTATGTCTCAAGTAAATTGATTTTGAGAGCATTCCACTAGTTTTTGACGGCTTTCACAATGAACCAACATGTTCTAATCGGAAGAAGAAAGAAAGGGAATGATGACTCATTTTCTTATGATCAAGTGAGAAATACTTGAGTATCAATTTGATGCAATGGAATAAAAAAGAGTTGAATCATTTTTTAAAAATAAATTTGAGATGTCATGCTTCTCAGAGTTTTTGTTTTGTTGTTGCATGAAACAATAGAAAGTTTGATGGAGATTTGGGTAGGGCCATTGATAAATTATTTTGAGAATAGATACTTGCAAAATCTTTTTTAAAAAAAAAAAAAAAAGAAGAAGAAAAATCAGAAAAGGAAAATCAGTCCATCATAGTTATATAAATTAGCAATAATTAAGTAAAAAGAATTGTTGAAAAATAAATAAATAAGTATTGTAAATCTTGAGGGAGATAAATGTGATGAAGAAAAATGTGAGGGAAAGTCTTCAAAATTATTCATTTAAATTATATTTAATGATTTTTTAAGGAAAACTACATTCAAACACCAAACATTAATTTACAAAAATTTATAACCAAACATAACTTCAACTTCAAAATTCCAAATAGAGTGAACGATATTTATAATAGTATATGTAGGTTTGTATATAGAATTTAATTTATGACATTGCATAACTAGCTACTTTGAGATTATTCTTTTAGAGCATATTTGATGACATGTTTACAGTAATTAGGTAAGTTGAATGATTTTTTGCTAGTTGTTTTTTTATAAAAAATTAAGGATATAAATCATAAGTAATATTTTAAAGGTACATTCAAATTTTAAATATTCTTTGCAAGAAGTATGTCAAAACACACACCTTAAGCATTATAATAAAATGAGTTATATTTAGTTTTCTATAACAATAGTCCACTAGACTATCTTTGGATGATTATTACCTATTGTTTTATGATGTATTATATTGTATGTATTGTATTTTGTGAAATTATATTATTTTGATGAATATAATGTCTAAATGGATTGTATAGTTCTCCATCTTTATATAATGTCACACATTTGAAGTTTTGAACAATAAACCTAAGAAAAATAGGGTACACAATAAAACTATTGTAAAAAGGTAGAATAAAACATTAAATAAAATTATTAAATAATAAATAAATAAAATAAATGAGAAAGACATATTATAATAACAAAAGATCTCACCAAATTGATGGTTGCACAAGATGAATTTTTTTTTTATCATTACCAAAGGATGGCTTTTGTTGTTCTCAGCATTGTATCTAAATTAAGAAAGAAGTATTGAAAAATATCAAATTTGATGTAAATTATTAATTTTGTTTCCGAACTATTGATAACTTTAAAACACACTTTACTTGATTAATTGAACTTGCATACATCCCAAATCTTGCAATATGATTGACATACACCCCTAAATTCTCGTCAAGTTTAAGAGTGTTTTTAACATCTATCTCGATCTTTTATTCATAGTCTCATATTCCTACAAGAATTTGAGACAATTTAAATATTAGGTTACATATCAAGGTCCGGGGATATATTTGAGTTCGGTTAGTAATATAGAAGAATATTTAAAAACTATCAATAGTTCGAGAATGATATTAATAGTTCAGAACCTTTACTATTAAAATGAAGTTATTCTTACCCCTACCATTAGTAAACTTATCATTCATACTTACTACCACAAAAATCACTTTTAGTGGCATTTGATTTTCCTTTTAGATTGCCGCAAAAACTTTTAGCGGCATTTAATTTAATGTCATTGCATCCAGTGTCGCTAAAGCCTTTAGTGGCATTTATATAGAGTGCCGACATTATTGCCGCTAAAAGTAACTACTTCTAGCGGCATTTATTTAATGGCAATTATTATTGCCGGTAAAGCTTCCTTATTGTGGCATTTGTTATTACCTATAAAAATACAATAATTGCCGCTAAACAAGAAATATTTTAGTGGAAATTATTATGGAAACTAAAGTTGACCAAAAATTCACCTCAATCATATATTTAATCAGAAAACCAATTAAAAATAGTAAGAGAAGAATTACATAACTCAAACAACATCATTCATATAGAACAAGAACAAACAATACAACCAGTTTCTTATTTTCATAAAGAAAATATAAATTATCAAAACAATAACAACAATATGTTCAAGTTATCAAAAAAAACAGAGAGAATGTGTTCAACAATGGAAAAATAAGGAGATTGAACTATTATTTCTTTTTCCTAACGAAACTATGGCAACTTGAATAACAATGATATGCTATCAGGAGGATCTTTAATAGAGACAAATTTATTTGATATTTGTAGCTAGGTCAGTCAGATGGCACGTCGATTCAGAATAAGCATCATTAGGTTGATTGCATTGTTTGCTGATGCAACATCTTAGAGCCTTATCTGCATCAAATTGCTTACTGGATTAGCTTGCAAGGTAATAATAGCCTGAAGAAGAACTGAATGAAGTGGTAAAAACACTATCTATGTTCTTCTGAAAGTATAAGGAAAAGAAGTACATGTAGTAGGCTCACAAAGATGTTTGCCAATTGCTAGATAAGGAACTCCTTGTAAATTCTAAAACACATTCAACTTTAGGTCCTAAACTGCAACTGGATAAAACAACTAATTCAAAGTGATGAAGTAGAGAAACCATGAAATATTGTGTAGAACTATGAGAAAGCACAAAGCAAAAAGGAAACATTCCCTTTGGGGATTGACTTACGGTTACTCTTCAATCCAAAATTACCTTTTATAATCTGTGGCATTGGATACTTAAGAAACTCCTGACCAGAACTTTGAATAAATTCCTACAGCATCTCTGTACTACTTCACTGCAAAACAGCATCAGGAAGATTGATTCCTCCTCCATAAATTTTTAAAATATCTTCAAAGTTGTTGAACTCATTAAAGTTGATGTTTCCTAAAGACTCGAGCTCGGGGACAAGGAGCTGAACGATGACCTTAAGTGCTATTCCAATAAAGTCGGTCATCTTTAAGGGTGCAAATTTTTCATCCCTTGGAACATAAATGCCAAAGCTCATTAGCAGTGGGAGCCGACTCTTAGAATTAGGATTTGCTCAAAATTTGATTAAATCAGACATACTGAAAAATGGTATGCCTTGTGATGCAGAAATGAGTTACCTGTTTTTGTTGGTGTTCTACTAGTTCTTCCTCTACGCGGATAAGGATACTTTGTAGATCCTCCTAGGATTGGCCTGACATAAGTAGAACCCTTTTTTTCAGTCACCAATAAGCTTAAACCCCCCAAAAAGAGAGCAACATTCAGATAAGAAGGTAAAAATATAGAAGGTGGTCAGAGGGATAATTATCAGAACTGAACAAAATATTCAAACACAAATAATTAGCACACAAAGGTATGACTTGATGAGACTCAAATTTTATAATCAGAGTGCAAGTAAACGGATAAGTCAAGAATGAAGATTTGATACCTTCATATTGTATCCATTATCAAGGACACTCTTTTTCGAGTTGCCGGGATGTTGGTTCTAATTCTACTAATAAGACTGGACAGATCTTAATAGATTTTCCATTGAAGAACGAATATGGTCTGAACATGCCGAGCTGGTACCTATAAAGCATGTACTCTCATATTTATAACTTATACATTCTAAAATCGTTTACGCTATTAGTGCATTTCGTTAACTTCTAAGGCTACTACTATTCTACTTATCATGGACTGTTACGTCTAATAAACAGAGATTAAGTTTACTACCAGAATGCCAACCCCTATGATGATACCCATGAGGAAATTAGGGACAACACTAGCTATGACCATCATCAGGCTCTCAACCGTCGTAATGTTGGCATAAAGGGCCAATACAAATAACAGATAGTGGGAGAATCCTGGATAGAAGTGGACCATGAAGTAGCAGACAGTGCCAAAAAGAACTACAATCAATATAAGGAACGGCATTGCAGATAACTTCTTGTTTATCACAAATACAATCTAGCCTAGCTTCCGTTAGAATCTAGCACTGTTCCTTTCTGTTACAAAAAAAAATTTAGAAAGATTACAATTGATGAGAGAAGAAATTAGACAGATGATGAAGAAATCAAGATCAAGGTTTGGTACTTTAAAACTTTCAACTTTGGACATTTCTTCAACTGTTTCATTTGCTATATAGCAGTACTGAGAATGACGATAGAAGTCAACCAGACTTTGAATTACTCTTGTTGTTGTCATCTTGTTTAGAGGATCATCATTGTACTAATCAAACGTATCAAAATAAGAACAAAATAAGTTCAATGAAGGAAGGTGAAATGCTAAATACAAAGGCAATATGTATAAAAACATGCTACTGTTGCTTAAAGAAAGTACTACAGAAAGCAGAAACTTATATATGTGGACTAGTGACTATTTTATTGCACTTGTCAAAACAAAGAACACATTATACATGGTCTGTAATGTGTATGCTTCAAGTTTTCCCAACTATGAACAGAGTAGCATTACTTATTTAAAAAGTTATTCCCAAATCTAGTGCAAGCTTTTGAAGTTTGATTAGTAGCAAGATGATCTCAAAAGACATACTTTGATCATCTCTCTTAGAGTGGCCTTAACTTTGTCGAAATCAGAGTTACAGCACCGGAGGAAATGATCTGATGGATTTCTGAATAGAGGACAAGGAAATCCTGCTTCTGCAAAGAACTGCAAACCAAAAACTAGATTTAATTCTAACTTGCACATGATGAAAAGTTATAAAACCCGGAGACAAATGATGGAGAATCTCGAGTAAGGGAGGTATATCTTGCCTGGTTTGCTTCAGAAGCTTTACCAAAGTAAACTGTTTTGCCTCCGGAAAGCAAGTATAATCTGTCAAACAGCTCAAATACTTCACAGCTTGGTTGGTGAATTGAGGCTGTGATAACAATGCAGTGTCTGTGTTACGAAGAACGTTGGGCACTGTAACAAATTTCAAAAATTTAAGGTATTGTTCATCAATATTGTGCAATTAACAATGTTAAATAAGTTATCTATTCTTAAGAACATTATTTACCTATCTAGTCCACTTGTTGATTCATCGAGGAAGAGCAATCTAGGCCTCATTAGTTTAATTGCTATCTGCAATTCTGCACCAATTTTATTGGACACAAGATCAGGCTGTGTGATATAGAAACACATGCATCAGTTCAAATAAAACTCTAGAACATACACTCATACATTACCCAATAACTTAATAAAATTCGATATTAGTAGTCACCTAATGCCATTGTCGTACAGTTCAAATTCGATCTGATCATCGAATATGAGGCAACGGCGATGATGAATTTGCCTATACGAGTACGAATTGCTGACGGTGAGCTAGTGAAGAGACATCGGTAACTTTGATTCCTCTTTCTTCTCATCAATAGCACCGATGTGCTGAATTTCACTACCGTTGTGCTGTACTCCACCACCGTCGATATGTCAAATTTCACTATCGTTGTGCCGGATTACACTGTCAGTTTGCCAAACTCCACTGTAGTTGTGCGAATTTCCATCGCCATCGTATTGATTTGCATCTCGTTGTGCTGATTTCGTTGAAGGGTGGAGATGGAGGAAAATTTGAAGTAAAATGGAATTGGGGGAAGTAAAAAAATTACAATTGATTTTCATTCTATTATTTTATTTTAAATTGTCACTAAAGAGTACTACTTTTACTGGCAAAAATTCAAATGCCGGGAATAGTATAGATTAAATAAAGTATTAGTGGCAATTTATTTATTGCCACTAAATAAATGCCACTAATGGCATATTTTGCTGTAGTGACCCCTGCTCGGACGAAAATCCCCAAATCAATCAAAATTGACCCCATTTCTAAGAAAATAACCCACCATCCAAATATAACCCTTATCCAAATCCAAACTCGACTTAACTAAAATAACCCAAATCAACCATCCTTGATTATATCATAGTAATGTTTGAATTTTTATCTATGACAACTCGATATATATAAATATTCTCTCTGATTGAAAATAAAGAATATAAATTCAATCAAATAATAATTTTAATTTGTGATTGACGACACATTATGCATAAACATGATGTTGCCCAGCCAAGAATTAATTTTCAGAGAGAGTGTCAAAGAAGTTGTGCTCAAAAGGGAGTACTATTACTTAGGTAAACATCCAATACAAGATTTTCTTTATTTATTTTTCCTTTCTGAGAGGTAAGATAGAACTTTTCATAGGTATCATCCAATAGTTTTCTTTTTCTCCTTTTTGTTGTCAAAATTAAATAATACAAGTTGTATCATCATATGTTGTTGGTTTGCACAGACAAAAAAAAAAGATTTAAGTTTTCTCGTTCTATCGAATTAAATCAGTGTACATATGCACAAACAAAAAAACAAGACTCAGTAGTTCATAAAACAATCTAAAGGACATTTATTTTCACAACTAATTCACAAGAAAATCATAGAAAATGAAAGAAAACTTTGCCTCTATTTTGTCGTTTGCCCTCAAAGGTGTTTCTTCTCAATCATCATCAAATCCATCTTCAAAATTTAACACACAACTAAATGATATTAATGAAAATAGAATATTTTTTGTACCAATTCGATCCATTTTCGATGAAATTATATTTTTGGCTAATTTGGAAGACTACTGGGTTAAGTTACGAGAAACAAAGGGATTGAGTTCTTGAGATTTGCTTTAGAGATAAGGTGAAACAGGTTTGAATTAAGTTAGTTGGGTCGAGTTTGAGATTGGGTAAGGGTTATATTCGAATGATGGGTTATTTCCCTAAAATTCAGGTTAATTTTGATTGATTTGGGGATTTCCATCTAAAGAGGGACATTAATGATAAGTTTTGTAAAGGTAGGGGAAAGAACAACTTATTTTAACAGTAAGAATATATTCAACCAATAAATCAAATTTGAAGGATATTTTTAACCCTACTAATTTAGGTAGTTAAAATATTTTCTAGGAAAAAGGGTAAAAAATACCATCAACGTTGTTTTATTGATTGATTATGCCCTTAATGTTAAAATTGAGTTATTCTTATCCTTGTCGTTATTGATTTCATCATTTGTGCCCCTATTTTGACGGAAATTCTCAAATCGACTTAAATTAAACCAAAAATTTAAAACAACTCATTCTCTGTTTTAAACCAAATGTCCAACCCCTCTAACATATAAACCATTCCACTTGGACTTTGTTTCTGAATGGACACATTTACTGAGAAAAGAAGGGTGGTTAAAAACGCCGATTCAAATAAGTTCAGGGAGAGAACCACATGAACTTTACACAAATTTCCTTGTTGATTTAGGATTAGAGACAGTAAGAAAGGGAGAATGTAATTCTGTCGAATGAAATGTAATTGGAAAACTTTGTTTAACGCCCATAGAAAAGCGAAGAAAACGAGAAGTAAATGAACAGTCCACAAACAATTGAAATTTCTAATATGCAAATATTGATGGGATCTAAGACGCAAATGGAAGATAATTAATTTGACACCTTTCATTTAATTTTATCAATTAACCATATAATAAATTTTTTTTTTTTTGCCTTCTCCTCGGCGTCGCCAAAACAAGAAGACAGCAAGGTGAACCGATGAAGTCATATTACTTCGATTTCCCTATCGTCACTGTGAAAAAACTGCTAGCTAGTCTTTTATGAACTCTCATAACGGTCCATCAATGGTGAACAAGCATAAAGAATAATCCCACGGCCCCTTCTCAAAACTGTACTCAACAATCATGCTCAACACCACCGTGTTCCTCAACCCCTTATCCTTCACGGCCCTCGTGGCGTCGGCAAAACCACCCTCATTCTCTTGAACGTGACCATCTTATACACTAACTTTATTGTCTTTTTTCTAGTACGATCCGAAATTCAGTGTGAATAACATTAACTGTGTTCAATATGATACACATTTGTTAATTTTTGGTATAAGAATTAACTAATAATATAAATATGATATTCTATTTTAATAAATCTCGTGACAACAAGAATATAATTAAATAGTCAAATAATATAACAAAGAACGAACTTAGGTAACAAATGAAAGTATAAGAATAACTTTAACACTTGTTCCATAGTTATAATCTACAATGTAGTATTTTTACTTTGGCATACAATATTTAAGTTCACATGATAATACTAATACTTGTATGTCTACATAAGTATTGATTTGAGTCATAACATCTTAACCATGTGTTTTTCATATATTAGTTTAGATGTTGTTACAACAAAATTATTTATTAACATAGAGATTTGATTATGTTAACTAAAAGTTCTAAAATATTACTCCTTTTAACAAGTGACAATATTTCTTTTGATGGAAATTGTGAATTTTTTTTTTTTACAAACTTCAATATTGTGTAGAAACAATAATTAAAATGAGTTGTGGTGCACTAATGAGAGTGCTTCATCTTTAACCAAAAATCTCGTGTTCGAATCTTGTGTATGGAGAAAATCATGAATTTAGTCGGAGCTCTAAGTGGGCTCCGAACACCGAGTGAGAAACCAAACAAAAAAGTCTAGCAACAATAAAATCATAAATTTCATTATCAAATTCTTTTTGGAACTCTAAATTTTGGAGAAATTGACAAATAACTACTTTTCAGACTACTATCTAAGGTTATTCCGAATTTTGAAATTATTCAATATTTAGATAACGAAAAAGGGTTAAAATTGCCCCTGAACTATGCGAAATAGACCACTTATATCTTCCATTACATTTTTAAATCAAAAATACCCCCGTCGTTATCCTAGGAGATCACAAATACCCTCAAGAGTTAATACCCCATTTTTTTAGTGATGTGGCATGCTACATGGGACTAATCCCTCCACCTAAGCGTTGCCAACTAAGATTTACTACAAAAGAACTTGACCTTTAGTGGCGACAAAGTTGCCACAAAATCCCAAAATATTGCCACTAAAGGTTATGAGTGATATTTAGTGACGACTAAGGCTCCAACAACCATTCGCTAGTAAACCTATTTTTTCAACAAAAAAATATGACAATTAATTTTCAATTGCAACCTAATTTTCTAAAATAAATAACTTGCAATATCAATATTAAAAACACTCAATATTATTATGAAAAATCATGAAAATTACTTCTCGATTCACATCTCCTACTATATAATGCATTATTGTACATTTTATACATTTACATATAAATAAAAATAAAACATACGGTGTCTTCAAACTCCTACTTATCGATATCATTTTTGTTTTTTTAAAAATAATGAAGAAAAAAACACACAATTAGAATTTAATGTTAAAAACTTTTAGTGACGATTTTTGGGCTTTTGTGGCGACTATTATCGCCGCTAAAGGTCTAGTTCTTTTGTAGTGAATCCTAGTTGACAATGCTTAGGTGGAAGGATTAGTCCCACGTGGCTTGCCAAGTCAATAAAAATATGAATAAAAATATGGGGTCTTAACTCTTGGGGGTATATGTGGTCTGTTAGGATAACAACAGGGGCATTTTTGATCTCAAAATGTAACGAAGAGTATAAGTAGTCTATTTCACATAGCTCAGAGCAATTTTGACCTTTTTCCGTTTAGATAATGGATAAAAATAATCTCACTATGTAGTAGTGTATTGGGATTCCAATCTATTACTTAAAGATCATAATTTAATTTTTTTTTTCTTTTAAATTTGATGTCCAGTCATCATTTTAATATAAAATAGAATAATAACTTTAGTGATACTCGAACACTGAGTGCAACTAAAGATTTTGTAACATTTTTAGTATCTCAAACTGAATGTCCTTTCATCCATAAAGCAATTGAAACTCAATATGCATACTAGTGACGTAGGCAAAAATTTCTGCAACGGGCCTGAGTTCGAATTCTCAGATGATGTTTCTTTTTTTCGTATATATTTAAGGATCTTGTTATTTTTTTTTTTTTAAATTTAAATTTGACCTAGTGGGCCGATTTTATTGATAAATATGTAAAATAAGACAACAAACCTATCATCTAAAAGTGAACAGCCCAACGCCTAGAAAATAAGATGAATTTTTTTTAAAAAAAATCTAAACCTATCTGTATCTTCTCTTTCAACTTGTCTATATCATCCATGGCAGCATCAAGTTCTCTGAACTTTGTCTTACCTCCGGTATTTCTTGATTCATCAACACAATATTCTTATTTGACAATTAACCATATAATATAATTAATTTTTTTTGGTTTCTCCTCGGCGTCGCCAAAAGATAGCCAGTGAACAGGTGAAGTCATATTACTTCACTTTCACTGTGAGAAAACTGTTAGTCTTTTGTAAACTCTCATAACAAAAGTGAAAAAACTGTTAGTCTTTTGTAAACTCTCATAACAGTTCATCAATGGTGAACAAGGCATGGAGAATAATCCCACGACCCCTTCTCGAAACTGTCCTCAACAATCATGCTCAACACCACCGTGTTCCTCAACCCCTTATCCTTCACGGCCCTCGTGGCGTCGGCAAAACCACCCTCATCCTTGAACGTAACGATCTTATACACTAACTTATTTTTTTTTAATATTACGATCCGAATTTTTATGAATGGAATTTACTGTGTTCAATATGATACCCTGGTATAAGTAATTGATTCAGGCGAATTTGGTGTATCTGCTCTAATTTAGACTTGGGTTCTAATTTAGACTTGGGTTCTTATTTTGAGTTTTGCAGGTCTTATGGGTAAATGGAACAGTGGACCTCATGTTACAGGCTATGTGGACTTCGCGGAATCTGTAAAAGATCATCACCCAATTCATGGCCAATCATTTCCATGGGGTTCTTGGTCAAACTGCACACCTCCTTCACTGCCATTTCTTACTACTCAACTTGAAAGCTGCCTTGAATCAATGACCCAGAAGGGTATTAAGCTTGGAACTATAAGTTCTCATCAGATTTTCACTGTTTTAAGTAAATGGCATGGACTTAGTACAGCACTTAAACAAATCCTAGATGGTAGTAATTCCAACCCCAGAAAGGCTGTTTCAATTAGGAATAATTCCGTGTTGAATTTATGGGAAAGGGCTGTTTTTGCATCAAGTGTTCGATTAAATGCCGAAGAGAGTGGTGGGTTGAGTTTGGAGGAGGAGACATATTATAAGGAAGCAATGTCAGCTTTGAATTTGGCTAAAGAGGTTATAAGGGTGCAGCAAAAGTGGAGAGCTAATGCAATCAAGCATTTGAATCAGACTGGTGGGTTTTCAAGGTCGTTGGCCAATTCAGCAACTGATTGGCCCTGTTTGTTATTGGAACTCCTTTCATCTGCTGCTGAAATAGATTACTTTCAGGTAATCTGAATAAAATTGGGTTTTTAATTCATGCAATTATAGGAGCTTACATTAATTTTGTATAAGAAAAATGGCTATTTATATGTATTGATGAATAGTATGAGCAGGGGGCTAAAATTGATGTGCACCTAGTAAGCACGTTCTTCACCCTGTACTCTCAAGTCTCAAAGCAAAGTCTCTGAAACACAAATAACTTGCTTCTTGTGCTGTATTATATGACATTGATGTTTTCTTGGTTTGACATATCAAAATGAGTAGCCGAAGCTGGTCATAAACAATATTGAGGTTCTAAAGAATGCAATGCTGACGGATGATTCTACAGTCTGTGCATCCATGTATCATGATAGTCTGATATGGAGAATAATAGCCTTGGGTGCAAATGAGAGATCTCTTCCAGTTATTCTTGTAACATCTGATAGGTAATGCAACATAACCTTTTCTTTTAGCCCAATACCTGCATTTGTCATACATCTCAATGGACCAAGTTGTTAATCTTACATTTTATAATGTTCAGTTGTGTCATGTTTGGAATGCATGTGTTATGTTTAAGACCTGCATTTGTCATCCATCTCAGTGGGTAGACCTGCATTTGTCATCCATCTCACTGGATCTAGTCGTCAAACTTCCATTTTATAATGTTAAGTTGCATCGTGTCTTTTGAAATGTATGCATTGTTCCTCAATGTTATATTTAGCATCTACATAAGTCATACAAAAGTAGAATTTATATGCTGCCTCTCTTAGTTCAGTAATTTCAAGTTCAATAGTCACGGAATACAAATAAAAAAGAAACGTAGCACGCCAACTTCCTTATTCTATAAGAGAAATGTTGTAAAGTGATATGACCTTATAAAAAGAAGGCTTTAAAGTGATATCTTTTGTGGTTAAAGTGCATGGATTGTAGAGTGATATAATTGGCATGAGGTGGTCTGTGTGAAGTGCTATCTATTCTTTGGCACATTTGATGTATGTTTGAACTCGGAGGCATCCTCTGTATCTCTGTGAATTAGGAATCTAAAGTATGAGTACATTTTTTTTGAGTAATTATAATTACCAATAAATCTCTAAGGGCTAGTTGGCGCACTGTTTGCACTCAGCATACAATGCGCCCCTCTCCTCTACCCTTCTCCACTTAAATGCCAGGGTTTTTGCTGTGACTCATGACATGCACTTGACCTACAGATCATGTGCTGCACTCTTACCACTAGACCAAAGCCATGGGGGCGCTATGAGTCGGTTTTTCATTCACTAGGTCCCAATAGAATGATCTTCATCCAGCCCGGACACCATGGTCATCAAAAAAAAAAAAAGAATGATCTTGGCCCTTGAATGGAATGTGTGAATTTATGTAAGCTTCAGTGATCATGATATTAGAATTGTTTGGAGGTGAAGCTTCATCGTAGCATCAAACATAGTCAATTAAACTTAGTGCATAATTCGTGCCATACAGGAGTCTTTACTATTGCTTGTCTAACAGGGAGAATTGATGCCTGTGTAGGAGAAAACAGTAGCAATATAAATATCTTGCTTTGCAGGATAAAAATACTCTTGCTGTCTCACCAGCTTTTCAGTAGTTTTGTTCAGATTTATGTTATATGCTCAACTTTGTTTAACTTTCTTTTAATGCAAATTGAACACTCAACACTAAGCAAGAAAATTATTGCAGCTACTATTCATATCGTGCCTATATGGATTTTGGATTTCCGGACATTTTCATCTCACGTGAGGTAAATACATCATAATTATTTAAACTTACTGCTCCACCTCAATGGGTTTGCATCTTTTGTTTGTTAGCTTATGAAGGAAAAAGAAAGAGGATGTGAACCTATAGCGCAATTTTTTCCTATGTAATACTTTGGTAAGCTACAGAATGGTTAGGATGCAGTTTATCCAGTTTAAATGACATATTTTTTTATTGAAGTGATACCAGCACCATCTTTCTCTGCAGTGGTTAAATTTAATATGCAACCTAATTTGTGTATGTCTGGTACTCTGGTTTCTGTTCTTCTTAACAACTAAATAAAATTTACTCTTTTTTCTTCTTGTGAACTATGTATACATCTACTTCGTTTTTATTTTTTGGTAAGTAACTAAATATCTCCTTTGTTCGGAATGCAGACATTTGGGTGGACTCCTGCAGAAGCTAAAATGCATATGGTTGGTGACTATTTTAGTCAGTCAGAGGTATATCCTTCTTTACATCAGATATACAATCATCATAAAAAGTATGTCTTTTGGCTTAAATTAAATCATAATGGTGATTTTGCTCTTACTTATACTGCAGTGGAATGTGATTGTTGAGGTGCTAGGACCGAATCTCAGGCATCTATTTGAGATTTATGCACTCAAGCTAAGTAATTACTACCAAAAGTGAGTACTTATGGATGCTTGTTTTCAAATATAATAATTGATCTGTGGCAATAGGGGCTCTAGGCTCACGATTGTCATATAAATATAATGAAACCCAATCAATATAATAAGCTGCTGATCTCAATTACATATTACTTTTCCTTTGGTATAGGAAAATGAAAGGGGTGTCCAGGAAAGTAGACTAAGGGAACATTGTCATATAAGACTTTACATCCCATGTTTTCCAAGGGCACTGCACTTTTACCGAGATATTCCCCGTGCAACCTCTAAACCACTCATCATTTATCATGGTGGGGTTACGTAGTACTTCTTGTTGCTTGTACTGAAGTATTATTCTTTTTTACTCGATATATCTCAGTTCTGTGATTTACAATGCACGCATCATTCCTTCTTCTCTGTTTCTCTATTATTGTTTTTTTTGTAAATAAATGTGTTATATATTACCAACTGAGGATATTTACTACTCAAGAGAAAACAAAAATTTACACCACCTAAGTAGACATAAGACCTTAGTCGAGTGCTCCTAACATCTGCTAGCTTTTATATTACAGGGGATAGAAATTTAGATGGTCAACATAGTTTGCAAGTTTAGGGACCAAACTAAGCCTGGATAAAACCTTCTGAATGATCAACTTGATTATGACACCTGGGAATCTTCTTCCCTTCTGAAAAAAAAACAGCATTCCTCTCTATCCACAATTGATAGACATCAGCATCCAGCACAATTCTGTAGACTGCAGAACCCTTGCTATGGCCACCACAACATTTAACAGCCCAAGTTATTTCCACTTACCTGGACAAACAGTTTCTATGGATGCCTTGCCATGTAAGTAGCTTTTTCCATGTTGCACCAGACACACAGCACTGGAAGAACAAATGGTTCAAAGGCTCATTCACCTGGTTACAGAAAGGACATAGAAGATCAGTTGCAACTCCCCATCTTGCTAATCTTTCCTTTGTAGCCAACCTGTCAAGTATAGCCAGTCTTGGTGTAAAAATCCATTTGGGAGAGCCTTCGATTGTAGATGAGTTTCCTCCACTGGATCTTTGGAAACTGACCCTGCAGCTTCTTGTAATCCTATCTGATGGAAAACTTTTCAGCCAGAAGCATGTCATTTTCACTGTAACCAGCTGATGCCAAGTAACTTTTAGGTTTTAAAAATCTTCTGTATCACCCAAGATGCATTCTTTGGGACAGTATTCCAAATTTTCTGCCCCTCTCTTTATAGTAAGCATGGACCCATTGCACCCATCAGTTCTCTTTCTTTCTACGTAGGTGCCACGGTAATTTACAGTTTGCTGCTTTATTCCACACACACATTAATTAAGCTAATTCCACCAGATACCAGATGGCAACATAGTTTCTCCAATGCTATGAGAGACTTTCTAGAGAATTCAGCAATGGTTGTCCACAAGAATCTCCTGCATATAGTTTCAATAAACTGAGTGATTTTCTTTGGCAACACAAACACCTGAGCCCAGAAGGTTTGAATAGTAGAAAGCACACTCTTCAAACTTCTGTTCTTCCAACATAAGACTGAAACCTTGAAGTCCAGGAGGTAACTTTGCCTAACATTTTCTCCATAAGTGGTTCACATTGTTGTGCTGTAAGTTTCCTAGTGCTTAAGGGGACACCATGATATCTGAATGGTAATTCACCCATAATATAACCAAGCACATCTAGTATCTGTTGTAGGACAGTCAAAGGTACTCCACCAAAATACACAGAACTCGTCTGTGGATTAGCTATAAACCTCAGGAGTAAGAGCCTATTTGGATTGGCTTATTTTAAGTACTTTTAAGCCAATCCAAGCACTTCTGAGGTGTTCGAGTAAAATAAAAAAGTGCTTTTAATCACTTGTTTTTAAGCCAGAAAAACAAAAAAATAAAAATAAACCCAAAGCTACAAGTCCATCCAAAAAGGCTCTAAGTCATCTGCAAATCCCAAGTGCACCAAATTACTTTAGCACTTATAGGATGGTATTTGATTTCCTTCAAGTGTTAACATAAGCACAGATGCTTATGGAGAGGGGGTTTGGAGAGCTATTAGAAACTTATGGCCCAAGTTAGAAGCAAATTACATATCAAGGTGGGGGATGGAAGGAGAACTAGATTCTGGTGGGATGTATGGATCAAGCAAACCCCCCTAAAAGACCTGTTTCCTGATCTATTCATTTTGTGCACTAATTCTGTGGCAATGATCAGTGATTGCTGGACAGTACAAGGTTGGAATCTCTATTTCAGAGGACTCCTAAATGATTGGGAAATAGAGAGAGTAGCCAAATTGTTGGAGGAAGTGGGGGATTTTGCAGGCACCAATACTGACAATGATGTTGTTAGATGGTCACACAGTAAGGATGGGATCTTCACAGTTGGCAGGGCATATAAAAAGGAGTGCAACTCACAAAGTAGCAGATACCGGAGTTCATAGAAAAATATCTGGAGGACTGCAGCACCAACAAAAGTTAATTGCTTTACTTGGTTGGTCGTTAGAAAGGCATGCTTGACACATGAAGTCTTGAGGAAGAAAAGAAAGATCATACTTCCGTGGTGCTCTTTATGTGGAAAGACGGGGAAACTAACAGTCACCTATTCTTACATTGTACTTTCACAGCACAAATACGGTCCATGTTTCTCAACTATTTAGAAGTGAAATGGACTATGCCCGAACAAACAGCTGATTTACTTAGTTGTTGGATCAGGAGAGGAGGTAGCAAGAGACAGAAGACCTGGTGGAATTTGATTCCACATTGCATTTGGTGGACAGTGTGGAAGGAGAGGAATAGTAGGAATTTTGAAGATATATCCAATTCCATTCACAAGGTTAAATGGAATTGCATTGTATCTCTATATTTTTGGTGTAAAGAGATAGGATTAGAGGATTCAGATCAACTTTTAGAACTCTTAGGATCCTTGTAAGTATTATGCTTTTTGTTCTTCTCTGATTTTCTAAAGGTCCCCAGCATATCCTTAATGCTGAAGAATACAATGTTTACCAATTCTCAAAAAAAAAATAGTACTCCATAGCCAGTACAAATAGGAAGGGGGAGGTAGCGTACACCTTGTGTCAACTCTTTCCTTGCAGCAAAGTGGGCAGTATGTTTACCATTCAATACTACAGAATTAGAGACTGCAGTCATGCATTCCAAATCCAGTGGGTGAACATCTCAGAAAACCTTGAAAGTCTCAGATTTTTCTCCATGTAGGGCCACTCAACAGGGTCATAGGCCTTTTGTGCATATCAATTTTTAACATGCATCTTGGGGAGATCGATTTCCTACCATAGCCCTTCACAAGTTCATGGCTCATGATGATGTTGTCTGTGATCAGACGACCAGGAACAAAAGCTGTTTGGCTGTTGTTTACCATAACAGGTTGGAGTCTTCTTGTTAATATCTTTGAGATGATCTTATACAACACAGTGCAACAACAGATTGTTCAAAATTCCCCCAAGGAGGAGGGATTTTAACACCTTAGGGATAAGGGTTATGACTGCACAATTAATAGCTTTATGCATTCTTGAAGTCTTCAATAAGTCCAGCACAACATCTTCAACATCAGTGCCAATAATAGTCCAAGCTTTCTTAGAACATAATGCATTAAAACCATCCTTAACAGGTCGTTAGTGTCATTAATACTCTGCAGGCTCGTCTTATTTCCTCCTTAGAGACTGGTTTGATACGATTCTTGTGAGAGTAGGTCCATTGAGCATTTTCTCAGGCAAGACTACCGGAATCTGATGAGCAGCACTGCCTCATAGCCTTTTATAAAATTCTAACACTTCATGTTCCACCTCCTGTTCTGATTGAAGTAAGATGCCATCCTTTTCAACAAGTCTTCTAATTTGGTTCTGGGCCTGCCTATTTTTCAAGCAAACATGAAAATAGGCTGTGTTAATATCCCCTAGTCTGAGCCATTGGACTCTAGACTTCTATTGTGCAATACTCTCTTCAATCTTAAGCCATTTCTCCAACTGTTGTTTGGCTTTTTTCTCCTCCTGTATTAACTCTGCAAATCTGGTATGGTCCCTTAGGCGTTCTTGAACATCTGAAGAGCTGCTCTAGCATTGGAAACACTCTGGTATCCACCCTTTGGAGACTGGAGTTCCCTCTTTGTTAGTAATTTCAGACCTGTTTGAACCTACTTCAATTTATGCCAAATTCCAAGCATCAGAACCCCCTTACATGGCTTTCTTTAATATTCATTAACAATGTGAAAGTTGTTCTGGTGGCCAACCTTGTAACGGTAAAAATTTAAGTGATTCCATCCTCCTTCTGGAGAACTTTCAAACATCACACTCAGTGGGCAATGATCAGAGAAATGAGCTTCAAGAATAGTCCCCTCTAAGTGAGTCCACTGCTGTATCCATATTGCATTAACAAAAATTCTATCGATCTTGCTAAATGTCTGGTAAGTAAACCAGGTGAAATGCCTCCCAACTGTTCTCATTTCAATCAAACCAGTATTATGAATTAACTCTTCAAAATCTCTAACTTCATCATCCTGAACTGGATTACCATTAACTGTCCCCAGCCGCTCAAATTGTATATATTCTCCCATGATCACCCTAGGAAAATTCAGTGCATTGATTATGTCCTTTAAGTCACACCACAAACCCATTCTATTAGAGATAGTATACAGTCCATATATTATACTGTGGTTGAAAGTAATACTTGATGGCAGTGTAGTCACCTGGCCATGTATAAATTGTGTATGTATCCTGATAGTGTTGAAATCCACCTGATGCTGATTCCATAAGATCCAATTTTCTACCTCTGGTGCTTCACTATAATTAGCAACCCAGCTCCAAGACCAACAAATTTAGTAATGATTCTTGGAGCATTACATTCCTTCACTCTATTTTCCATGCTAACTATCAGTGCAAAGCTTCTTAAACTCCTTATGTTTATACTTCTTTTTTTTTTTAAAATGAAAGTGGCCAAAGGGCCAAAATTTTTATAAATCAGACCAAAAGGCCCAAGGACCTCCTTGTGTGTATAAACCTTACTCATTCCCCTAACATTAAAATAATAAAGGAGGAAACACCCATTTCAACTAAAATGCTAGCATACGAAATTCTCTCAGCAGTTGTAGTGCTATCATCTGCATAGAGTGGTCTTCCAAGTGACCAAGTCCACTGCCAGTCTTACTCAAAGCTTCTTACGCCAATAGTTCAGTGACAAGTTGGGAAGTTTAACCCACAGGGGAATGGTTTTAAAGGCCTCTTTATTAAAGTTGAATTCAGATGTCCATGCCTTGGCTAATTGGTCGATTATTCAAAACCGCCTGAGAACAAAACTTCATTCCCCTCCTCGGTGATATTCAATTTGATCACAAAATATCCTTCTGGTAAAGTACCTTAGGCTTTGAGACAAAACTCCACTGGCTTGCAATGTATCTCTCAGTTGCTCCAACTATAGGCGCACCCAAGGGTGTGTCCTAGTGGTCAATGAAGTGGTTGAGAACCATGAGATCTTAGATTCAATTCCTAGCGGAGACAAAAAAACACAAGTTGATTCTTCCCATCTGTCCTAGCCTTGGTGGATAGAGTTACCTGGTACTTGTTTCTAGTGGGAGGCGGCAGGTATTACGTGGAATTAGTCGAGGTGTGCGAAAGCTGGCCCTGACACCACGGTCATTAAAAAAAAATTGCTTCAATGAAAGGAGTATTCCCCCCAACATACAGATGAGACCTTCTTCTACTTCTGATTCTCTGCTTCAATATCCTCCTTGAGAAGATGCACTACAATGTCCAGGTGGTAACCACAAACTTGTTCCTTGCTACCAGCCCAGCCCAGGTTCTTCCCTCGTTGGCGTGAACCTTGGCAGCACAAGGTTCAGTAGGCTTCTGGGTTCCTGGATTAGGCATAGCTACTGTTCCATTAGCAGTTTGTGAAGTAGACACAGCAGTTTTTTTTATTTATTATTTTTGGGATGGGGGGGGGGGGGTTCCATTCACGTATTCACTGCAAGCCCTCCTGGCACCATAGGCGACTTCGAATTGGTGCACATGTCAGCCAATAAGTTTCTTAAAAAAAATCTCTATTATTGTCTTTTATTCTCCACTTAGAAATGTGGAGAACATTTTCATTTCCTTTTACCATATGTGGAAAACTATGAAAGATAGTGTTTCCATCCTCGACTAAATTATTATCACATTCTAAGCCACTCCCATATTTTGTGGAATCTAGGGTCATGAGTGAGAAGAGCAGTAAATTTGAGGATATCGTGGATGCGTACTTGGCATATCTTCAAGTAAGTTCCGGAATGAATTACAATTTATATTGCTTTGGGTTTTTAACTTTTCAGTTATGGAGCTTTTACCCCATTAAGTGTATCAGCTGAAGTTTGTGAGTCAGATGTAAAAGAAAAAAACAACAAAGGAAAACCAACTTTTCAAAATCCTCTTATCTTGGGTTTCTTTTAAATATATTGATTTTGATCACGATGCTTCCTTTGAGTTCATTCATAACAAAATTTAGGCATGCTTCAGTTTCTATCACTTATAAGTTATAATAGGTCCATAGGACTTTGCAACCATTTGAGCTTGCATGTGAGTCACTATTTCTTGTTTAATTTGCCTTATTGTATTCATGTACAAAGTCACACAGTTAGCTTTTGTACAAGCTATTTTATTTAATGGACCTTCTGTATTTACAAGCTCATTGCTTTTGTATTCTCTCCCATAAAAATATTTACACAACTCTACAACTAGGAATAGGTAAGATACCTGCGAATGCAATTGATGAATGAGTGATTTGCTGAATTATCTCATGGAAACTTGGTTGATTTTCTCTTCACTACAATTTCAAATGTCTTCTTTCCATTTGGTTAAAAGTCCTTGAGCTATATATTTCGTAATCTAGTGCGAGTTATGCCTTGCATCTTGATTTGTTTGATCCAGAATGTAGTCTGCTACATTATAAAGACTGTCCCTGGAAGAAAAATTTAAGGGGTTTTTAAAAAAAATTGCATCCTTGAGATGTCTCGAGTTTGTGAGTAAGTGTCTGTAGTGTTGGTGCTTTAGTTTGGAAGGATGCCACGTGAATTAGGATTCTTAAGAGAATTTAAAACAATACAATGAAAATAAATGCTAAAAAACACTGGATTGGGGATCATAAGAGAATTAAGACAACATCCAAGTCACAGTAGGAGTGAAGCAGCTGCAGAAATCGAGTTGACTTCTTGTTATTGTATAATATTCTACTTTTCCATTCCGAAAATGTTTCATGTCCGACATATGAGAATTCCAAATATTTGAATTTTTTTGATGAAGTATAAGCCCTCATCTGCTATTCTTACCTGTATTTTAGGTAACAGTAGTTAATCCTGCCATGGATAGAGCATTGACACTTCTACATAAATTTGCGGTTGATGCACGAAATGGAAGAATTTTGAAGGACAAGCTATGTTTTGGTGCTCCATGGAGACACCCTCCATCTTCTGATGATCCTACATTGTGTCGTCAATGGGCTAAAATTCAACTTATGGATTTTGTTCAGTGTCTTGTGAATGCAGAATTTGGGGTATCTTTCATCTTGTTCTAGTTTTTAAGCTAATAAGCTGGTTCTAGCTTTGATTGTCTTTATACAAGCATTGCACAACATTATGCAATGTGAAGAGCTTCATTCTCTTTCCCTATGTGCAAGTATTGTAGAGCTATTATTTACATGCTACTCTGTTGTTTTATGTCTTCACTTAGAAATCATGTAAATGATGCCTCCTCGCAATACTCTCTGGTCTGATTTATCAAAAAGTGCGAGAAGTATGAATACACAAGGACCATTATAAAACAGCAAAATATATGAGTCATGCTGTTTGTGATGGTCCACTTGTCTCATTATGTAATGCTTTATGTAAACAATGACCTTATTGTTTCTTCTTATTAGGTACATTACTGTGTAAAAGGATAAAATGGAAAACAAAAGTTATGATGCCATGTTTTTGTGCTTTTGTAATTGAGAAAGAAGACATTCCAAAACGTGTCCCCTAAAATTTTGTAGATGAAATATGATTACCGTTTTAGAGCCATTAGCATCATAGATACTTAGTCTTTTTTTTCTTGCCTTCCTTTTTATTCTTTTCTCCAACTTGCAGGTGAACTACCTAGCTGATTGTAGTCTTGAAATTTTTGATGATCCATCTGCAATTGCATTATTAGAGGTACTACTCATGTCAATTACACCTTTTCTGTTGAGATATCTCTGTGCTTTAATGCAGTTCTCGTTTTTGTTCTGAATTTGATTTAATTCCTGCGGTTGGTATAATATTTGCTGCACTTTGCCATAATCTATGATATGAATATAAAAGAGGCACTGTTCGGAAGAGAAGATGTGATGTCCAAAGAGGAAACAAGGATATTGGAAGAACTAACAAATGGACACTCCTCCTGTTACACTTTAATTTTTTTGTTTACCTCTTTTTTAGGTTGGTCTACTGTATTCACAACGGGATCCATCATTCCTTCGTCCTCTTTCTCGGGGTATTCAGAGGTGCCTTGTTAGATGGTAGGATGTGCATTGTCATTCACCCTGGTTTTAGAACAAGTAAGAAGCATCCACATGTGTTTACTCTTTCCATTGTGCTACAGGCTTGTTCAAGAGAGAATACAACTGCAGTCAAAGACTTCACTCCAGTATCTGTGGCAGCGAGTCATACGTGGGCGCAGCTATCGCCATCTGATGTTAGAAGTAGGATACAAGTAGTTCATCAAGGTAATAATTTCTATTATACTTTCAAAGGGACATTTTGGTTATGGTTCTTGTGAACATATATCTATATAATAGTCTCATAATCCTATGATTTCACAAATATAGAAAGCTATAACTATTTTTATTCAATTCTATATCTAAATGTAGTATTCAACTTTATCTCATTTGCCTTATGCTTTTTGGTGGCTAACATACCATGTGCTATGGTCTATTAGGGCTATGGTGAATTAATTACTGTTGGTCAAGCATTTTGATGGATACATCTTTACCTAAGGTTAGACTTTGATAGTGTTTGTTTTCTGGAGTAACACTTGTGTTCTTAACATAACTCTTTATCTGATGTCACACTAAATAAGAGCTTTTATTGCTGCATTTCAGGTAATGTGGGGTCAAGCTCATGATTTACAATGATGAAGAGGCCGATTGATCATTAAAAGAATTGTAAGTAAATCTCGAAGACAATTATTAATTACCCTATCCTGTGCAAGTAGTAGGCCTTCTTTTGAGAGTAACTTGCCATCAAATATGAATACCCATCAAAGTGTATAGCCAACGCAGAGTATTTAACTCAGAAGGAAGCAAGAAGAAAGGATATTCCTGCTTTCGTCTGAAAGAACTGACTAGAAATCATATAAAGAAGACCGTCAGTGCTGTTCCATTCTGACATATTTGCTTTATTTCCTTGTGCTAAAGTTTCTTGGCTTCCAGAGCCGTAGATAGTGCCAGAGAAAAAATAAAGGGTGGTAAATGGGTCGGTTGGGTTAATTTCGGACTGGTCCTATCCCAATCCACCCAAAGTTTTATTGGGTCAATATGCCATATGGGTTGGGTTAAGATGTGTAAAATAACAACCCAACCTGCCCAATGTAATATAAAGGTTTCCCTCCTTATAAATAGGGATGTTGTGAGATTAAAAAAGCAAACCCAAGCATCTGTTGTTCTCATTCTTTTGCAAGTAAATCTTTTAAACTTTTTAATTCCATTCCTTCAACTTTCTACATTACAAAAGTTTTTTGGAAAATATTATTCAGCAGTGGCTCGTGTTTTTAGTTTTCAAATAACATTATTTTTCAAGAAACTATTTACTAGGAATTCAAACCTTTCAAAACTAGATTTTTGTACGTTTGTAACATCTAGCTTTAAGTTGATTCATGTACCAAGCATATTTTATGAATGGTGTAACTCTCATTTTGTCATTTTTGGAACAATAGAAGATCTATGAAAAAACTTTGAACTTAAATGTTATCATATCATTATTTTTTCTTAATTACTACTGAGCTTTCTTTTATTCCTTCTCCTTTATATATAGTTAAAACAAGGAATATAAGGATTTTTTTTTCTTTGGTAAATAGTATAGCTTTAATTCATAACCAACCAACATACAAGTATAATAGCATCAGCAGCCTAGACAAGCTACTCCTACATTCAACCAAACTAGTTTCACTTAGCTATTCCAAAGCAAACAAGAAACCTATATCATTCATAAGGGATAGGGGGATAGTCTCTGAACCTCCTGCTGTGTGACAAGAGACCCAAACCTATCTTAGCCCAAAACACTGTTAAAGTCTCCACATAAGACCCAAGGAAGTTGCTGCTGTAATGTGATCTGCATAACATCTTGCCACGGGGTCTCTTTCTTCTGTACCTCATTCCTTGCATAACCACAGGTAACATATAAACTAATCTGCACCCCAGGATCTTCAACCAGACAGTGTATATATTGCTCATGCACCTCAAGGATCATACCATTGGCATCGCCATTATAATTATGTGCAGTCAACCATCCTTGAGCTAGTTTTCTTCTTATCGCAGGTGCCCTATATTCCTTACCTTTGTTTCAAGACATCCAAAAATATCTACTCTATGTTTATTCAGAAAGAGTTTGAGCTCCTTCTGTTTGTGGCCTTGGTTAAGGCGTCTTATGTTCCAAGTAGAGATGATCATGTAGGAAGGGAGGGCGTATAGTTGCCAGCACTCTTCCTCCTATCATGCATCTGAGCATCCAGCACATTGTTTATATTCTGCATGAGTGAGGTTTCCTCAACATGTTGCTTCCCACTTCTTTGTCCAGGATCAGGTTCAAGTGGTGTTTGTAACACCTCAGCATCTGATCCTATGATAGCAGTGTTATCCTTAACATTAGTATGATAATGAATAGGCATCCATTTAGTTACCATCCTTCTTTTTCTACCCTCTTTCCTCCGGCCCTTACCATGGTCCTTTACTGCCCCTACCAGTTCAGTCTCCCGTCCACCCTCACTAGGGGAGTGTTTGTACCAACACTCAGCATCCATGTGCCCCAACTTGAGACAATGATTGCAGAATTTCGGTCTCCATTCATACTCAATAGGTTGGTTCCAAGGCCCAGAGGGAGTTTCAACAACAATAGCATCTGGCAAAGTCTTTGTAATATCTACCTCAATCAGAACCCTAGCATAGGAGATCTTCTCACCCTTAGCAGTAAATCCATCTGTATACAGTGGAACCCCAATTGCACTAGCAACTTTGCTCAATGCCTTAACAGACCAATATCCCACTGGTAATCTGGGGAATTTAACCCAAATTGGAATTTGACGGAACATATCAGCATTGAACTCAAAATCCAATTGCCAATTTCTCAAAATCATAGGTTTGTTACCATAGAAGTAAGGCCCTGCTTGCATCACTCTCTCCTTGTCAGCAATGGTATGAAATTTAAAGACATAGTACCCATCGTCATGGTAAAGCACCTGGGGTAATTCAACAAAACCCCACACCTTCTTGACATACTCTGTCATTTGCAGTTTATACGGATTATGCCCAATTACATAGCCTATTAAAGCTGTTTCCCACTCTTGAACTTGCAAGCAAATATCCTCCTCATCAATTTGAACTGTAAGAATACCCTCCTTAATCACAGGGGGTACAAAGTTCAAGGTCTTACCATTGCTGCGATTGCCCCTCACAGGTTCTGGAACAGCTGGGGTAGGACGCATAGATGTACCAGCATCATAGAATTGTAGTCGCCTCTTCGGAGTATCCTTCCCAGTTGCATTCTCCCAGTAAATTACATCTTCCGCTCTGCTGTCATTATTCTCCTCCATAATAGTATGAAATTTCAGAGGTAGGAAACTCCCAAAAGTGATAGGTGCGAGCTGCTGAGCCTCACATGTATCAGACATTACTATTTTGGGTGTATGTGTATGCGACGGTTGTTGGTGGCGGGCCATGGGAAAACACTCACAATTATTGCTTTGCTATCGTGCGCCGAGAGCACTCGCTTTCATGCTATTGTGCTCCTCTCCGGAACTACCTCCTTTTAAGGAATAGAGGAATTTGACTAGATCCGTGTTAATTAATGATGAGATTATCTAGAGAAAATCCAAATTTAATACTGTCTTATCCTAAATATTTATATTGCCCCTAAATATTGTTTTTCTGATTAAAAAGAAATAGGAATTTTATTTGGTTGAGATTTAAGATCAAAAACAGATGTAGCTTAGATCCAAAAGTAGGACCTGATAGTCATTTTATATTAAAAAAGTATTTGAAAGATACTAAAGTAAATTCTTAATAATAACGGTGCCAAAACACAGTTTTTCATTTCTGGCTCCAGCAGGAAATTTCCTTATAACCCGTCGTCTTACAGAATTTTAAGCCGTTGGGTTAGACAGACTTTTTGACTGTTGGGTTACATATTTTTAAGTTTTCAACTCATTCTAACCTAATATTTTGATTGGTCAGTTTGGGTTCATCCCATTTTGATCTGTATGTTCTTCAGTTACTGATTGAACCCGTTTAAACTTGAAGGGTTGGGTGGGTTACACAAAAATGTGTTAGTTGCCCTCCCTAACTTAAAATTGAATTCTGCTTCACTGACATATTATGCACTGACCTGTTGTTTCTCTTAAGCAAGTTGAGTATAATCACCCTTACAGACTAATTATTACTCGCTTTGCTACTGTAATATTATCACCGGCACTTGCTTCTTGTCTTTGATTTTTCGCTTCATCTTTGGTTTATAATTACAGTTGATGTCTAGAGTACTGGGATTTCTCTCTTCTATATTAATTGAGCTAAAGTTATATGTGCAGGGCCCTGTGGGTTGGAGATGTTGCAAATTTCTTAGATGCAATATTGTTCTCATTCATCATTTGTGATCCCTTTGAGCTTGTCCCATTTTCGGTTGAATGTTGTGTCTCCATCATAGATCTGGAATGGTGAAGAATAAACCTAGAAACATCCAGACTAAAGTACAAAGTCAGTTGTCGATGCCTTACTTGTTGGAACTTGTGGTCTCTCCTCAATACTTGGAAGTCGATCTTTCTTTTTTTTTCTTTATTTTCTCCTCTCAATAGGTATGGAGGATTTTATTATTTCATTTTGGGTGGTGCGGAATTGAAAGGGAGAGATATGACTGTTGAAGATCAGCCTGCAGCACTTCACTACACGCACATCCAAGGAAAGCATTCACCATTGATTTATGAAAGGCTATATATATCAGAACTCTTAACATCCTTTCTCCAACCCTGGGACACTCGTTTTTATTTGGTGCTTCAGTAACCAATAACTACATGTATACTCTTAGGGAGGACTGAGAATTTACCTTTGTACAGAAAGTTCAGTGTTATTGTTGAGACATCTAAATTCTCCCAATCTGCAAGAGAAGCAATTGGAAACATTATTTTGCTTCTAAAATATTTCCCTAAGTGTGCTCAGGTAGCTTCTTGATATGATTGAATAAATTGTGAGTGTTATAAAGTTTGGACTCTGCTGCATTTCTTTCTTGTTTCTTGTACATGTAAATATGGAAGAGTAGTAAAAAATGTTTACTATGCAATTTGTTATAACTATTTGCTTCACTGCAGAGTGCAGCCACTGTAGTTCTGGCTCATAGCGGGGAAGGAGCTTTAGCTGAACAGGGGCTAGGGACCCAACTTGGGTGAAGTGCACAAATACCTGTTTTTGGAATCGTCATTTAATTTATGCCCATTACCTTCCTTTTAAAACAATTCAGACAGAAATGTCTGAAATTGAAAATTCACTTATGAAGAGCATGTAGAAGTTGCCTTAAATGTTAGTCATGTGTGTTTGAACTTGTTATGCCAAAAAAAAGTTTTTTTGTTCTTACAACATTCAAATCTACTTCTAATAAGCTTAGATTTAAAACACAAGTTGCATTTATTATAAAGAAGTAATGGATACTTACAGTATAAATAATGTATAGATACTGTATAAACAGTGTATATCATGTATATGTATTGTATTACTATTGTATAAATAGTGTATACCATGTATGTTTGAAGAAGCTTTAATAGCTGATATCTTTGAATCCTGTCCTACTCAAAATTATGTCTAAGCAATTTAAAAGTTAGATATGAGTTTATCTGGATATTATAAATCTTCTAATATATCATTCACTTGAAATGATTCATGAATGTAATATGTTGAGTTTTAAAATTTGAGCTTTAAAACTCTTCAATGGTGAATTTTCTATTAAACAAAGAGAAGAAACCAGAATATACACACTAATGGAGAAATATACAAATTAGCAGAGACATTTTGGAACTGAATTAATTTTTTTTTAAAGAAAACAGTCTAAGAGAAGATGATTACTTATAGTAGAAGAATTGGAGTTAATGAGGCAATTAGTTAGTTAGTGAATATACAACTCATTTATCAGGTTGTTGGGATTGTTTTGTTGTTAGTTAATTGTACAACGGGTAGTTAGAGTTAGCACATATAATGTGTATGATCACTCTGTATAAAGTCAATAGTCATAGTTTTGACTGACTTTGAGATGTATGATAGTCATCTTCTTATCCATTTCTTCTCCATACTTGTAGTTTACTTGTCCAAAACAATGATCTAGATTTCTGAATTCTATTAAATAAATTTACTTTAACAATTTATTATGGTATCAGAGCAACGATCTTTGGTTTAGATCCTCTTCCGCAAAGCTACATCTTCACAACTCGTTCTAGGATCAATGAATTGCAGAATTAATAGTTGCTACCCTCGAGCACCATCATGAACTATACTTACAGTCTTCGGATACACTTGGTGTGACTGAAGCAAGGTAACATTTATATCATTAACTACTATTCTAAAATGAGAGACTTATGAAATGTATGCGATGTGCTAGTACCTTTTCCTTCGTGTGAATGTGTTGAAGCTAAGTCCTACATAAATCACATGTATCGATGTTCTTAATGGGAATAAATGAGACCTTTAATTTTGTGAGTAGTGATATACTTGTTAAAACACAAGCACCAGTGTCGTTAAGGCATACTCCATCGTAGTGCAAGAGGAAAGTTAGAGGTTTTTAGGTGTGGTCGATTTAAAGAATTGGAGACCTACACTTGACTCTTGCTATCGTTGCTCGATGAATTTCTTTCATATTGGTAAAGGAACTGGTTGGAACAGGACAAAGCTACAAAGGGCTCTATGTGAGATTTGTAGATACAAAAACCATGGGTATCCACCAAACTTCAAGAGGAAGTATACACAAACAAGATCTAACTAAACATGTTTTTATCATATCAAGAAATTCTAATCATACAGAAACAGTAAACTTCAGGTCTTATGCCAACAATGCAGCAACTGAAAAATAAAAACATAATCACATTGCGCTTTATTTTGATGAACTAGATTAGGTCAAGAATCTATTGTACAACAAATGACTAAAGGAATGAAAAGCCAACATGGCAAGTAATGTTTCTCTAATAACCAAACCCTATGCATATGAATAGGAGTTTAGCCATACATCATACTTGTCCCAAGCTAAGCAAAGTAGTTTAGCCTTTCTTGATAGTCACAACAACTCAGATCATCTCTTATTTGCTTACATGTATAAGATCACAATAAAAAAAAAATTGTATCAATTATTGCTGATTTTAGTAGGTTTACTTGGATTTGTCTCATTCAATGTAAAAAAGAGGTACACCTCATTTTGAAAAACTTCCTCAATATAGTTGATACATATTTTGATATCAAATTAGTACAAACTCTTAGATTTGATAATGGTACATAGTTCTTTAATATGAAATGTAACACTTCATTTTCTTCTCTTGGTATTGTCCACTAAAGTTCATGTTACTATACAACATCATGGAATGTTAGAGAGAACATAAGCATATAAAGGATACTTTCAGAGTCTTTAGGCTCCAGAGTGGAGTACCTAGCTAAGATACTAGGGGGACACAATGCCAATCTTCTAAAATGGTGATAATGAACGTTGCAATGTTAATTTTCTTCCTTACAAAATTAAAAATCGAACGTCGCCCTGACTAAAATAATTAATAAAACGTTACAATCTTTTAACTAATGGTGATAAATAATATTGCAAAGGTGCAATACTATACCAATAGTTCTCTCTTCACATAACATCTTTTATCCGTTTTAACATTGAATTTACCATGATTTGGCCATCATCATAACATATGATCAATCATGGTAAAATACAAGAACGAAAAAAGGAAGATTTTTCTTCACACTAATTAAGGTTCTGTCAACAGGTGGATCGAAGAGCTATTCTTATTCGTCATGTGCTTTTAGCACCACCTATTCACCTTCTAGCAACTGTCAACCCTCCTAAAGGAACTATATCAAAAAGTTTGTGGCTAGATTCTTTTGGTTTGGACATGAACTTGGTGGCAAACATCACTGGATCGATTGCCTGGAAGAACCTATGTTATCCTTACATGTTATCCCTGTGAAGCTCTTTTTTGCGGTTTAAATATTGCGATAGAAATCACCTTATCACCACCACTTGGAACAAAGGCGACTCTCAAGATTGGAAAGCCATATGCGACATCAAAGAGGAAATGTAATCCAATATTTTGAGGAACTCAGGGAAAGGAGAGATATCCTTTTGGTATGATAATTGGAGCAAACTAGGCCAATGTTTACAAGGTTAACCATACCAATGAAGTTCTACCAAACATCAAATTAAAGAATTAAGGTCTTGATACAGAACAAATTGAAACTGGAGTAGTCTCACTATTGAGCCAACTGAAAGACATAAAACAAAATAATTTCCATGAACATGGATACCAATGAAAATATTGAAGACTCTCTCATTCAGGGAACTTCGCTGTCAACTCAACTTGGAAGTCCATACGAAAAATAAGAGAGGACAACATAATTTGCAATAATCTTTGGACGAAATATGTTCCTTTCAAGATGTCATTTCTTACTTGAAGGGCCCTTGATAACAAGATGTCAACAGATTATAAAGTATCTAGACTAGGCATCCCATTGACTCTTCAATGCTACTGAGCTGGAAGATGTCAATCATTTCTTCTGCTTAAGTGACCATGCCAAAATGATCATTGGGTATGGACAACACAACATTAAGATGATGATTCTTAGTTGATGGAACCACAAATACAAAAACCCCATCACCATCTACATTATCAGGAATATCCCTCCTATCATTTGTTGGGAGATATAGAAGTAACAAATTAGAGGGGCTCAGACCCTCAAACATCATTAATTTTATTTGCAAGTAGGAAGGAAGCACTTCAACAAGGCTAGAATTGGTAACGCATGGAGTAGCCTATGCTAAAATTTGTGATGCCACTATCCAACATACCACAATCACTTCTGTAGTATCACTATAACAAAAATAACTTTTAGCGGCAATAAATATTGACATTAATAAAGAGTGCTTGATTCAGAAAACCAAAACTTCAACATCAATCATTGCTTCAGGAAAGTTAACAGGCCAACAAATAACCATGCTACATTAAGTCACAGAATTGATGGAATCAGGGCTTTAATATCATTTCTGATCTCCCTAAACATATAAAGGGATTAGTAAATATGAACAAATGAAACTTCCCCTCATTAAGAACATAACCTACTAAACCTCCTAATATTATATATACAACCCTCCCTGAGCATACTTTTGTAGCCAATTTTTTTGTTTAGGACATAGATTAGTAGTCCCATTTTAATGATCATGTATAAAGTTTGCGATGCCAAACTCAAATTGTATATTTTGTTGTACATCAATGATCAGTGGAGACTTTTATTTTTTTTTTAAAAAAGGTTCCGAGCTTGTAGTAATGTTCCCTTTTTCTTCATTTATATGATTTATTTTTGTATACATACATACTTAAAAAATATATTGTGTCGATTATGTATATAAAAAGTATAGTTTATGTTTATCGTGTTGATTTTTTTTAATCATCGTGAATTTTAACTAATTAATATTTAAATTTTTAACGTTGAACATTAATCGAAAGACAATAACTATACATTTAATGTGTTTATAGTTTCACAAAATTGATGGATGTATAACTATTTATTGAACAAGATACATTTAGTTATATATGTCTAAAAATAATGAAAGAAAAAAACGATGGTACAAAAATAACATTTGTATACTGTTGTTCAAATATTCCTTTACTAATCAACTTTTATGCATGTGAACACAAATGAAACACACATAAATTTTAGCATCAATGACCTCAAAAAGTGATATTGTTTTCAGTTATCTTTTTTAAACTAGTTTCTGGACACATGGTTCGCACTAATTTTATTTGAGTTTTTATAGATATGTCAGAATGACTAAAATTCTATGAAATCATGTATATATTGAGTAACAAAATGCAACAATTATAAATAAGTCTTCAATAATATGACAGAAAAACATATGAAGGGTGTATTCAATAATAACATAGATAGAAAAATAAATACAAAGTAAAATACATAATTTTCCGAGTTCTTATAATCTCCTTCTCCCATATCCTATCAATTCAAGAGTCTTCTTCAATGACTTAAGCTATAGAATAAAAATGATAATATTGATAGAAGTTTCATGAAATAAAAAAAATGAATTTATGTAGATAGAATGAAGGAATACCAAAAGGTATCTTACAGTTTTAGATTAAATATTTGGAGGTTATAAATATGAAAAAAATAAAGTTATGAATATTAAGAGTATAAAAGTTTAATAGGTAATTATATATGTGTTACAAATGTGAATATTTAAAGCAAATAGAGAAAATAATAATAAATGTTGGTGTGACATTTTAATATTAATAAAATAATTATATGTCACATTATATATCATGTTATGCCTATTGATGGACAACACATTTAATTTGTGTCTTCTTACTCTCATCAATTGTGAAAAAAAGTGAATTAGTAGTTAGTAACTTATGTAACCACCAACTTTTCATTTCATCCATTATTGTATATTTATGTATTGTAACTGATGTAACATTTAAGTCATTCATTTGACAAATTTACTATCCTCTATCTTCCTATTCATTGTGTTGGAATGTATACGTCAACAGACTTCGATGTAACTAGGTGCTCAGCACAATTATAATAACAGACAGTAAAATAAGTGTTGAAAGTAAAGATTGACAAGCAACTTTACGTGGAAACCTCCTTACTCAAGGGAGTAAAATCACAACTTGTTCTCAATAGGACTTTTCAAACTGCGTTTACTTAGCTTCTCCAAGCAAAAGTAAAGGCCACTTTATAAAATGAGATTAGCCTGCTAATCTCCACACTAAGCAATACCTCCTATCACTTAGCTGAGCCAGAGCAGATATAACACTGCCCACTATACTAATCATAACCGATTAATATAAACTTTTAGAGTAAGAACCTAAGTTACCCTTAACCTAGTTCTTACAATGATTCACACAAGTTTGAAATGTTTCTTTCACAAGTGAAATGAATCCTACAATATAAGAACTATTACAAGCAACAAAGTAACAACTGGTATAGAAAGCAAATGAAGCACTCATATCAGGTCCCCGTTGTTTTGAAGATTGAAATTTCTCTCTTTGAATGAATGAGTAAATGAATTGTTATTTGTTTGATTTATACCATGAAGAGTTACTACCCATCATACAAACAAACTCGTCACTTCTGATTGGTGAAGTACTCTGCCGCTTCACCAACTTCCTGACGCAGACAACTTTTACAGTTGTCTAGCACTTTGACAACTGGACAAGTTTCATACTTTGCAGAGGACAAGGTCCCCGCATTTGTGAGGAGATCATCAAAATATCTAAGAGCATAAGCACCTATCAATTTCCCTCTTTTTGATGATGAAAAACAACTTGCATAACTTTTCACGTAAGTGTACAAATATTCATTCATATGACCATAAACAATAAGCATAAGAATTTTGTTTGCCAAATCTTGAGTTTGTGTTATGTGTTATGAGATTATATCAAAATGAACACAAAATCCTTGGGACCGCCCATTGCCCGAGAGCCTGCCTTTTTGGAAGGACGTGCACCTACCACATTAGAAGTGACAGCTTTTCTGAAAGCTATCTTGTCGTCCTTTTCATATCGCAGGTCCCCTCGAACTTCTTTATGAGTTCTTTGAAAGACTTACCGGCTGACTTCCTTCTTTGAATGAATGAATTTATTTGTTGTTTGTCATGTTGACTAAGTCAACCATAAATAGTTATTGACCGTTGGACAAACAACTGCATCCATTCTGATTGGTGTAGTATGTTGACGCTTCACTAACCTCTGACACGACGACTTTACAATTGTACCCATTATAGATCTGGACGAGAGAACTCAGTCAGGTCCCTTTATTTGTGAGGATCATCAATACACCTAAAATATAATATTTCCCCCTTTTTTTTATGATAACATATAAATATACCTCACGATGAGTTTATCATTCTTTTCACTGTCAGCAGTCCCAATAACAAGGATCTGGTTTCTTGTTAGATCCCTAAGTTTGTTAAATCATCAAAACTTAATATAAGCTTTGAACTAACATTTTCTCCCTTTTTGATGATAACAGACTTATTCACAAGTTCCCCCCAACAAGAACTTTTTGGGTAACTTGAGTTTCATCATCCTCGTAGTTTGTCAAATTATCAAAGAATCAAAATAGCATTTTTCCTTTTTGATAATGACAAATAATTTATTCATAGTTCCCCTTTTCACCAGTTTCCCTATCAATAAGAACTTTTCATGTAACTGGACTGGTTCCATTTTTGCATCATTTTCTCAAATTTGTCAAATCATCAAAAATTTACGTCATCAATAAAATAGCAATTTCCCCTTTTTTGATGATGACAAACTTGTTCAACTTCTTCCCCCTATCGACATGACCATGTCTAACTGAAGTAGCATCTGATTCCCCCTATCGGCATGAATGTGTCCTTTTCAAGTAGCCGTCAAACATCATTGATCTCATACCTTAACAATTTTCCCCCTTTTAACATCATAAAAAAAGGTTAAAGTAGTAAATAAAGTTGACAGAAATGCAGTTCAAGCAAATTCATGGTCACTTGGGCAACACTGAGCATGGGTAAAAATGCATAAAGCAATGAAACAAGTCAGTAGAAACAAGACATTTTTAATTCAAAAACAAAAGATCAGTCATCAAAGCATTGCACATATTATTACGAATGAGAACCAAGGTAATACCCACGGAGTTTCGATAGACAAGAGGAATGAGGACTGAAATGGGAATTTAGGGAGAGAGGGGATGACTTTGGAGCAAGGGATGTAAAGAATAGAATTAATAGAGCATATTCCTTAGCAAGAGATTTTAGAAGCTTCTCTTAAAGTTCAACATGCTTTGCTGTCAATATTTTTTTTAACCTGGTCCCTCTGATTGTTCCTCCAGAAGCTAAGCTTTCAACCAAACTATTTTAGTAACCTTGTTAGCAAGAATAACTGTCATAGCTTCCAACACCTGATTGGGTTTCTCATAACAGAAAGATTGGTAAAACAAACTACTCAAGGCCTACGAAATGAATAAATCAACAATTGAGGAACCAAAAAGAAAATTTCATTTAATTTTTTCATTTTTTCAATTTTTTTTAATCAGATACCTTCCCGTTCAGAAACTTTAAGTTCTCAGAGTATCAACTTCTCCCTTCTTGGACACTATCTTTTGCACTTTTTCATTTTTCTTGGAGGACCAGGTCCCTCTTCACATTTAAAATATCTTCATCAGACAATTATCCAATAATAATAAAGGGGTTTAACAGTTTGAAGTGTGTTTTGAGAGAGGAGAAGAGAGAATAAAATAAAATTAAAAAAACTCTGATATTTGAAAGGTAAACTGATTTTTCTGGGGAGATGGAAAGAGATATGGAATATAAAAAAGGTCAAAGGGTACATTATGTGAAAGAAAATGTCAATTTGGTATTCAAAAGATGGGACAACTGTTAGATACCTGAATGACAGACATGTGGAAATTTCAAGGTTCTCATGCATAATTCAAACTGCAATGTTAAGAGTGCTCACCTTCGAGAAGGACCAGGTCCCTCTCTGTCGTTTGAATGTGATTGCATTGATTTGTCCCGACCTACCCTTTCCTTCAGCCATTTTCTATGTGTGTATACCTACAAAAGGTACGAAACTGAACTTGTTAAAACATACATAACTGAAAAGCAAAGACACTTGCTCCCTTTTCATAGTCATGAAAGAGTTGATTGCTTCAGGCAGGATCTATTCAAGAGGGTTTTAGCATTTCCATCATCAACTTGATTATTTCAGCCAGATTTTTTAAGAGCTTAGGCTGCTGCTTGGTCCACAAGAGTTGAGTCCATCAAGATGCACTTGCTACATTTGTTGCCTCAGTTAATGAAAGAGCAATTGAATCATTCCTTTTAATTCTCTATGAGTGAAAGATCAACCTATAAAATAATCCACTCTTGAGGTACTCTTTCCATCAGCTTGATGCCCAACATAATCAACATCACCATCTACTCCAAATCAAAAAGTCTCCTGATGGACAGAATAGGACCAAGTCACTTGTCTTCTTCAAATGTCTCAAGATTTTCTCAGCAACCTTCAAATGTGATTCCTTTGCACAAGACAATCTCTGAACCAGTCTCATCAACATCCAGCTTCAAATTACTGCCCATGAGATTATGAATTGTCTAGGCACCCACAACATGAAACCTTTTCCGCAGGTTCTTTGAACTAGTACTAGGTCCCTTTCTTTGTTCAGACATCAATTGCGCTGATCATGTTGTGCTATGTTCTTCCCTTTAGCTAAGTCAGTGTGAGTACATACATGTCTTGACAAATTGGTCCTTGGTTAGGCCTTGGGTGAAGATGTCAACCACTTGATCTTCCATTTTGCGAAACTTCATGATGACATTACCCCCTTTTTTAACATTGTCTTGACTCAAGTATGTTAAGCCAGTTGATCAACTCACAAATGTAATTTTCTTGATAACCAAAGGTACCTTTAGAGTTTCGCTGAATGTGTAGCTCTAAGATGAAATCTCCCATCATGCTCATTTAGTACCCACTACCCATGAGTGCGATAAACTCTTCACACAATAATTCTAAATATAGCTCCAAATATGACATCATTGATATATGCTTGAATGATCAGCAATTCATTTCCTTGTGATTTCCAAAAGAGGGGTTTTGATAATTTTACCTCTTTGAAGCCATTTTTGAAGAGGAATTTGGACAACCTATCAACTTGTTGGTGAACCGAGTGTCATACTTTTTCTCTTGCAAACTTAGATTGATCAACATCTTCATCCTCACCTTCAGAATTTACATTATCAATTTGAACTGCATCATCTTTGTTCAGCGCTGTCTATAGGACCGTGTCTCTCATCAGGTTCAACATCTACATTAGTTTCCTTAAGATTGCTAGAGTCATGAAGAGGATGTTTTTCAGCAAGGTCACTGTTTGGACCTCTATGAATCTGAAACAGCTCTTCTATCTCACAAAAAATCTTTCTTGTTTTGCAACTTACGTCTCAATTCTTCAAGACTCATCCATAATCTCATGAATATCTTTTTCAATGCACATATATTTTTGTACAACGGATAAGCCTTGATGAGGGAAGAGTATCCCACAAATACTCTTTCAATATCATTGAGATTACACTTCTCAATATTATCATTTTGGTCACTTCAGACCAAAGGTTCCTTGAAATATTAAAAGCCTGCATATTTCACCTTAAGGATGGTCTGATCTGCTTCTCTTTAATACCAGTATCACAACATTTGTCATCTGCAAATTTCATTTTATGCCGACTGGGGACCAGGTCCCTTGACAAAAGTTTGTACAATAGAGAAACGTTCACAAGAGCATGTCTCACATGTCATACCTCAGCATTCTCACTTTGAGCATTAAGGCCAGAGAGAATATCACAGCGAGCGGAAATCAGATCAGTAATATGCATGTTCTTGCATCTCGTTTTACCAAGATTATCTCCCGAGAGAGCAAGTTTGTGACTACACGTTCTTTCTGATAAAAACTTAACTTTATTGCATTCTTCAAAAATCTATGAAACACTTGAAAGATTGTACTTCAATAATTGAAATAGCATACATCCTAAATAGTGTGTTTCATAGATTTCACAAACATGTCTGCCCAAAAATAAATTATAACATTTCTTGTCATCGCCAAATGAGACACCTCCATCTTGAAGTGTCTTGAGAGAGATGAAGTTTTTTGTAATTTGCACAGTCATGTGCTTTAAGCATATACTTATTCATAAACCACACTGACTATGTTACCTCCTCTCACCTGCATAGAAAATCACGTGTTAGCCTTGGGAACCCATTTGAGACAGAGTTCCCAATAAGCAGATAATGGAGTGACAAAAAAATCTTTTGTCCATTAAGGCAGACTAGCTTTTTTCAACTTGGGACCATGAGTAGGACCAGACCCCTTCTTCAATCTATTCCGCTGTTTAGAATAGTTTGACGAACTTCCTTCATATTTTTTCAAAATTGGATAATCTTTCTTAAGATGTCTATCTCGACCACAATTCACACACAACATATTATCAACATTAGGAAATTTTTTGCTTCGAGGATTGTAGGAGGATTTTATCTTGTCACATCCCAACCCTATTCTATTGTTGTTGTCTTGACTGATCAGATTTGTAAGAATCTTAGAGGAATTGGTACATTTGAGGGATTTTTCTAGTTCCTCTTTTACACAGACCAGGTCCCACTCCAGCACATGATTTCTCTCCAAAGCCAATTTCATCTTCATTTAAGTAGTGTGCAGCTTATTTTAAGCTTCAACTGCAAGTTTGCTGGCTTCGTTCTTTCCTTTAAAATTTGTAGTAGTCGCCCCTGTTATCTTTTCTTTCAGTTCTAGATTTTCAGCTTCTATATTAACCATTTGACTTTCAATATCAGATATTTGGGCTAGTAAAGAAACTTTTCCATCTTGAAAGATGTCTAGACTATTGTTTACGAGATCCTTCTCAGTTGTCAGCTCACTTATCAAATCAAGTAATACAACAGCTAGCTTTCTCAACTTACTAGTAGAAAAAGTATTCAACCTTTGCTTGAAATAAGATAGAGTTAAATTTTCATCAGCATCTTCTTCATCTAAATTTTCCATGAAAGCATTATCTTGTGTTTGAAATCATCTGAATCACCTGAGGAATTTTCCCTATGTAGCCAGATCCTTCTTTACCGCTTGGAAGATAGCTTCTCGTCTCCTTATCCTGAGACGGACCTGGTCCCCCTCTTTGTCTTTACCTTCTGCAGTCTTGGCATATTTCCTTTGGTCAGCCTAGTACATAAGACAATTTCCAATGGAGTGACCTGGTTGATTACACTTGTAACACTCTTCCCTTGTGCTGGTAGCCTTGTTATGATTTTCTTTCTTCTGATCAGCCTCATTAATTATATTTGTACTCTTGTCTTTTCCTTTCAGAACGAGACACTCTTTTTTCTATGAAATTCATGAGCTTGAAGAAGCTCAAATAGTGTATTTAGAGTCGCCTCTTCAGGACTCTTTGTATCATCAGCAAACACAAAGTCATTTGTCTAAGATCTGGGAAGAATTTCCAGTATCTTAGAGACTTGTTTGCTCACCGGGACAGGTTCATCAAGAAACATGAGCTCATTGGTGATAGTGAAGAATATTGTGTGCATTTCATGAACTGGTTCACCTTATTCTTTCATGGTGAAACTTTTAAACTGAGCAGTAAAGAAATCTAGCTTAGATTTCCTTGTTTCCTCAGTGGCCTCTAAGGTAGTTCTCAACAGATCCCAAATTTCTTTGGCTGACTCGCACGAAGAGATCAAATGTATTCTTTCATTCCAATGCCACACATAAACAGCTTCTTGGCTTTGTAATTTTTCTGAACTAGTTGCTTGTCAGAGTCATTATATTATTTTCTAGTTTTAGGAATGACTCTTGTTATCTCTCCAACCTTAACCTCTATGGTTGGCACATAAGGACCTTCACATTTCACGTCCCACACTTCAATATCCTCAGCCATGAGATAGTCTCTCATTCTAATCGTCCACCATCTATAGAATTGACCATCGAGAAGTGGTGGCCTTGTGGAGGACTGACTTCTTTGCACGCTTATTGATGTCGCCATTCCTTGCAGGAATCTCACTCTTGATGTTAACCAGATAGAGAGTCCAAGCTTTGATACCACTCGTTAGAATGTATGCGTCAATAGACTTCAACGGGACCAGCTCCTCGGCATAGTTATAGTAACCGACAGTAAAATAAGTGTTGAAAGTAAAGATTGACAAAAAACTTTACGTGGAAACCTCCTTTCTCAAGAGAGTACAACCAGGACCTGTTCTCAACAAGACTTTTCAAATTGCGATTACTAATCTTCTCCAAGAAAAAGTAAAGTCCAGTTTACAAAATGAGATTAGCTTGCTAGTCTCCATACTGAGCAATACCTCTTATCACTTAGCTCAGCCAGAGAAGATACAAAACTACCCACTATACTAATCCTAACCGATTAATATAGACTTTTAGAGTAAGAACCTAAGTTACCCTTAACCTAGTTCTTACAATGATTCACACACGTTTGAAACATTTCTTTCACAAGTGAAATGAATCTTACAATATAAGAACTATTACAAGAAACAAAGTAACAACTGATATGGAAAGCAAATAAAGCACTCTTATCAGGTCCCTGCCGTTTTGAAGCTTGAAATTCTCTCTTTGAATGAATGAGTAAATAAATTGTTGCTTGCTTGATTTATACCATAAAGAGTTATTACCCATCAAATAAACAAACTCCTCACTTCTGATTGGTGAAGTACTCTGCTACTTCACTAACTTCCTCGTGCAGAAAACTTTTAGTACTGTCCAACACTTTGACAACTGGACGAGTTTCATACTCAACTCAGGACCATGTCCCTACACTTGTGAGGAGATCATCAAACATCTAAGAGCATAATTACCTATCAATTTTCCTTATTTTGATAATGTAAAACAACCTGCATAACTCACATGAGTGTACAATCTTTCATTCATGTTGCCATAAACAATAAGCATAAGACTTTTGTTTGTAAAATCTTGAGTTTCTGTTATGTGTTCAGAGATTATATCAAAATGGACATAAACTCCTTGGGACCGCCCATTGGCTAAAAGTCTGCCTTTCTGGAAGGACGTGCACCTACCACATTAGAGATGACAATTTTTATGATAGCTGTCTTGTCGTCCTTCTCATATCGCAGTCTTGCAGGGACCAAGTCCTTTGCAAACTTCTTTATGAGTTCTTTGAAAGACTTGTTGGCTGACTTTCTTCTTTGAAAGAATGAATTTATTTGTGTTTGTCATGTTGACTAAGTCAACCATAAAAAGTTATTAACCGTTGGACAAACAACTGTGTCCATTCTGATTGGTGCAGTACGATGATGCCTCACTAACCTCTGACGCGACAACTTTACAGTTGTACACCATTATAGATCTGGACGAGAGAAATCAGTCAGGGAGAAAGTCCCTTTAATTGTGAGGATTATTAAAACACCTAGAATATAACACATTGCAAGGAAGAATTTATCACCTATAAAAATAGTGTGGTCTTCCTTGTGTTGGGCAGGAGTAGAAACAACAAGAGACGAACAAGAAAATATTGAGTGAAAAAGATGAGTAGATTATGTTGAGTTTATATTGAGATTAGTAAGTAGTGAAAGAGAGAGTTGAGACAAAGAATAATATTCTAATTCTTCAAGTATATTCACTATATACAAAAGAGAGTATTATATGTTGAAGGAATGTGTTCTTTTTGTGGAGCTTTGGACTCTTCAACTAATCCTGAGTTGCTTGAGTTGTACATGTTGTTGTGTAGTTGTATCCAGGAAGGGACAAATCAAGAGTACTACTGCTGAATCGGTGTAGATTATGCCGCAGTTGGTTTGAATCTCCTTAAAGAGAGCGAGATATCTGTGCCTCAGCCTAAAGATTTGTTTGTACATTTTGTTCATTTTATTTCAACCGTAATTTCTTGTATTTGTGGTATATCACACCAAAAATTTAAGGAGATCCATGTTTTTTTTACAGTTTGAAAAAAGTGCGGATATTAAGATAGGCATCTCAACATAACTCCGCTCAAAGTCGTTCTCTTAAAGAGATGGAAGAGAAGATGAGTCTAACAAAGTATTTTTCTACTTGCTCAATTCTAGTGGAGAAAAGATAAAGAAAAAAATATTTTACCTAATATTTCATAAAAAATGTGATACTACCTTTCATGAAAAAAATGATATTTAAATTCTTAAAATAGTGGGGGCTCATGAAATGAGAAAAAATGTCATTGTAAAAAAAATGATTTTTGCATCTTTGAGAAAATCACATGTTGTTGTTTGGCAATAATGAGATGATTTTTGGATCTAACTTGAGAGTTATACATAAGTTTTGAAAAATATCTTGAGTAGCCATTTAACATAAAATATTTTGGGTGAGAAAAATTTCATTCTTGAAATGAAAAATACCATAAAACATGTGATGGAACTTTCCTTGTCAAGTCACATAATATTGAAAAGTTTGTGAAATACAATTTTATTGATTGTGTGGGTCTTGCAACTTCTTTTGATCCAATTGTGTGAGAAAGTTGTGACAAATAAAAAAAAAGGAAGTTTGCTAGCCTAATAAAAATAGGAGCTATATGACTAACAACTTGACTTGATGTTGTATTTGCAGTAAAAGTACTTTGAAGGTACAAGCACACTAGATGAGAAAAATTTAGTGTTGGTAGGATGAGAAAAACAAATTATTTTTTGATAACTCTATTATGAAGGTTGAAGTAAAAAAAAAAACTTCAACTAGTGAAAAAGTGAACTGAAACACTTTATTTTGGGAAAAATAATTTTTCTAATTTTGATTAATTGTGATAGTACCAATATAATGGTTGACTACAAAATCGGCATTATAATGATAAATTCAGACTTGGGAGAAGAAAACACAATATTGTGAGATCATATTGATCATTGGTATATCATCAATATTAATTGTGTTAAAATTATTTATGATAATCTTGCAGATTCATGAACTAAGGCCTTTGCAAGAAAAAAGAGTCTGAAGCACATCGAGGGGATGGATTTGAAGCTAAAAAAATTCTAAGTCATATATGAGGAAACTCAACCTGGGACTAGAGATCATATAACTAGGTTCAATGGAAAGAACGAACCATATGATGATTTGTTGTGAGATGCAATATTATAAATTTAATTCAATCTCTATGATGTGAGTGCATTTATCCTATAATGATTTGTGGAGGTTGAGTCTTAGCTCTTAATGAAATTTTGTATCTCCTATGAGTGGGGTGTCAAATTATGGGAGCACCCTTGAAAAATTTCACCTATGTGAGTGTCAAAGTAGGTCGCTTTCTATGAGAATGCGCTTGTTCTAAAAAATACTTATGAAATTGACATAGCACAAGGCCATAATGTGCCGGTTATTAAAACTTATGTCAACAACTTGATTATTGTGTGTAAGCAATGATACTTTATTTTCCTCAAGCAGTCATAGTAGTCTGAGATCATTACTGACTCTGGAGTAAAGGTTATTGTTTTAATAAGTAAAGGCTCAATGCAGAGCACACCTTCATTATGCATAATAGTCTACCTTCAACTGAGTTGTGATGAACTCATTAAAATAACATTTTATCCCTATTCTTTTCTATTTTACAAAAATTCCTTAAAATATTAGTCATCGAAATACATAATTGATTGTCAGGATACATTAATTATGATACATTATATATATGGTTATTTTCTTTAAAAAGGGAAAACAAAATAAAAATCAAATTAAAATTCCATAATGTATGCTATTCAGTTCCTTTTTACTCTGCCGATCAGAGAAATGTATATCCTAAAATAACAAATCAATTCACAATTCAAAATTCAAAATCCATGTTCATCTTTGTCTCTATTTCAATTAAGAAACTCTTGGGTAAGATTCAAACTTTTTTGTTGAAAATTTGATAAGATACATAATGAATATTTTGATTTTTGACTGACACTATCGAAGGAAGAAAAAATAGAAGATCATAGCTTTTGGGTTCTTCGAATTCTACACAGATCTTACTATCGATGATCAGGTATTAGGTATAATAGGGGGGCAAACTATGTTGAGGGTAGGTAAAGACGAGGTCTTGAGAAGAGCCCCATGAAGTACTTTCTGAAGATGACTATTGTTGATGTCTCAGGATTGTTGAATTTTCAACTTGTTTCATGTTACAGTTATTAGCATAGTTCAATCAACATTATATCCATCGTTAGCTGAGGTACAAAAGAATTTTAGGCCTAAATTTGTAAATCATAATTCTAGCTCTGGGACCACTTATATTATAATATATCAATGATATATCTATTTTAGAGATGGTGATCATTTTGTTACTTATTTGTTTCTGCTCTAATTCTTGTTCGTTGTGCAATTGTATGAAGTCTAGTTAGCTAATTAGCAGCCTGAAGATTAGATGACTTCTATATTATTTGTACAGACATGGCTTATTTATTCTTTTAAACTTTCTTGGTATCTTTATTTTTGTGTTGGTGGTTGCTTTCATTGTGTGGTGGCAGATCTCAAATATGAAAGCAATTGAAAGTTGTTATTTTATAATTAACTTGATAAAAATAGTTATGTTTATTTGTATATTGGATAAGTCATGATACATTACTGATTAGAATTTGATACATTTAAACTTTGTATATGGTATGAGTTTGAAGATGTATGAGTTACTGTACTATTAATATAAAGTATCAGATACATGTGAATTTCTTTTTTATTTTTGAATTTATATATGCACATATAAATCATGATACATTACTGATTTCAACCTGATTCAATTCTAGTTTGATGTATATGTAATGAATTATTATAGATGTGAGTCAGTATGTTGTTATTATAACGTATCAGATACCTGTAAATTTTTATTTGATCTAGTAGAAAATGTACCTGATACAATAAGATTGCTTAAAAGTAGTATGTAAAATGAAACAAAATGTATCACAATAAATAAGAATTAATTTGTCAATTAGATACATGAATGAATCAAGAACTAACTACAACTAATTATTTAATGTATCAACACAAATAAATATGCAGCTAAGTAAAACAAAATTATCAAGTAAATACATAATTAAATCATAAATGAAGTTATAAATTGCATTATATTGGTTAGGTGTCAAAATGTATCAGCAATTAACTAAAACTAATAGAAGAAATAATATTATGTGTTTATGCATTAATGAATCTTATACTTGATTTTATCTAAATTTTGTATTAGTTTATAAAAGACAAATGTGCATGGCAATCCATACCATAAATAACAACTAAAAATAATAAAAGTTAAAGTCAAAATAAATAATTTTTACATAGACTCTAACAGTTGAGTGCGAGTATCTTAAAACAATATATAAAAACAACAAACTCTAAAACTAGAATTAATGTATCTAAAATATAATAACACTGTAAAAAAATATCTAACAACTGCTACATAATCTTTATTCAGCATTAACCAAATCGTCTTGAGCTAGTGTTGTGAATTCACTCTTAGGCCTTGGTGAATTCTCATTTTCACTTACATATCCTGCATTAGCCTTTTCAGTATCATTTTTTTTATAATAGGGTTGCATATCGTGTATGCAGATAATCTAAACAAAATGACAAACAGTTAAATTAGTAACTTGTAATGTATCTTATATGTGAATGTGATACATTTCAACAAATTTTTGAATTTGATACGTATTAAAATTTAAGTATATGATACATAATAGCAAATATAAAGTATTTTAATTGTGTATCTGATATAGATACTCATTACAACTTGATAAAGTGTAAATGTATCAAAAACTTATATCTGATACGAATTAAACTTCACTTATGTATCATGTATAATTATATTGTATATGATACAAGATTCTACAAACTATAGCCATACATTCATAACACCTATTCAAAACGAAAACAAAATTAGAATTTTATGTATCTATATAATACTTTAACTTATGATACATGAAAATACGAGAACAACACTTTGTCATTAATATATCAGATTTTCGAAATAACTAACAAAGAAAAATATCAAACATCTGTCAAAAATTTATATATAATACTCATTACAACTTGATGAACTAATATTGTTTATCTTGGATTGACTATCAGTCTTTTCTGTCGCTCCTGTACCATTGGAAGAATATTCAAACACACCCACATAAAAAATAAATTAAATTATTCACCTCGACAGAAAAATAAGACTAATATTAGGAATTGTAATCAGCAATGACAGAGAAATTGATTACAAACGACGACGTTCTCATAAGCACTAGCATGTTAATCTTAGATGAATTTAATTCAATCAATGTAAGATGAAGAAGATGAAAACTTCAAAGAAAATTGAAGAACAGTAGAATGGAGAAGATGAAAACGTGATTTAAAATTTATTGTAACTAGAGAGAGAAACTTTTTAAAATTCAAATTACAATCAAGGATTGTAACTAATCAGATTATGGGAGTGAAATAAGGAAGAGATTTAAGGAGCAAAAATAGAAAGGGAAACATGGATTTATTGTGTTAGGAGAAATGTATCTGTTAACTTAAGAATTGGGAAAAATAAGGGATTTTAAAAATATTTTAAATTGGTTGGAAATAATGGAAATTAAGGAAAATAAAGATGTGTATATAGGTAATTTTTCCATTATATTATTTATGAGAGGAGTTGTGGAAAGAGAAAAAGTTGAGTAATTTACGGAGAAATTTTTGGATTTATTAATTTAAGATTATTATTATTATTATTATTGATATTATTATTATTATTAATCACATTCTCTCTCTTCTTCTTCCTTCTACTTACGCGGAAAAGGAAAAAAATAGAACAAATCATTAATTCTGGAGAAGAAAGAAACCTTTTCTTTCAATGTGCATATAATTTCTTGATATTCACATAGTTAATTTACCTCATTTTTTTTAGATTTTTATCGTATTTTCATTTTTCGAAACCCCTAATTATCATTTCTTTAATTAAACAAGGATCATGTTCACATTTCCTAAGCCCATTTTTATTTTCACTTTTTCATTGAAGTATGTGATATATATTCGTTTTGTCTCAAGCTCCAAATAGATGAGACTTATTCTACAAAAAATATAATAATTTGGGTACAAGAGATTCATATCGCCAACTCTTATTAATTTAGGTTTGAGTTATAAACAATAATTTTTTTGTCTCAATTTATATGGTATATTTTTGCCTTTTTATAGTTAGTTTGATGAAGATAAATTTAATTAAATCAATTCAATATTTGAAAAATAAAAAAGTTATATGATTTGTGTTATAAATTACATTCTTCTTATGCTTATATGTATGTTTATAAATCTTAATTAAAATTTACATAATTTGAATCTTTGGAAAACTAAAAATATTTCATTAACTGAAATACAGGGAGCATATTTTCTTCTATTAACAACTTTTGCTAAATTTTTATTTCATAGAGAAGGGAATACACAAAGTCACAATCCCTCAAAAATAAAACAAGAGGGAGAACAAAAAAATGAATAGAGGGTTGTGTCCTCTTTGCCATTGTTCTATAGATGATATTCTTGACATCTTTCAATATTAATTATTTCTTCTCTTATTTTTCTTCATTATTTTTCCCTTGATAATATGTTAATTGTCATTTCTTTTCTTGGTTGTCAGAAAGGAGAGTTGAAAATATTCCAGCATATAAATTAGTATTACACAAAAAAATTAAATATATACACTAATAAAATTCTATTAGTTCTTCATAGGTAAATTTGAGATTTTCTATCCAAGTAAGATTGATTAGAATCATGAGATTTTTTCTATCAGATAGAAAGAACCGTAGCATAAAATGTAATATTAAATAATTTCTTCATAAATCCTATATCTATCTATATATACGTAAAGAAGAAATCATATAACGAAGGGGGTTCTTATTTATACAAATAGCTACTTGTATTCTCTAGGAACTTTCTAGGAGTTATTACATTTCATAATGAGCCCATAATTAAAGTCGACAGTAAAAGAAAATGTTGCACCAGACAAAAAGGATAATTTTTTATTAAAAAAATTCTACTATTCTCTTATTTATTTATTAGTTTATAAGAATAAACGTCACAATTATACTCATTTGTTGTCCAAAATATTCATATTATTTATTGAAAATAAAAATTCATCCGCATATTGTTATGAAATGATTGAAGTTCACTTTTAACACTTTTATATTTCTATAGTGTTAGGATTACATAATTTATTTAGTTTATGTATAAAATTGATATTTGAACTTTTTTGCATATTTATTATTTTATTTTAATGTATGTTTTACGAAATATTAATTAATTAGTAAATGTATGATTTGAATATAACTTCTACTTTCTTTCTTGAATTTATAATTACTCTTTCTATGCTTTGTATGAATATATAAAAAAGTTCAGGCTATTAATTTTATGAATTACACTAATTAATATGCTCATATTTTAAAATAATAATTGTAAGAAAGTTGAATTATAAATAAGAGAAATTACATGAACTTTAATTTTAAATAGTTGAATAAATATTTATTGTAAATAGTAGCATATAAAGAAAATTATAAGAAAACTAACAAATAATTCATAACACCAAAAAATGAGATAGCGACGTATATAAAATTGGCGAATAAAGAAATATGTCTTTCTATTGTTCCAAGGAAAAAATATGATTCTCTTTTTCTTTGATTCTCTTTTTCTTTTCTTTTTTACTTTGAAACTAATTTAGTTCTATTGTTTTTTTCTTTTTTCTTCTATTGTTATTTTCCTTTTCATTTATATATAAAATTCAAGGATAAGGAAACACTGAATGTATACTTGTACTATCACAAATTCTTAACAAGCTTCATTGTTTCGCTTTGTCCAAACAGGATGGATTTTAGTTGGTCACCTTTTTTCTAATCGAGATACATGTCAAGTTGAATTTATAAGATAAGGAACTAGAAAATATTGATTAGGATAGAAACTTATTTTTTATCCATTTCAGATTAAAATGCTTTTGATGAGGAGGAGCATCATTAATATTACAATGCATTCTATTGGTCTTTTGAGCATTTTTAATATTAATTTATTATTAAGTTTTTCATAAAGTTCTATACTTATTTGCCTTAGTGAAATATTAGAATGAATGAATAATTAGTTTGGCTGACCGTTAGTGATACTTAACAAATGAACTATTACTGCATTACTCAATTGGAGTTAGTGCCATATGCATCTCTACATTACTGTATGCCATATGCATTTCAGTTATGCAAAATGTTGTTGATGTCATTAGCCGTTGATGACATTTGTGCCACTTAATTGTCATTCTTAATTTCTTCATTATCTTTGTAACCTATGTAACTCATAAATTACTATACCTATTCATTACAAGGAAGACTTCTAGTATAAATAGTGGTCTTCATTTGGTTTGGAACACACAACACACAAGAGAAAATATAGAGTGATAGCATTTGTCAAAAATAGAATTCTTATTAAGTTAAAGGGATGTGTTCTTTTTGTGGCGCTTTAGACTCAACTCTTGTTTAGAGTTGTTGAGTTAAATTTTGTGAAATAGGCTGTTGTATCCTGGAGGGACAAGTCAAAGAGGACTATTGCTGGACCGGTGAAAACATTTGCTGCAGTGGGCTTGAATCTCCATAAAGAAAGTGAGATATCCGTGCCTCAGCCTGAAGAGATTTTATTTCTTCATTTCATTTTCAGTTGTAATCTTGTATTTTTGTTTTCTGGTAAGTTTTCACTAACACATTCTATCATGTAAATATTACACAATTATTCTATTTATAATTAATTTTTTTTCTAGCAGCACCGATTGTTTATAGCAATTAAAGAATGCGTGAAATATGTTTGAGCATACACTATTATCACTCAGTTGTAGTTAATTATAATATGTATTTTACTACATCAAACGAGTATGTAGCCTCTTTGTATCTTTGTAAGTGCATGGGCCGTCTTTCGTGTATTCTGTCAGTAGATAATCCCCATATATATATTTAGGCCACACACTTGGGTGCAAGGAAATAGAAATCTTGCTAAGTTCAAACTTAAAAGCCCTCTGAACATCCAAATAAGCAAAATCACTTTATAGAGAGTAATTGTTGAACACCCAAATAAGCCAAAATTAGTTTTCACCAAAATCCCCAAACAAAGTTCAAAAATGCAACACAAAAACAAATCTCAATCAGTTGGAACACATATACTATAACATCCCGAAAATTCTATTCTTAAAATTTGAATTGATTGTCGTAAGTGTATCAACTTGGGCCGAATGATATGCTACTTGTTCATATATGTTAACGTTCATTCCTAAGTATTAGATGTGCTTTCGATGTGAGTTAAGATCAGAATGAATCTTTAGCACAAAGTTGAGTTTAGAGGTTCTCTAACGATTAAGTTTTCGAGTAAGTTCATTTTGTTAGGATCTAGATCTCAACACAAGAACTTTTCTAATGAAGAAGATGAGAGATCTAGAGAGAAAATAGAAAGAGAATTTCGTGGAGAGAGAATTTCGTGTCGTGGTAAAACCCCGTGAGTACACTTTCCGCCCCCCATACCCCCCGGCAACCTCACCGCGGAGGTTGAACCGCGTAAACATTAATATATATGACAGTACATCAAATATTAATCAGGCTCCACAACCTAACAATTCTCCCACTTGGAGACTGATGCAGTCATCCAAAAAAAATTACATTCTCAAAAAAAAAATCTCTTCATCATCAACATCTTTACCGCACCGCAACATCTGTAGCAACAACTACAGAAGACCAACCGAGGTTTTGCATAACCCCAGTTTCCCAACATCAACACATTTCGTCAACATGTCTGCCGGGTTCTTTGCACCCTCTATCTTCTCCAAACACATATCACCATCCTCTACTGCTCTGTTAGTGAAATGGTACCGCCTTCTGATGTGCTTTGTCTTCGAATGATAGACTGGATTTTTCACCAACTGTATGGCACTCTGGCTATCTGAGTAAAGAATCTTCTCGCTCTGCTTCTTGGCCAATTCCTCCAGATAATCTACCAGCCATATCATCTCTTTCCCAGCTTCAGCTATTGCCACATACTCAGCTTCAGTAGATGAAAGAGAAACACACTTTTGAAGTCTGGACATCCAGCTCACTGCTGTTCCACCTATGGTGTAAATGTACCCGGATGTACTCTTGCTCGAGTCAACATCTCCACCAAGATCAGCATCCACAAAACCCTGTAGATTCACCTTGCCTTTGCCAAAACAGAGTGAAGTACTGGATGTACCTCTCATATATCTCAGAAGCCACTTCACGGCTTCCCAATGCTCTTTCCCCGGGTTTGCCATGTACCTGCTAAGAACTCCCACTGCATGTGCTATGTCAGGTCTTGTGCAGACCATAGCATACATCAAACTCCCAACTGTTGAAGCATATGGAACAAGTGCCATATGCTCACGCTCCTCGGCTGTCTTGGGTGACTGCTCCTTTGACAATTTAGAGTGATTTGCCAATGGAGTAGTCCTGGGTTTAGCATCATTAACCCTGAATCTGCTCAACACCTTCTCAATGTACAGCTCCTGAGATAGATTTAAAGTGCAAGCAGATCTATCCCGAGAAATCCTCATCCCCAGAATCTGCTTCGCTGGACCCAAATCTTTCATCTCAAATGCTGCAGACAACCTTGTCTTCAGATTATTAATCTCCTTCATACTAGATCCTGCAATCAATATATCATCCACATACAAGAGTAGAAAGACATATGAATCAGTGTATTTCTTGAAGTAACAACACGGATCCTTTTCAGCTTTGCAGAATCCACTCTTGGTCATAAAGGAGTCAAACTTCTTGTACCACTGCCTTGGTGCTTGCTTTAGTCCATACAAGCTCCTGGTGAGCTTGCACACCATGTGTTCCTTGCCTGGAACCACAAATCCTTCCGGTTGCTGCATATAGATCTCTTTATCCAGATCTCCATGTAAAAACGCTATTTTTACATCCATTTGCTCTAGATGCAAATTCTCTGATGCAACAATACTCAACAGAATTCGAATAGAGGTTAACTTCACAACAGGAGAGAATATTTCAGCATAATCAATACCTTTCCTTTGTGAATATCCTTTAACCACTAGACGAGCCTTGAACCTTCTTTTGCCATCTGGTTCAGTCTTGATTCTGAACACCCACTTGTTCAGCAAAGCTCTCTTCCCTGCAGGTAACTCAGTCAACGCCCATGTGTCGTTCTCCTCAAGTGACCTCATCTCATCATTCATGGCTTGCTCCCACTTGATCAAATCCTCCACCTGTAGGGCCTCATCAAAAGACTCTGGTTCCCCCTCATCAGTCAGCAATAGATAGTGTAATGAAGGTGAATACCTATCTGGTGCCCTGATAGTTCTGAATGATCTCCTTAACACCTGCTCAGGTGTAGCATGCTCCACTTCAGATTCTTCAGTAAGAATTGGTTGAGTATCTGCTTCGACATCTTTGGGGTTACTCTTCTCCAACTCAACCTCAACTCCCACTTGCTTTGTAATCTCAAGAATCTTCTGCTCTCTGTCCTTGTACAGGACAGACTCATCAAACGTCATGTCATAATATCTCAGGATCTTTCTGTTCTTGTCATCCCAAAACCTATAACCAAACAAATCAGAACCATAGCCTATGAAGTAACACTTCACAGCCTTGGCATCAAGCTTGTCTCTCTTTTCTGGATCAACATGAACATAAGCAGCGCAACCAAAAGTCCTCAAGTGTGAGTACTTGAGTTCTTTTCCTGTCCACACCTCCTCTGGAATCTTGAACCCTAAAGGAACTGATGGTCCCCTGTTGATCAAGTATGCAGCTGTGCTCACAGCATCCGCCCAAAATGTTTTGGGCAGCCCACATTGTATCCTCATACTCCTCGCACGCTCATTCAATGTTCTGTTCATCCTCTCAGCAATTCCATTCTGCCTTGCCTTACCAGGAACTGTTCTCATCAATCTGATTCCCTCAGCTGCACAGAATGCCTTGAACTCTGATTTGTCATACTCTCCTCCATTATCAGACCTTAGGCATTTGACTTTCAAACCGGTCTGATTCTCAACTTCAGCTTTCCATTTCTTGAAGGTTGCAAACACATCTGACTTATGCTTCAAGAAGTAAACCCATACCTTCCTGTTGTAGTCATCAATTAAGGTAACATAGAATCTGGATCCTCCAAGTGATGATACTGGAGATGGTCCCTAAACATCTGTATGGACCATTTCCAACCGCACTTTCTTTGGCTCTCTAGGAGTCTTTGTGAAGCTTACTCTTTTCTGTTTGCCCATAACACAGCTCTCACAAAGACCCATATCAACAGACTTCAGACCCTCTAATGCTCCTTTTGCAACCAGCATCTTCATTCCTTTAGAACTCATGTGTCCAAGTCTGTTGTGCCACAGACATGAACTGGAAGCACCTTCAGTAACAGCGGCCATATTAATACACCCATCAGTGGTGTACAAGGTTCCAGATTTGGTGCCACGAGCTACTACCATAGCACCTTTCACAATCTTCCACGAACCTTTCCCAAACTCTGCTGCATATCCCGTGCTATCCAACTGACCAACAGAGATCAGATTTTTCTTGAGACCAGGAATATATCTGACATCCTCCAATGTCCACTGGTTTCCCGAGGTGGTATTTATGCAAACATTCCCCTTTTCTTCAATCTCTAAGGCTTTATTGTCAGCAAGATATACCTTTCCAAAATTTCCAGATTTGAAATTTTGGAACAACTCCTTGCTTGGAGACGAATGGAAAGATGCACCAGAATCCAAAATCCAAGATTCAACCGGGCTGTTCACACTAAGGATTAGAGCATCCCCAATGTCCTCTGCTGAATTCACAGAATCATTGTCATCTCCAAATTTCTTATTCTATTTCTTCATTGGCTTTGTACAGCTCGTCCGAAAGTGCCCTTTTTCTCCACAGTTCCAACAAGTCACGTTTGATCTGTTCGGGGATTTTCCTCGATTCTTTGATTTTGATCGACCATGTTGATTTTGGCCTTTCGTCTTACTTCTCCCCCTTCGGTCAACGCTGAGAGCACTGCCGGATGAATCTCCCACTTCTCGTTTGCGAATACTTTCGCTAAGAACAACATCACGGATTTCATCAAACTTCAGTTTCTCAGATCCACGGGAACTGCTAATCGCAGCAACAACAGTATCCCAAGACTCGGGCAGAGATGACATCAAAATCAACGCCTTAATTTCATCTTCAAAATTAATATCCACAGAATTGAGTTGACTCACAATCATATTAAACTCATTTATATGATCAGAAACAGATCCATTCTCAGACATCTGTAAATTGAACAATCTACGCATCAAATATACCTTGTTCATCGCTGATGGTTTTTCATACATGTTTGACAGTGCCTTCAACAGACCGGACGTGGTTTTCTCCTTCACGATGTTGAACGCCACGTTTCTCGACAAAATCAACCGGATCAACCCAAGAGCTTGGCGATCCTTGAGCTTCCACTTCTCCTCCGTCATGGATTCCGGCATCACCCCGGTCAACGGTTCGTAAAGACCTTTCTGGTACAGATAATCTTCGATCTGCATCTTCCAGAAACTGAAATCGAATCCATCAAACTTCTCGATTCCAAGCTTCGAACTATCCATCTTCAGTGATCGTGTTGAATCAACCTTGCTCTGATACCAGTTGTTAGGATCTAGATCTCAACACACGAACTTTTCTAATGAAAAAGATGAGAGATCTAGAGAGAAAACAGAGAGAGAATTTCGTGGAGAGAGAATTTCGTGTCGTGGTAAAACCCCGTGAGTAAACTTCCACGGCGGTGCGGTATATATATATATATTAGTAAATAGTATTTTTGTTACAGAGAATAAATGGAGAATAAATAGTAGGTTGAACCGCGTAAACATTAATATATATGACAGTACATCAAATATTAATCAGGCTCCACAACCTAACACATTTAAGGATCAACTTCAATCAATAATACCTCCTAAAATATGAAAAGATATTTCGTTTAATACCAACCATATTAAAGGCCTTGAAGTCTTCTTTCAATAGGTTTTGACTTTTCATCAATCCAGATTATGTGTGAAAAGTTATGTCCATTTTTCTAGGCACAACGTAGTCTACGCGAGCCGGCACGCGAAGTGGATGTCTGCGCATGGACGCATGGCAAGGTCAATGCTATTGTTAAGGTTGTGCGAACTAAGCTTCAATTGTGCGACTGCACACGTTTCTCATAATTCTTTTAGTTTTCTCTTCTTTTCACATTTTAGGAGGGGTGATTATGTCTTTTGTTCATTCCAAAATCTCAATTCATGACTATTAATTTCTTTCAAAATCCAAAGTCAATCAGTTATGATATTTCAACCCTCTTATTCTCAAAAAAAAAAATATTTATGCTCAACAACTTCAAGTAAACACCAAAGCTAGGGTTTAAGGTTTCCAAGCAAGTTTTTTCTTCAAGCTTTTTCAATAACCTTGTTCTTTCAGGTATATAAATCTATTCATAGTGTTGGACTAGTTCGTCTTCACGTCCTACATCTCAATTTAGTAATAGTAAGTTGAATATAGAGTTCCGCCCTCACTTTTATGAGATTCCTATATTATGAGATTCCTATATATTGAGTTTTACTAAAATGATTTTGAGCCAATAATTTTTCTTGCATTGATTTTGAAAACTAAACTGAGTTTAAGAGAAAGGTTTAAAAGTATGATGTTGAAAAGGAGTTTAAGAGAATTTGAAGGGTTCTAAAAGTATTATTTTTACACTGAAAAATAGAGCACTATTTTCAGAAAAGTATAAAGATGAGTTATATATCGATCTCAACCTTGAAAAATAACTCCATAGGTATACATTTCAAATACAAGCTATGAACATAATCTTTAAAGGAAGAATCAAATGATTTCATATGTACTATTTGACAGTTGAGAAAAGAAAGAGTATAATTAAATTTCAGAAAAGTAAAGTAAAGTAGTAGTCATTTTCTTTATAAAGGGTGATTGAGCATAATGAATATTGAATATTTTGAGAGTAGAATCGAGCACCGAACTGGGTAAGAGTCTATTTTTGACTCAAGTTTCATAAAACTACGTACCAACGTAGGATAGGATTGCACGAATTTATCGTGTGACTCCTAGAAGACCTATTAGGTGGATCCATAGTTACAGTAGCATCATGTAACCTTACAAGGTATATGATGACCCTTGCAATATGAGTGAAACGTTGTATCATTGCAAGACTTATAGTAATGGTTGTCAGTTAAAGAAACTCCCCACATATTATTTTCATATTGCTTTTATTGAATATCTTATTGTAAAGCTTAAATGATTTTCATTTCATATTCATGTATTAATTCAGTTGAGTTGTTTTCAGTCTTTCAATTCAGTTATTTGTTTTATTCATTCTACATACTCGCACATTCTATATACTAATGTCATTCAACCTACATCTTTTTATGACGCAGATATAGGTGCAGAATCATCAACATGCGATTCGTTGAGAACATTTTGCACTTCCCATTTAGAGTTTTGGTGAATCCTCCTTGCATTTTGGAGGGGCCCATTTTCATTTTAATATTTACTGCGGGCATCGAGGGTCTTGTATCGACGTTCATGTTGAACTTAAAGGTGTCATAGATAGCTAGAGTTGAACTATTTTCAGAAATTCTTTCTTTGAAGTGTTTTACAAAATTATATTTTTGTTTAAATGAGTATTTGAGATAGTTGAGTTGCATTTTTCTCCGTAAAGCTTTAATTTGCTTTATAATATGATACGTTCATGATTATAATCCACTAAATTAGGCCATTTTGTTACTATAACTGTCAGTCCCTTATTTTAAGCCCTAAAACCTTGCAATTTGCCACTTTTAAATTAACAAGAATTAATCACCTATTCACGTTAAATCCACTACCCGCTAGGTTTCTTATCCGTTTAACAATACTGTTACTTAATTTTGGTTATGTCGAAGTATTGTATAAAAAAGTTTTTATTTGCATCTGAGAGATTGACTTGTTTGTTGGTTAATTTTTTAATTAACTTAAATACATAGTATATTCATACGTAAGATACATACCTTTTTAATTAGCCAATCGAACCTTGGCTAATAGAAACATGTATTGATACACACAGATTAATAAATATAAACACTATAAAATAAAAAAAATACATCCATACTAATGAATATGGTGATAAAATATACTCCTTAATACATTAGTAAAAAAAAAAAACACGATCCAATGACAAAAGAGGAAAAAAATCAAATTAGAAGATACCTAATGAATCTGAATGACAAATAAGCTTCGAAAATCCAGCAAAAATCGTTAATTGCAAGTATTTTAGGGGGAAAGAGACGGTAATTGTAAGGAGAATAGTGAGAAATATACGGTGATTTAGGGAAAAGATTGAAATAGAAGCTTTGAAGGTTGAAACTAGGGAACAATGAAAGTAAAAAAGAGTGAAAAAGACTTGATTATGTGTGCAGTATAGTATTTGCTATTTAATAATTAAAGATATCCATAATAAATAAATAAAATATACTATAACTCTAGTACTTTAATAGTATAGCTCTATTACTTTAATATATTAGAGCCGTCAATATGGGCTAGGCTTGTTAGGCTGGCCTGATCTAATCCGGAATTTAATAAGGCTGAACTAAGATTTTTGGAGTTCATTTAAGAAAAGAGCTTTTTAACCCGACCTGAATAAGCCTGCTAATTTTTGGGGCTTGAGAAATATAGGTAGGGACGACCCGTGGGCCAATAAAAACTAATTAAAAATATAATATAATATTAAGATTTAAAATTAAAGAGAGTCCAAACTCAAAACAATTAGGTTAATATTTCTATTTAGATATTTATAACTTAATAAATATTATAAAAATAATTTTATTTGTGGATTTGATTAACAAGTAGTAACATTCACATCATGTAATATTGTTTTGTCGATACTTATGATAATATTTTTAAATTATAATTTATAATTCAATTTAATAATTTTAAAAAATCATAATTTTTTTGAAAAATGGGTTGGCACGGCAAGCGTGTAGCCACGTACTTGTAGGTTGGGCCGACCATTTTCTAGCCCAGACAAAAAATAGGTTAGCCTGGCCTGACCCGTAAAATGTCAAAGTATGTATGAATTAGCCCGAATAGGGTGGGCTAGGTCATTTTGACAACTCTATAATATATAATGTAGTTTGCTACTTTCTGTAGTTTTTCCTAATATTAATAGGAAAAAAATTATATATAGCATATAATATAGTAATATTTTCAAGTTATGAAAGTAGATCTAGACTTTCAAGTTATAATATTAATACTATCATGTTATAATAGATTATAATAATTTAAAAATGTTATTTTAATAATTAGAAACATTTATTTGTTAAAAAATAAAATAATAAAAGAAATAAAGTAAACGATTTTTTTGATTAAAATATAAAAAAACGGAAATATAATTATTAATAAAATTTGATTTGGTTAGCGATAATTATGAATTAGCATGAATTAAGGAATTAAAAACTAATTAAGAATATTATGTTCCTTAAGTAACGTTAATTTGTTAAAAACAATTCAGAAAAGTAGATTTTATTCCTTTACAATTTTAACGTTTCTCTTTCTTCGTTGTTCTTCCAAATTTTTGTTCCATTATAGTTGAATTTCATTTTTTTTGGTTTTGAAGTATTTTTATTTTTTTTTGATGGACAACAACGTATCAATATTGATTAAACATGGGAGATGATGGTATACTTCAGGCAGTGGCGGAGCCACAGTGTGTTTAGGGGGTTCATCCGAACCCCCTTCGGCGGAAAATTATATTATTTTTATATGGTTAAAATAATTTTTTAGGTATATATAGTAGATATCGAACCCCTTCGGCTATTTCGTATGTTCATTTTTTCAGATGTTGAACCTTCTTATCGAAAATCCTGGCTCTGCCCCTGACTTCAGGTTAGTTTCAGGTTAGTATCTATTATTGTTTACTATGTGTATCTGAATTAGATTGAAATGAAGAAAAAACTTAATAAAGTTGAAAATCGTTGTGATTTGTATGTATTTTGTTTTTTAAATCGGCACTATGTTTAAGGTGTAATTTTTTTTTGTATAAGCATTACTTTTTGTTTTGTTCTTTTCGTTCATGTAACATATTAAAAATGTGAAAAACTTGAGTATAAATGTAAAAAAATTGTAGTTGTATCATCAAGTTTGCACGTATGTGTAATCTTTAATTTTTGAGTTATGTTTTATTTTTCACCAAATATAAAGTAAATGTATAATGTTGAAGGAATTTGTTAGTATAAATCATAGCAATTGTAATGTGATATTTGTTTTTTTCAGTGTAAAGATAATGCATGAAAAATGGTTTAATTTGGTATGAAATCCGATTTGACAAATTTATTAGTTTGTCATTTCGTGTATAAAGTTGTGTGAGACGTATAAATTATTTGGTATGTGACTGTATAAATTTAGTATGAATGGTAATGGTTGTACAAAATGTGTAGTATATTTTTTTTCTTATTAAAAGTATTTCAAGTGTACTTATTGAATGATATTTGTATGGAACAAAATAATGGCAAGTGTATATAATTTTGTTGGTATTGTAATGAATTATGTTGATTATAGTTGTATTGTCTTTGGAATGAAAAGTTAATGTTATTAAATTTATTTGTAATTGCATTGTATAATGATAGACTAATTGTTGCTTTAAAAAAAAAAAAATTAAACAGGAAAATATGTAGATTTTAGATGGAGGGGATTATATATGATTCGTCAAGTATTTATAGTGGTTTAGTAAGTGCGATTGTTCACACTAAATTTTGATCCTCCCCAGTATAAATTAATTCACGAGCTTCTTAAATTCCAAACAATTTAAAATAATTAATATTTTACGAAATTCAAATGTACTTTCAAGTTATATTCACATAATTTTATCACTTTGGGAATTCCTAAATTTAAATATACTTTCAAGTTATATTCACATAATTTTGTCTTATATATAAGCACATTTTTCATGAATATTCAAATTGTCTCAAAAGATATTAGTTTCGCGTAGAGTTTTGGTCAACCATGTTAGTTGCATAATAGTCTATATTTTAAATTATTTAGTTTATAATTAGGTTAATTATTTTATTTCGTTAATGATTAAAATGCTCGTCTTTCAATTAATCTTACTCCATCGTATCTTAAGTTCTAGCCAAGATTCTCAGCTGGGCCAATATTAGCTTTGTTATGAGACAAGACTTCAACAATTTTCGGGCCTGTGGCCAAATTTTGTAGCAGCCCAATATTCCAATTCAAATGGGCCATTTTCTCCCAATCCCATTCTAAATCGTTCCGGCCAAAGGAACCCAAAATATTCCCGTAACTTTTCCAAAGGTTGACAGCCCATTCCAGAGTCGTTTCCCAAGTTCCCAGCAGCCCACTCACGCCATCTTCACGCTTTGAGCGCGTACAACAGGAGCCAGTAGTACGACTTCGTTGTTTCCTTGCGACATCCACAATGGTAGCAGCAAGCAACACGCGAAGTTTTCCTCGCTGCTATGAGATTGAGCCACGTTGCGCGAGAAGGACAATCGCGTTGATCCACATGTCCGTCCTCCTTCTCCTTTGGGAATGGATTCAGAACCTCAGGAAAAGATGTTCTCCCCTTTTGGTGAAAGCTTTGGGACTTCAAAATTTAAATCGGAATGGGCTTTTTCCCACCTAAAAATTTGGTACATTCCCCCCCCCCCTCCCCTCCCCCCCCAAATTGAACCCTAGAATTTCCCTATTAAAACCCTCTTCCTCCTCAATGTTGGGGGTTAGAAAATTTTTAGGAGAAAGCAGAGAAAATAATGAGAAGGGTCGGAAAATTTTAGAGAAAATTTTTGGGAGAAGAATTGTGAAGGGAAGAAAAAAAATTAAGGGAGAGGACTTTTAAGCGAAAATACATAGAACACTTTAAGCATAAATACCTACAAGATATACTTCAAGAAAAATCGAGAAAGGACTGGTTATCATTTTTCTTTAGTTTTTTTTGCTAGGGGTTCAACTTTCTGCCTAAATTTCTTGTTTCCTGCCGCGTCTGAGTCCTGGAGGTGGAATAGCTCACTTCTTTTGCTCGCCGTCCCGTTCACTACATCACGAAAGGTAAAAAAAAATTTCTCGATTATGACTCGTTTAGGGCTGTTCCCTTCTTGCGAAGCGATAGCCTATTTTCTTTGACTTCCTGTTTCTCTTTATCTATGATGTATCCATTTCGTTTTGTTTTACTGTTTAGGTCGAAGGTCTAGTCGTTTGCTTTTTTTCGGTATATTATAATTCAAGACATGAAATGCATCTTTTGGCGTCGGTTATAAGTTCAAGAATTCTTTTGAATCGATAATCTGATCTGCTCTCTTCTTGGTTGATAGTGATTTTATTATTATTATTTTATCTAAGTAAAAAATGCCTAAAAATACCCCCTCCTACTCATGTTTAAAGTGTTGGAAAAGCGGTAGCTTATTTGTTAATTTTGTTTTGTTTTAGCGACGTGCTCATATTCAAAATGCCTGAGTTTACTCTATCAATATATGAATCTACCACTGCTTTCGTTTAGTTTTGTATTGCATTTCAACTCAATAGTGTATTATTACAGTTCACCCCCTTTTCTTTGTTTAACGTTTCTTTGTCATTTGTCTACGTCTATGTAATTATGAAACTCCATTCTCTGATTTGTTTACTGTTAAGAATGTTTGTGTGCTTAGAAACCATTGCCCGGTGGTATAGTTTTATCATGTGAAGTTAGTGTAATTTTAAGTGAAGTTTTTGTTTAGTTTCACATGCTTTACTTGTCTATATATTGTGTAATGTTGGCAATGTGGGTTATTCATGTGCATACCTTACCCTAGTTCAGAAACACTAAATCTGTAAGATTAGACTTTAACTTAATTTATGGTTGCTGGCGTGTTTGATTTTACTAACAATTCAATGAATTTAGTCTGCCCAAAATGCAAGGTTTCGCTATCTTCAATAGTATAAGCAGTTGAACGATAATTACTCTTATGATCTTATTATCCTTTTTTTCCCTCCATGAATCATAGATTTAATGTAGTCTTGCATGCGTCATTCCCTGATAATTGTGTATTAAATCGATCAGCCTCTAGGTTTGCTTCTCTTTGGAGTAAATATGTTTGCCTGTGCCCCCTTTATGTCCCCTTTCGTGTACGCTTATAAATTGTTCGAAGTCTGAGATTATCCGCGCTGGCTATTATGCACATAGCATATATATTTTTGACATAAGGTTATTGTCGGTTGTTTATTCCCTTCTTCTCCATTCTAGAATGAATGAACATTGATTCAATATGCATGTGCTCACAAGCCGGAGTCTAAGTCAACAACTGTTAGTATTAATTTTAACATGATTGTCTTGTTCGGTAAATGTGAAGAATAGTAGCCATTCATTGTTATGATTCAGTCATTTTCCATGTGCTGGCATGCTAGAGTTTTGTCATTTATTTTATTGTGTCTCTTCTCTTCTTTTGTTAAAGAGTGTGTCTATCTCTTTGTGAGGATACTAAATTTTGTTTAAATTATCAGTAATGTTATTTTAAAATGGCTCGAAATGATTCTTACAATATCTACTTTCTTGTGCATGTAAAAATGGCCCGAGTTCGCTAAGAACACATTTTCTCTCTTGCATTCCGGGAGATCCATAAAGGCTCAATTCCTCCTTTTGAGTCGGGTGATCAAAAATTGATGTACAGGTCCCTATGTCAGAAGAATTCAAAATAGACCTAAAAGCTGAAAAGATTGGACCTAAGAGTCCAAATTTATTTATTTCAAAATGTCGCATTTTGTTGTTTTGAGCCTAAGCCAACTTGTTATGTTGCATTTAGATTTTCGCTAGAAATTTCGGATAGGTACAAGTGAATTGGGTCAAAACCCAAAATAAAAATGGGTACAAGTACCAGTCCAGGCGGACAGAAACCGAATTTGAACCCAACTCTCTCTCTCTCTCTCTCTCTCTCTCTCTCTCTCTCCGTCTTTTACTCATTGCTTATATGTTTTATTTTTTATTTTTTTTATTTTTTTATATTTATTATTTATCGTTAGTCTTAGGGTTAAAAAATCGAATCCCCCGTGAGACGCTATTTTATTTTTATGATTCAACTAAATTATGTATGACTAAATGGATTTAACTGAGTAAGTTTGCAAGTTTAATAATTTACTTAAAACATAAGTTGATCTTTCAAGGATTTTAAAATAAATCGAAATAAGTTAAGTTTTAGCCAAAGAAGTTAGTTGTCGAAAAATTGTGATTTAGCGAATATTTTAGGTGCCGTAAAAGTCGTCCTAGAATATAAATAGGAATCTCCGAACCCTTTTTAAAAGTTTTCAATCGATTCCCTGTTTTAATCTTTTGAAAACAAAGTTTTCTTAATTTTTCTTAAAAAATTAAGTGGTGACTTTCAAAAACTCAAAAACTTTATTAAAATATTTTTCCAAAATGCAAAACAGAATGGCGACTCTGCTGGGAATTTAAAAGGATTCTAACCTTAAAACTAACGTGTTTTGGCTATGTGAGATTAACTGATCACGTGTTTACTTATCACTTTATTAAACTGTTGCATTTTATGGCATATCATAACTCCGTCAAATGATATTTGTTTTGTTTATCACTTAAAGGACGATTATGCGGGTTCGCAGTCATTCGTTAACCAAATTCTTTCTCGGGGCACCCTGACGAATGTAGTTGACTACTTGATAGTCAACGGTCGTTAACTGTCCCAGCCTTAGTAGTTTGCTTGGGTCACCCTTTCCACTATAAATAAAACCCTCTCCTAGTCAAACTAAGATAGAGCGAAACCAAATCTCTAAAGTAGCGCATTGGCCTAAGATGACCCAACTCCCAAGGAGTGTTGGGCCCATTATAAAGACCGCCCTGAGTCCAAAGAGCGCACGACTCGATCAGACGATCATACTTAAATGCTATTCGAAGGATGTTTGCGTGTTTGAAGGATTATTGTGTCTTGGGGGGGGGCAACTAACTCTTTGTATGTTTTTGTAGATGTCAAGTCAATTCATAAGTTTCAAAATGGTCACCGAGACACCCGATATTCTTCGTGTATGGTGGAACAACTTCAAAGACTTTCAAAAGAGAGAAATATCAATTCACTTGGGCCACCTACCTTCAATAATGGACTTCAAGGTTTGGTCCACGTTTATCGTGGTAGTTATTCGGCTCTGGGACGACTAAAGGATAGTTTTCCAATTCGGGGATGTCAAAATAACACCAACAATAGAGGAAATAAAAGATTGTTTGGATTCCATCAGAACATGTGGCAAGAGGAAAAACTATCCAGATCATCATATCCTACTACCGGATAGGCCGACTAGTCTAAAACCGAAGTACATATTACTGCTAGTAGGCGCAGAATGGTTGGATACTCAAAGTGTACCATTGATGAGATTCTTTGAAAGGCGGGGACATGATAGTTATTTCAGAAAATTTCGGAAGGAGTTCCACAATCATAGTACTTGGTGACAGACTCAAACTATCGCGTTCTCAGCATGCCTCTTAGGAACGATGGTATTCCCTCAGGATGAGGGAAATGAGATCGATACCCGGATTGTGATTGTTGTAGACTCTATCTTCAGAGGGATTGGTAAAAAAGAAGAAGCAAAGAAACACTACAGTTTGACCCCAATTATTTTGGCTGACATCTATCGATCACTGAGTTTGTGTAAAAATGAATTTCCATTTTTCCAAGGGTGTAACATTTTGCTTCAGTGGTGGATGACTGAACATCTGTGTAAAAAAGACAGCACCCAAAAACAGGAGTTTTCCAAGCCGGCCCAGACGAGTCCCCTTGACAACTACGAGTTTTATCTAAGCATCCGCAAGTTCCCAATTCACACTACAAGGGATTCATGGGCGAAAGTATTCTACGACCTGAGAGAAGGAGACATACAATAGATGTTCCAGAACTTCATGTCACAGAAGATAGCGGATCAGGGAGCCAAACGTCCTTTTTTGGTCCTTCCCGACATCAGAGGAATACGACCATACAATCCCACTAGGGTGATGCAACAATTCGGTAGAAGACAAATCACACCTGTCTAAGGGGATACTAGCTCCTTCTTCATTGATTACAACAGGTGTGTTAAGATACCTTTTGCCAAAATCATCCTCCAAGAATGGGCCGGACAAGTTAACATGAAAGGAGATATTGCTGAAAATAGGTATGAGGCTGGGTATGCCAATGAGTACAAAAAATGGTTGCAGGATGATTTGTGTGGTGTAGTGAACCCGACACCACGCGTGGGTCGAGAAATTGAAGACGTCCAAATGAGGCTCCAGATCCAAACATATCATTTTCAGCAAGAATGGGACCAAAAGGAACATGAATTTCGACGAAGGGAGAAAGAGTACCAATCCAGAGAGTTTGAAAGACAGAGGGCCTTAGCTGTGATGTCACAAGAGTTAACCGATGCGAGAGCCTGTTTGATGCCTCTAGATACAACCCTGGATGAGCAGATCAACAGTTTCCGGGCTGTGCCGCCATCTTTCAAAGCTGTGTTTGCTGAGCCGTACGTGGTAACAAGCAAGTACATCATTCACGAGGAGGTAGAAAAAGCAAGAGGAGGAGCGGGACCTTCAACCTTCTGATTCCCCTGCGTGGGATTATTTTCTATTTTGTATTTGTAATGTATTCCCCTTCCCGCAAAATGTATCCCCTTTCTGATTAAAACTATGTAATGAATTCCATAATTATTTGTGGAGCTTAATTTGGGGGGTGCAACAATCTGTTTTAAATGACGCAATACATCCTTCAAATCGCTAGGCCTACCCTTGGCACAAAAGGGCCATATGCATGATTAGGACGCGATATATGTGTTTTTAACTGTTTATGTGATATGTTATTTTGAATGAGGGCATCGTTAACCCACTCCTGTCATGAAATTTCCAAAAATATATACAAGTCACTATTACAAAATGTCCAACCAAATTTCCCGATTCTTGAGTTTCTCAAACAAAAGCAAATCTTATCACCAAATCCTAAAACATTATTCTACCGTCTCTGGAAAGGTGAGATCACAGCTTGGGAAAAGGTAAGAGTATCAAGATAGAACCCACTGGAGAAGAGTTGCAGATGAAAATAGAACAAATCACGCGAGAAATTCGAGAGATTAGAGAAGGACTCAGGGTCGAAATTTCCACGGTAGTCTACAAAGCTGCATCTGCGATGCTGTATGAGGATTTAGCGTCTAAGATGAATAAAAATAAAGACATCGAGATATAAAAGAAGGAATTAGGGAAGAAGTTGGATATGCTCTGAAAGAAGATTCAGGAAAGGGAAGTAAGAGAAAAGAGATAAATTTAGCCACCGCAGATGCGCTAACCAGAAATGCAGCACTTGACGAGGAATTAGAGGCTGAGATGGAAGAATTCACGGCCATGAAGGAAAAAATGACCGAAGTGCGGAGGAAAAACAAAGCTTTCCACAAGGACATAATCACTAAACTTCCGAAGATGCGCGGGAAATACTCTATCCGCAAGCAAGAAGCTAGTAGTGGTCCCGATGACACCCACCCTAGAGCAACTGGGGAAGAAGTCGACGAGAAAATCATCTACATGCCTCCATTCCTGGGCCATCTAAGAGGATGAGACAAGTGGATCACTCTCCTGGCGTACGAGCCGACACACGGCATGGGAGCGAAGGTTGTGCTGTGCGCCCTTCTGTGCGAGCACCTTAAATGGAAACCTCATGAGGGAATAACTTTAGGCTTGGAACATGAGAATTCTCAAGAAGTGTGTGCATTCCACTCGAACCAGCGAGGACACACTATAAAGGAATGTGTGCAGCTTAAGGCAAAAATCTATCACCTGATTGACACTGGGAACATCCCGCACATGTTGGGCGAGAACACTGTCCTCACTATGATCAGTCAGGGCCCAATGAGCACACCCGGTTTATTTGTCATTATTTCACGCCATTCAGGAAGACGTTGCTGGAAATCTACAGTGATTTGGTTCATAATGGGGTCTTAGCCTCTATCCACGAGAGTGACAAAGCACTCGATCCCTTTGGGGTGGCAGTTTGGAAACCTTGTGCTTATTATAACGCCACAGATCATAGCCTCTCAAGGTGCCTCAGTTTCGCTATGACGTCGAAGCCCTTGTCAACATGGGAAAGATTCGAGTTGAGTTTGTTCCCCGTGGATGATGTGAAGAAGAAGGGTTAAGACGGAGTCACCTTTATCTTTTAAAGCTTTGTTTGTTCTTTAAATTTCCCTGTAATCGTCTATAATGAATGGATGAAAACAAGTATTTCTTTTGTACTCTAACTACGTAGGGACTGAATTCTCCTTGTGAGATACGTAGGATACCTTTCAAGGCCCGGCCCCTATCTTTTAAAATTTTCATTCTCCCCCTCTCATTCTACAAGAAAATATGAAGATCAGATCAACGAACGTCAAAGAGATGCAGCAGGAAGACCTTAGTTCAACGTGATTTAACCATTCTGAGATAGTGTCAAACTAAAACAAGCAAACTCCTGCTTGTTTAAAAATTAGTTTCCCTTTACTCGTGGGTTAAAATGTCCTCAAACAAAGCAACTTTGTGTGTTTATCTTCTCTCTATGTGATATCATGCATTATGTATTCCGAACTCAAACTAACAAATTTGACTTTGAGTTGTTTTCCTCCACAGGTACTTACAAACTGGTCTGTGTTGATTAAACTGGTTGATCATCCCTACTTTACTAGATCTAAAGGGCCTGCACATTTCTTTTCCGGCCAAACTCTAGATAAGGGAAAAACGGTAATGGGGGACAACAACGAGGAAATCAGTCTTACTAACATTGTGGTGGCTCAACCCACCATAGCAGATCAGAATGAACTGATTATATAGTTGATGCAGCAGATTGCTGAGATGAGAGTGGAAATGCAAAGGAGACAGGATCTACCTCCACCAGGTTTTACTTCTAACGCTGATGATGGTAGACCTCCTTTACACTTTCCCTCTTCAAACATAGAACAAGCTCAGAACCCACCATAAATCCCTCAGTCATCGATTTAACCACACAAAATCCTCAGTATGCTTCAGCCTCCTACCAGACTCCACCACCTCCTCAAAACCCCACTCCTCAAATACCACCTCCCCCTCAAGTGCCCATTATCAAACCGCTCCACTCCCACAAAACCAAAATACATTCCATCCCCAAAAATCTCTCCATCATCAAAATTAGCACACTAACACACAAACCTTCCAACAAAATTACCAAACTACTCAAAATGCCCCAAGTCCCTCCGTAGCTCCACCCCTACCCAGAAAAACCACATTCCAAATTCCCGTTCCAAATGAGCATGACGTGAATGGTTTTGAGCTCGACCATTATGAGGAGAAGGAAAGAGAGTGGAGGTCGAAAGAAGAGGCCGCAAGGATAGACATAAAAGAGGAGATCCAAAAAGCAATGAAGAAACTTCAATGCATTCCTGACGTCGCCGGTTTGAAATACGAAAACTTATGCATTCATCCGAATCTGGACCTCCCTGAAAAGTTCAAGACGCCAAAGTTTGACACTTTTGGAGGAACAGGGAATCCCTTAGCACATCTGAGGTCTACTGTGACCAGTTCGTAGGAGTTGAGAGAGATGAAGATGTACTAATGCAACTTTTTAGCTGAAGTTTGAGCGGGAAGCTCTGGAATGGTTTACATCTCATGAGACCAGACAGTGGCCCAGCTAGAATGCCTTGGCTAAGGACTTCATTGAACGATTTTCTTACAACGTAGAGATTGTCCCTGATCGTTATTCCTTAGAAAAGATGAAACAAAAGTCCAACAAAAGCTACAGAGAGTTTTCATACAGATGGCGAAATGAGGCAACCAGAGTTCGACCTCCCATGTCTGAAAAAGAAATTGTTGAGGTATTTGTGCGGGTTCAAGAACCTGAATACTATGAAAGAATCATGCTGCTCGTTGGAGAGAAATTTGTCGAGATAGTCAAGGTAGGTCAGACTATCGAAGATGATTTGAAAACTGGGAAGATTGCCTGTGTTGCTGCTTTGCCCGGATCCTCGGGCTTGTTAAAAATAAAAGAGAAGACGTGTCAGACGTTTCTTATGAGTGGAATAAGACCCCGAGAAGATCATCATCGTACCAAGGTTGTTCTTGACCTTCATAGTGTCCACACCAGGCTTTTTATACGCAAGTCGATTATCAAAATGCTTCCCCTCCAAGCTACCAAAATACCCCTCCCCCAAGCTATCAAAATATTCCCCCTTCCGTTTATCAAACTCCACCTCCATTTACCAAAATCCTCCACCAGCTTACCAAACTGCATATCCTCATTACTAAAGCGCTGCCCCTAACTGCGCCAATATGCAGTCAAATTACCCGGCTCCTCCCCTAGTATAGCAAGCTTCATTATACCAGTATAGCAAGCTTCATTATACCAAAGTACCCCCATGAGCTACCAAGATCCATTACCAAATTACCAAACTAATCCCTATCCCAGATATCAAGCTCCCCATCCTAATATCCAAAACTATCGTCAGATGCCTCCTCCTTAAGGCAACTACGATCCCCCTCATCCCAGATTTGAGAAAAAGCCCGCCAAAACTTTTACAGAACTTGCCAAAAACCGAACAAAGATAGACGAGCGATTAACTGCGGCAGGTTATATTCATCCACTGGGACCTAAGCTAGTAAACACTAGCTCCCGATTTTACAGACCTAATCAGAAGTATACATATCGCTCCAATAGCATTGAGCATGATACTGAGGACTGTATTAACCTCAAGCACAAAATCCATGATCTAATCGACCAGAATGTGGTCTCCCTCCAGACAGCCGCACCCAACGTCAACAGTAATCCTTTGCCAAATCATGGAGGCGTCAATATCAATATGATAGAGACGGACGACGATTGGTGCGTGCCAAAGGCGATAGTCCCGATTGTTCATGATGAGCTTGAAAGAGTCGTGACTTCGTTGAGCATCAAGGAGAAAAAGGAGTTTGTGATTCTGACACCCGCAAAGGTTGTTGCCTTGGTGTTAATAGAAACTCCCACTAGGCCAAGCTTTGTGATTGAAACCGCCTCTGCTCAGGGCATGACTAGGTCTGGTAGATATTATACTCCAGAAGAATTGGCCCATGAAGGGCAAAAGAAAGAGGCCGATAAGTGAGGCCGAAGCTGAAGAATTTTGGAGAAAGATGCAGCCGAAGGACTATTTGATTGTTAAGCATTTGGAGAAAACCCCCGCTCAAATTTCTATGTGGGCCCTGTTAATGAGTTTGCAACTACATAGGCAAGCCTTGGATGAAGGCTTTGGATGATACATATGTGCCCGTGGGCACAAACAGCGACAATGTAGCGACCATGATCAATCAGGTTATCCGAGGACATCGGATCATCTTCTATGATAAAGAGTTGCCCTTCGAATGGAGGATGCACAACAAGGCATTGCATGTCACTGTCATATGCCGTGAAAGGGTCATAAACCGTGTCTTGGTGGATGATGGGTATGGTCTCAACATTTGCCCACTGTCGACTCTAAAGCAGTTAAGGTTTGACTTGGGAAGCTGGAACAAAACCAAGTCAATGTAAGAGCCTTTGACGGGGTACAAAATTAAACAATGGGGGCAGTGAATTTGGTCATCCAAATGGGTCCGGAGGAGTACAGTGCGCAGTTTCAGGTCTTGGACATTGACACCAGCTATAACCTTCTTCTTGGAATGCCTTTCATCCATTAGCTGGGGCTGTGACTTCTACTCTTCACCAGATGATGAAGCTTGTTTGGAAGGACCAAGAACTGGTTATTCACGGCGAAGGGAGTTACTCCGGCAGACAGGCGCTAATTATCAATAAAGTCTCGCGAGGTACCTATTTCTACACGGTGGAGCTGGTAAATGCCACCGGTTAGGATTTGGCCCTATAGCCTTCTATGCCTTCCGTGTACAAGATGAATGCCACTGTGATGATACAGAATGGGTTCGAGCCAGGTTTCGGATTGGGAAGGGATTCCCAAGGAATTATTGAACCAATTCAAGTTCCCCTCAAAGGAGCGAGATATGGTTTAGGGTACGTCCCCACAGATGATGAGATGAAAATGAAGAATAACAGTGATCAAGCACTGGCTAAGCCAATCCCTTATCTGTATCAATCATTTCCAGTCTGGGAGTACGCCGATCGTGATGGCCTCGGGGAAGGAATCTACGACCTTTTTGAAGAAATCGATGCTGTCCTCAAGGATAAGGTCGAGCTAGCTGGTATCTGTGATGCTGAGCCTGGAGAACAACTGTAGAATTGGACTTCTACACCGATATTGATTCCCCGATCATCTTGGTAGAAGGACATTGTTTATGCATGTTTTGAAAATTAGTGGTAGTCCAGAAGAGGCCCGAGACCCACCATTTTGCTTTTTCTTTAATTGCTTGAATTTTAAAATTCCCCGTGATGTTTAAAAAGGCAACATGGCCCTTTGCCATGCCCAAAGTTTGCATTATTTTCCAAATTGAATGAAATTCTCTTTTATTGAAAACCTGTTTATTTACTTATCTGCTATATCTACTTTCCTGACTTTGTGTGTTTATGATTTCAGTAACGTTTATTTTAAATCTGCCAATGTCATGTCATGTTACGAGCTGAACGAACAAAATGAGGCAGGTGATGATGAGGGTGAAGAGTACGAAGAAGAAAATGAGGTACCGGAATATGTTGTTGAGGAATTTTGGTAGTTTGAAAATCAGCATAAGCCAAATTTGGAAGAAACAAAAACTGTGAATCTAGGAGACCAAGAGTGTGTCAAGGAAGTCAAAATCAGTTTCCACTTTAATGAAGCTCAAAGGAAGGATATGATTCATTTGCTTACTGAATACATTGATGTGTTCGTCTGGGAAGTCAGCGACATGCTAGGGTTGAGTACCAATGGGGTGTCTCACAAGTTGCAGATTAATCCGGGATTCAGTCCAGTGAAATAAAAGGCTCGGAAGTTCAAGCCTGAGTTGAGTTTAAAGATTAAAGAAGAGATCACCAAACAAATCAAGTCTCGATTAGTGGAAGTGACGCAATATCCGACTTGGTTGACCACTGTTGTTCCTGTCGTAAAAAAAGATGGGAAGATCAAAAAATTTTGTCGATTACAGAGATCTTAACAAAGCAATCCCAAAGGATAATTTTCCGTTGCCAAACATTCACATTCTGATTGGTAATTGTGCTAAGCATGAAATGCAGTCGTTTGTGGAATGTTATGCAGGTTATCACCAGATCCTAATGGATGAAGAAGATGCAGAAAAGAGAGCTTTTATTACGCCTTGGGGTGTATATCATTATAGGGTGATGCCATTTGGTCTCAAAAATATTGGTTCTACCTATATGAGGGCTATGACGACCATATTCATGACATAATTCATAAGGAGATCGAGGTGTACGTATATGACATCATAATCAAGTCCCGCGAGAGTTCAGACCACTTGACGCATTTGAAAAAGTTCTTTGATCGTCTGCGTCTTTACAACTTGAAGTTAAATCCCACTAAATGTGCTTTTGGGGTGCCAACCGGTAATTTGTTGGGATTTATAGTCAGCAGAAGGGGTATTGAGCTCAACTCTTCCAAGATTAAGGCAATTCAAGAGTTACCTCCTTCGAAGACTAAGAAAGAAATGATGAGTTTCTTAGGGAGGTTGAACTACATCAGTCGATTCATAGCTCAATCAACTGTGGTGTGTGAGCCTATCTTCAAGCTGTTGAAGAAAGATGCTTTGACAAAATGGACTGAAGAATGTCAGACCGCTTTTGATGCTATCAAGAACTATTTGTCCAATCCACTGGTGTAGGTGCCTCCGCGAGAAGGAAGCCTGCTGTTGCAATATTTGTCTGTCTGAGATAATGCATTTAGGTGCGTACTTGGTCAACATGACGAGACAGGGAAGAAAGAGCGATCTATTATTACATAATCAAGAAGTTCACGCCATATGAGTCCCGTTATACTCTTTTGGAAAGAACATATTATGCTTTAACTTGGTTTGCCCAGAAGTTGAGACATTATTTGTCTTCTTATACAACATACCTCATTTCCAGGATGGACCCATTGAAGTACATTTTCCAAAAAGCGATGCCGACCGGAAAGTTGGCTAAATGCCAAATGCTTTTGAGTGAATTTGATATTGTGTATGTGACCCAGAAGGCGATAAAAGCATAGGCCTTAGCTCATCATCTTGCAGAATATCCTGTCGATGAAAAGTATGAATTGCTCAAGACTTATTTTCCCGATGAAGAGGTATCATTTGTGGGTGAAGATATTTCTGAAGCATACCCTGGTTGGAGAGTATTTTTTGATAGAGCGGCAAATCACCAAGGAATAGGTATTGGAGACGTTTTAGTGTCAGAATCTAGTCAATACTATCCCATGGCAGCTAATCTCCAATTTAATTGCACGAACAACATGACTGAATATGAAGCGTGTATTCTTGGTTTGAAAATGGCCATCGACATGAATGTTCACGAGCTTCTGGTTATTAGAGATTTAGATCTGTTGATTCATCAGGTTTAAGGTAGATCACACCGTATGTGCAATATATACATAAGTTATGCGAGATATTCCGCAAGATTGAGTTCAGACACACTCCAAAAATACAGAATGAGTTGGATGATGCTCTTGCCACCATCGCCTCAATGATCAAACATCCGGATATTGATTATATTAATCCTCTGGATATAGAGATAAAGGAACAGCCCGTTCATTGCTCCCATGTTAAAGCAGAACCAGGCGGTTTGCCATGGTATTTTGATATAAAGAAGTACTTAGAGTCTGGGACTTATCCTGAGAATGCGACATTTAGCCAGAAGAAGTCGATACACCATTTATCCCTCAAATTCTTTCTAAGTGGAGAAGTCTTTTATAGGAGGACTCCAGATTTGGGTCTTTTCAGATGTATCGATGCTATTGAAGCTTCGAAGCTTATTGGACAAATACACGCTGGAGTTTGCGGCACGCACATGAATGTTCTCACTTTGGCGAGGAAGATACTTCGAGCCAGTTAATTTTGGATGACTATGAAGCATGATTGTTGCAAGTTTGTGCAAAAATGTCATAAATGTGAGGTGCATGGTGATTTGATCCGAGTGCCGCCCCACGAACTCAATGATATTAGTTTACCTTGGCCGTTTGTAGCTTTGGGCATGGATGTCATTGGTCCGATAGAGCCAACCGCTTCTAATGGACACAAATTCATTTTAGTTGCTATTGACTACTTCACCAAGTGGGTGGAACAAGCTTTGTACAAGTCGATGACCAAGAAAGTTGTAGCTGATTTTGTTTGTAACAATCTGATATGCAAGTTTGGAGTACCAGAATCTATCATCACTTATAATGGTGCAAATCTCAACAGTCACTTGATGAGAGATATATGTGATCATTTTAAGATTACTTATCGAAACTCATCCGTTTATCGTCCTCAAATGAATGGAGCTGTAGAGGCCGCCAATAAGAACATCAAGAAGATTCTGAGGAAAATGATTGACAATCACCGAGGTTGGCATGAGATGTAGCCATATGCTTTGTTGGGTTATCGGACGACCGTCAGAACATCGACCGGAGCTACACCATATCTGCTAGTATATGGAACAGAAGTAGTCATACCTGTTGCAGTTGAGATACCGTCTTTGAAAATTATCACAAAGCTGAGTTGAATAATGCTGAGTGGGTCAGCAAGCGTATTGACCAATTGACATTGATTGACGAGAAGAGAATGGTTGCCGTTTGTCATGGTCAACTATATCGACAGAGAATGATTCGTGTTTTCCAAAAGAGGGTGAGAGCCGGAAGTTTTGAAATTGGTCAGTTGGTACTTAAGCACATTTTTCCTCATCAGGATGAGTACAAAGGGAAATTTTCGCCGAATTGGCAAGGACCTTATATGGTTCGCAAAGTATTATCCGTAGGTGCTTTGATCCTGTCGAATATGGATGGCACCGCATGGCCGAAGCCGATCAATTCAGATGTTTTCAAGAGATAATACATGTGAATCTTCAGTTTGTATCTTCTGTCATTTCCTTGTATTCGTTCTAGTTGCTTGTATTTTCCTTGTTCAAAATTTTATCCCTCTTGTAATGAACTACGTTTGACCTGAATTTTCAAGAATGAGATACGTAGGCGGCTTATGTCGGCCTCGGTCACCCCATTTATTCCTTTTAATATTTCTCTGTATTTGAACTACGTTCGACCTGAATTCTCAAAAATGAGATACGTAGGCGGCCTATGTCAGTTTCTTTGTAAAATTTCTTATTGTTGTTAACCATGAGGGGGAACTACGTTTAACCTGATTCCTGCCTCAACGGGATACGTAGGCGCCACAAGGGTTCGGCATATCTCCCGTAAGTTTCCTATTTATCTTTACAATAGAAACTGGGAAAGAAGTTTTTCTTTCAACAAGTCAAGACTGAAGTTACTTGAAAATTCGCAACTGGGACAGAATGTTTGAGAGGATCTCAAAAATTCCGTGATTTTCTCACCAACAGTTAGAGATAAGCCAAGACTGTTAACTGGGACAGAAATTTTGAGGAGGGCCTCAAAATTTCAACAGGAATTATCGACAGCCTAAAGTGACTTTGAATACTCCCCAGCGAATAATCAGATAGACCTCTAAGTGTCAGGCTCAAAGAAGTTCGCTAAGCCTGACGTGACATGATACTTGGCAGTAACTTTTTTTAAAATACTACTTTTCGAGAATTTATTTTTCTTGAAGTTTTCCTTTATGTTTCATTTGTTTTGGCATAAAATATTTAGTCTTATCTATCAAGAGTCGGGAGATCAGAAAATCAACCGGAGATAGCAGGACAAGGAGCAGACAACTGAAGAAATCAACACAGATCAGTTTGTTTTAAAACTAATGATTTTTCTGTGAACGCAGGTTTATAGGTTTGCTCTGAAATCATCCAATTCCCAACAATATGAAGTTTATAATAAAGATACAACTATGATTCAAAGATGAATCAAATGAAAATCCCGAAAAAGACATTTTACGATTTTCACCAAGGACGTCATCTGCATCATATTATCAGAAATGATAGTATTACTATCCGAAGATTCATTTTATTCGTATTATCGTTTTAGATGATACACTACCTGGAGGGTCATTTTACCGTATTGTCAATTGAGACGATATCATTATCCAGAAGGCACCCAGAAGATCACTATGTTGCTCGATTGAAGCACTATCTTCATTTGGTAACAAACATCAAGAGGGAAATATCATACATTGCGAAAGTCATGCATCGCGAGTTAATATTCATGCATCGCGAAAAATCATGCATCGCGAGAACATATTCATGCATCGCGAGTTGATATTCATGCATCGCGGGAAATCATGCATAGCGAGAAGATATTCATGCATTGCGAGAAATTCCATGCATCGCGAGAAGATATTCATGCATTACGGAAAAAAGCCATGCATCGCGAGTTGATATTCATGCATAGCGGAAATCATGCATCGCGAGTTAATAGTCATGCATCGCGAAAAGTCATGCATTGCAGAAAATTATGCATCGCGAGTTAATATTCATGCATCGCGAAAAGTCCTGCATTGAGGAAAAATGTTATACTACCCGGAGAAGTCATGCATTGCAAGAGAAAATTCGTGCATCGCGGAATGAATTCATGCATTGCACGAGGAAAATTCATGTATTGCGGAAAATTAGGCATTGTGAAGAAGAAGTTATACAATGCAAGAGAAAATTCATGCATCGCGAGAAGATATTCATGCATTACAAAAGGAATTCATGCATCGCGGAAAGAATTCATGCACTGCACGAGGAAAATTCATGCGCTGCGGAGAATCAGGCATTGCGGAGAAGAAGTTATACACTGCAAGAGAAATTCACGCATCGTGAAAAAAAAATCATGCACTGCAAGAAAAGGAAATCGTTCATTCCAAGAGTAATATTTACCCATCGACATCAACTGCATCTTTATTTGGCAAGAGTAAACACAAAGAAAATCATAGAAGACGACATCAAGAAAAATATCAGCACACTGCATCAATTTTTATTTATTTCGATATCAAATGAAGATTACATTGAAGTTTATATTGCAAACATAATACATGAGCTTTATTTGCTTACGTCAAACCCAATAGAGTTGACAACAAATATTGAAGAAGAGAAACTAAGTGTCAACACGGTGAAAGATACTATCTCCCATTTGAATTGCATTTTTATGCTAATGATTTTATCTCAGTCTTTGTCGAGAGCATCCGAAAGGATGAATTCTCCAAAACAAACCAAAGGTGCGGATGACATCATAAAAGGATGCAGCATAACGTGGAACTTTTTCTTAGCAGCAAACTGGGACATAGTCCAAAGAGGAGTGTCAAAATCTTAGGACGCGAGCAGAGGAGCGACTTCCACCACAATCAAACCACACCCCTATCAGGAGGCATGTGGGTTTTCTTTAGATTTCCTGATTTCATATTTGCATCCTGAAATTTTGATATCTGCCGAAAGCAAGTTTCCAATCTGAGTGATGATGCACCAAGAGATTTGAAAATTATGTCCGTGTAAGTTCTTAATTATGGGTATGAAGTGCACCACATTCATGACTAAGAGGTTACAAGCCTCCTTTTCATACTCGACTTAATTTTTCACTTGTCCAAAATCAAAGGTTATCTAGCATAATAGATTTGCTTTTCAACCGATCGAGTCGAACTACAAGCAGCTTGATTCCTAAGGTTTAAGGATATGTAGGCGGACTCAATGTTGAAAACTTCGTTGTATTCCAACATTCGTTCTTAAATCTTATTCTCGAGCATCCGATACCTTCATAATTCGGTGTCGGGGTAACTTTGGATTCTCTCAAAATCGTGCGTTAAATCAAGCGTATCGAACTACAAGTGGCCTGCATTCTCATATAGCCTGAGATATGTAGGAAATTCATTTTCGGGGTTTGGCCATAATTCCTGAAGACCGTACCACTCCCTTTCCTAAAGATGAATATGTGGTCGGTCAAAATTGGATTGATCAACTTCAGTTTTCTTGAATTTCTTGCATCAATCCAAGCAAAATGGGGGAAAGTTGTTGACACCAAATTTTGACCCTCCCCAATATAAATTAATTCACGAGCTTCTTAAATTTCAAACGATTTAACATAATTAATATTTTACGAAATTCAAATATACTTTCAAGTTATATTCACATAATTTTATCACGTTGGAAATTCCTAAATTCAAATATACTTTCAAGTTATATTCACATAATTTTGTCTTTTATATAAGCACATTTTTCATGAATATTCAAAATTGTCTCAAAAGATATTAGTTTCGCGTAGAGTTTTGATCAACCATTTTAGTTGCATAATAGTCTATATTTTAAATTATTTAGTTTATAATTAGGTTAATTATTTTATTTCATTAATGATTAAAAAGCTCTTCTTTTAATTAATCTTACTCCATCGTATCTTAAGTTCTAGCCAAGATTCTCAGCTGGGCCAATATTAGCTTTGTTATGAGCCAAGACTTCAACAATTTTGGGGCCTGTGGCCAAATTTTGCAGTAACCCAACATTCCAATTCAAATGGGTCATTTTCTCCCAACCCCATTCTAAATCGATCCGGCTTTTTATTTTTATCCTCAAAGGAACTCAGAATATTTCCGTAACTTTCCCAAAGGTTGACAGCCCATTCCAGAGTCATTTCCCAAATTCCCAGCAGCCCAATCACGCCATCTTCACATTTTGAGTGCGTACAACAGGAGCCAGTAGTACGACTTTGTTGTTTCCTTGTTACATCCACAGCGGTAGCAGCAAGCAGCACGCGAAGTTGTCCTCGCTGCTACGAGATTGAGCCACGTAGCGCGAGAAGGACAATCACGTTGATCCACCCGTCCGTCCTCTTTCCCCTTTGGGAATGGATTCAGAACCTCAGGAAAAGATGTTCTCCCCTTTTGGTGAAAGCTTTGGGACTTCAAAATTAAAAATCGGAATGGGCCTTTTTCCACCTAAAAATTTGGTCCGTTCCCCCCCCCCCCAAAATCGAACCCTCGAATTTCCCTATTAATACCCTCTTCCTCCTTAGTGTTGGGGGTTAGAAAATTTTTAGGAGAGAGCAGAGAAAATAATGAGAAGGGTTGAAAAATTTTAGTGAAGATTTTTGGAGAAGAATTGTGAATGGAAGAAAAATCGAGGGAGAGGATTTTTGAGCGAATATACATAGAACACTTTAAGCATAAATACCTACATATACTTCAAGGAAATTCGAGTAAGGACTGGTTATAGTTTTCCTTTAGTTTTTTTTTGCTAGGGATTCGACTTTCTGCCTAAATTTCTTGTTCCCTGCCGCGTTTGAATCCTGGTGGTGGAATAGCGCACTCCTTTTGCTCACCGTCCCGTTTACTGCATCACGAAAGGTAAAAAAATTTCTCGATTGTGACTCGTTTAGGGTTGTTCCCTTCTTGCGAAGCGATAGCCTATTTTCTTTGACTTTCTGTTTTTCTTTATCTATGAGTATCCGTTTCGTTTGGTTTTAATGTTGAGGTCCAAGGTCTAGTCGTTTACTTTTTTTGGGTATATTATAATCCAAGACATGAAATGCATCTTTTGATATCGATTTTAAGTTCAAGAATTCTTTTGAATCGATAATCTGATTTGCTCTCTTCTTGGTTGATAGTGGCTTTCTTATTATTACTAGACAAGGCTACCCGTGCTTCTCGGTTGATAGTGGCTTTCTTATTATTACTAGATAAGGCTACCCGTGCAGGGCACGGGCCTGAGATTTAGATACATTATATAATTTTATATGGTGACTCTCTATCGCACAATTTTATTCAGTGAAGATGATTTATATCTCAAATAACAATAACCTTTAATAAATAAAGGTAGTTTTCAAAACTGTAAATTAAAAGACAATTGTTAAGAAAGAACACGTATAGATTTACCAAGAGATCAATGATGCTCAATTCCATATACACGCAGTAACATGTACATTCAAATGGAGTAAGTCATGCTCCTCTGTAGACACTGTTTTGAGGAAGCAAACATCTCTAAATATATATAACAAAAATTGCTACACTTGATCCAAGCCCACTATCATAAAGTTATTCCCTACAAAAAATTTGTTGAAATCTCTTTTGTTGTGTCTATTTCTCCATTTCTGTTATGCAAGTCATATCAGGATGACCTAAAATTTAAAACATCAAGCAAATTGTTTGTGAATAAAAACATATACCAATACAAAAGATATAAGGTGTTAAATCGACTAATGTAGCTTAATCGATACGTGCCTACTCTTTGATAATGCGTATTCAAATTACAGAAAAAAATCAAGGATAAAGTATGTCAGAAATAAAGAATAAGCAAGCCACATAACTGGCTACTTATCAAAAGATCATTAGTTAGTACTTAGTTCTCTAGTTCAGAAGACTTATATATCAATACATAAATTTCACATAGCTAAAATATCTTTTTAGATAAATAGAAACTACTGAATACTTTTGGTCAGAGACAATTTAGTGGAAACATAAAGACTTGCCTTTTAATTGAAATGCTATAGAATTGCATGACTGAAGAGTTTACCATAATAGAATGCAAAACTACAATAACAAAAAGAAAATAAAATACATTAGGACAACAAATGGTAATTATCAGACAATTATAATTCAAGAGGTAGAGAAAAATGAGAAATTACATCAAACTAATGGTGGGAGAAGCTTTCTAATGAAATAACTACCAGTAACGTCATGATTATCTCTATTATTTTGGACAAGGTTCAACATTTATTTGTTCAATCAATACACAATTTATTCTAAACAAATATTCAAACGATGCATAAGAAACTAATGACTGCTACTACCATCATTAAATTAAAGAGAGTACTTCCTTAGATCAATTAGATGTACCTTTCCCAGCTCCATCTCAATTTTCTTCCTCAAATATTCCTCCTCGGGCCCAAAGGCACTCATGTATGTATTGAAATATTGTATTCACTGCATCGGAGAATTCTTTTGACAAAGGTTTCACATCCTGTCAGCAATATGTGTAATTTAAACAGCAAAACTCGAGAAACTGTTTGTCAAACCCTTTATTTCATTTACTCAACTTATGCACCAGCATCATTGATTTCATTTTCAGAGATGTAAAAATCCAGTTAACTCTTCAACTGCCTCTGTAGAGCGGAAAACATTCGCCAAAGCTTCCTGGCCAACCTTGTCGTTAGTAGTACTGGACAGTGCATTCTTTGCATCGTAGATGACAACAGCTGGAAGCTCATGCCAGCTTGCAACCATTAAGTCTTTAAAACGTGTTTGACATCCGAATCTTCTATATTAGGCATGTGACATACATCCTCACTGAAAGAACACATGTCTCCCATAGCCATTGTGAAAGGATGCTAACATTCTAAAGTTAAAAAGTCTTCATGTAACGTCAATTGTTGATGCAAGATCATGAAATTGATACAAAATATAAAACTACAAGTACTTGGCTGGTAAGGTGATTACAACATTTCTCGTCTTGTAGATTCACCTTTTATAATATATGCTTTTGAAAACCTAAGAAGTAATCATAGAAGGTTTGTTTCCTCGCTAACAATCCTAATGTGTCACAGTAACCATAAATTATAAATAACGCGTTCTAGAATACAATTCCTACAAGTTCTTGAATTGAGCACCTTCACTTAATCAGGTATCTGCACTATTTACATTTGTTAACACTCCTACTTACATAGGATCACTTATGTGATAGCAATTGAACACTATAATACAAGTGTGCAAGTAAAAGTTTTGTTTATTGGAGGAGGACTATGGTCACTCTAATAAGGCGACTAAACGATATCAATTATAATAATGAAGAAAATATCAACACCATCGAATTAAATAGTTCTTACAGAAACATTGACCGGTAAATCAACATCAATCAGTCAATGTTAGAATCATAAGCAATAAAGTAAGAAAAATGAAGAAAATAAATTTAAAGTTATACACTTATATTGAGAAGATGCTACTATTGACTCTTAACAAAGTAATCAAAGATAAACCACATTAACAGTTATGTTGTATTTTCTTCCAAGCCTTCTTAAGAACCATCAATGGACTAAAGTTTAGAATCATCTTCTCTTTTTCTTCTTCACTTATCTAAAAGTTAAAAAAAATTAAATTTATATTCATGTTTCTATAGTATTTTAAGTTACAATAATATATATTTTCTAAACATAAAAGTGTTGCATACAAGCCATTACCATTGACCCAATATTAAAAGTATTTTTTTTGTTCAAAAACATTTCTAAATTATTCCAAAACTTAAATTTCATCTTTATTATCCCTATGAAAACAAACATCTCTAGGATGACAATCATAGAATCATCAACATATAACTATAAATCCAATCAATAAACTCGATTAGGCATTTTTCATCTAGGAAATTCAAAGAAAAATCACCAATGAAAAATATAAGTAGTAATAAATATTACACAACTGAATACAGTTCATTCGTGCATTTTATCAAACAGGTGGTACGCATTTCACAGCACTAAACAACTCAATCGAAGGTAAGTTTTTTCGTCGGAGAAGGTTATCAATTGAAGTTGTACTTGGTGGGTAAAACATAGCAATATCATCCTAAAACAAGAGTGAATAAGATTGAAATAGCAAGGAATTAACCATACATGTACTCATTGGAGATTTTGGGCCTAGTTGAATTTGATTTAACTTTCATCATTCAAGTACTCTATATTCAAACTCCATCGACCCATAGAACGGAATCTAAAATCAAAGCTTTACAAATCTATTCAGCCAAACATAGAAATCGGAGAAAAAATTGAAGCTCAAAAGAATATCAACAAAAAATAGAGAGACAAAAAGAACTACCTTAAAAGAGGCAGCAATACTTGGAGACGATTTGAATATGGAAAGCCAACACTTGTGGGAGATGAATATTTTCAAGAAAAGGCAGTGCTTGGAGAATCTAGAAGATTTTTAGTGTTTCATTTTGAAAACTCTACAAGATGAAGAACTTTTAGTGGATGAGAGAATGTGATGAAGTCTGTGGAAGCATTCATGGATGACAACACTACAAAATAGTGACCACGCAACACGTGGAATAAGATGGAAGTGGGAAAATGAACTGTAATGACCAAAGTAACCTTAGCTAATAAAAGTATTACCAGCAAGCACACATGTTGATACAAGGAGCTTCCCACACTTCTAATATAGTAGAATTTTATCCAAGTAAAAAATGCCTAAAAATCCCCCCTCCTACTCATGTTTAAAGTGTTGGAAAAGCAGTACCTTATTTGTTAATTTTGTTTTGTTTTATGTGCTCATGTTCAAAATGTCCGAATTTACTTTATTAATATATGAATCTATCATTGCTTTCGTTTAGTTTCGTATTGCATTTCAACTCAATAGTGTATTCCTATAGCTCATCCCCTTTTCTTTGTTTAACATTTCTTTGTCATTTGTCTACGTCTATGTAATCATGAAACTCCATTCTCTGATTTGTTTACTGTTAAGAATGTTTGTGTGCTTAGAAATCATTGCCCGGTGATATAGTCTTATCATGTGAAGTTAATGTAATTTTAAGTGAAGTTTTTTTTAGTATTGCATGTTTTACTTGTCTATATATTGTGTAATGTTGGCAATGTGGGTTATTCATGTGCGTACCTTATCCTAGTTCAGAAACACTAAATTTGTATGATTAGACTCTTTAACTTAATTTATGGCTGCTGACGTGTTTGATTTTACTAAAAATCCGATGAATTTAGTCTGCCCAAAATGCAGGATTTTGCTATCTTCAATAGTATAAGCAGTTGAACGATAATTACTCTTATGATCTTATTACCCTTTTTTTTTCTCCATGAATCATAGGTCTAATGTAGTCTTGCACGGGTCATTCCCTGATAATTGTGTATTAAATCGATCAGCCTCTAGGTTTGCTTCGCTTTGGAGTAAATCTATTTGCATGTGCCCCCTTTATGTCCCCTTTAGTGTACGCTTAAAATTGTTCGAAGCCTGAGATTATCCGCGCCGGCTATTATGCACATAGCATATATATTTTTGACATAAGGTTACTGTCGGTTGTTTATTCCCTTCTTCTCCATTCTAGAATGAATGAACCTTCATTCAATATGCATGTGCTCACAAGCCGGAGTTTAAGTCAACAACTGTTAGCATCAATTTTAACATGTTTGTCTTGTTCGGTAAATGCGAAGAAATTAGTAGTCATTCATTGCTATGATTCAGCCATTTTCCATGTGCTGGCATGCTAGAGTTTTGTCATTTATTTTATTGTGTCTCTTCTCTTTGTGAGGATACTAAATTTTATTTCAATTATCAGTAATGTTATTTTAAAACGGCTCAAAACGATTCTTACAATATCTACTTTCTTGTGCATGTAAAAATGGCCCGAGTTCGCTAAGAACTCGTTTTCTCTCTTGCATTCCGAGAGAGCCATAAAGGCTCAGTTCCTCTTTTTGAGTCGGGCGATAAAAAATTAATGTACAAGTCCCTAAATCAGAAGAATTCAAAACAGACCGAGAAGCTGAAAAGATTGGACCTAAGAGTCCAAATTTATTTATTTCAAAATGTCGCATTTTGTTGTTTTGGACCTAAGCCCACTTGTTATGTTGCATTTAAATTTTCGCTAGAAATTTAGGACAGGTACAAGTGAATTGGGTCAAAACCGAAAATAAAAATGGGTCCAAGTATCGGTCCAGGCGGACAGAAATCGAATTTAGACCCAGCTCTCTCTCTCTCTCTCTCCGTCTTTTACTCATTGCTTATACGTTTTATTTTTTTTTATTTTTATTTTTATTTTTTATTATTTGTCGTTAGACTTAGGGTTAAAAAACTCGAATTTCCCGCGAGACGCTATTTTATTTTTATGATTCAACTAAATCAAGTATGACTAAATGGATTTAACTAAGTAAGTTTGTAAGTTTAATAATTCACTTAAAACATAAGATGATCTTTCAAGGATTTTAAAATAAATCGAAATAAGTTAAGTTTTAACCAAAGAAGTTAGTTGTCGAAAAATCACGATTTAGCGAATATTTTAGGTGTCGTAAAAGCCTTCCTAGAATATAAATAGGAATCCCCTAACCTTTTTTAAAAGTTTTCAATTGATTCCCTATTTTAATCTTTTGAAAACAAAGTTTTCTTAATTCTTCTTAAAAAATTAAGTGGTGACTCTCAAAAAGTCAAAAACTTTACAAAAATATTTTTTTGAAATGTAAAACAGCGATAACATCGCAGCTTATGATAGATGTTAATATAAATGACATAGATATAATATATAGTTAGTGCTAGATGTTCAATTGTTAAGATCCATAATGATGTTGGTGTGAAGGTATTTAAAGAACAAAAGAAAGATAATTTAGATTTCTATACGAAATATCCATTATGCATTACTTTGAAGAATATTTCAATGGATAATGAAGATTCTACAGTTGTTGTGGATAGGGGATAGACATAAGTTAGTAGACCACTAACTAACTTTGATTTATACTCCAATAACTCCATCTGGTTGGTAGGAGTGAATTTAGATGGAGTTATCGATGAAAATACTGATGAAGAAGATGGGAGAATCAGTGACCATTCAAATTTATTTGTAACTGAAGATCAGATTTACAAGGATGAAAGAATAATAATGGAGGTGATGCAACATCTTGGAGTTATTAAAAAGTTCAATTTTCTTGTATCTCGTTCTAGTTTAACTTGGTAAGGATTTGAATGTTTGTTTGAGTTTTTTTTTATAGTGAATTTGGTATATCAATTTTTAATGGATCTTTTTAAATTTCTGAAACATTTATTACCTGAAGTGTCCTGCTGATAATTGTACATGGATGATGAAGTCATCATATTTGAATAAATCAGATCTGTTTAAAATCAGAAAGTACAGTGCAAAACGCACTTGTTCTGTTAAAGGTCGAGTGTATGCAAGGCGTCAGGGAATGACTGATGTCGTAGCTGTTTTAATAATAGATAAATTAGTTGATCCTTCTAGCATATACAGTCCAAAGGATATAGCGAAAAGACATATTGAAATTGCATCATGTTGCGCTTACATACATGCAGGCCTGGAGGGCTAAGGAAAAAGATATAAAATTGATTCACGGAGATCCGGTCCAGTCATATGCCAAACTTTCAAGTTTTTTACGATTTAAATTTTGTATTTTATTTTATGAACTAAATTATTGTGAATTTTACCAATGAAACAATTAGCATGTAGATTGTTTACAAAATGAATTCCCAATATAATTTATATCCTTTTTATATCCAATTGATATCCATTTTATGTATAATGTTAATGTAATTTGTATCCTAGCGTGTATCCTTCATGTATTCAATTGATATCCTTTCTGTATCCGTTTGATATACTTGTTTTTTTGTAATGTTCAGATATCAAATTATATAATTAGTGTTAACAACGAAAAAACTTCCAGGTTATCTATACATATTAGAGCAAACATATCCTAGATCAGTTTTAAAATTAGAAATGAAGGAATGATAAATTCTTATATGCATTTATTGTATTAGAAGCATGTATTAGGAGTAGGGAGTATTGTAGGCCAATTTTAGTGGTTGATGGGGCAACTTTGAGAGGCTCGTATGGTGATACAATGTTGACAGCATGCACCATGGATCCATGAGGTATTTTTTTATCCCATATAGGTTTACATTTATACCTTATAAGAATATGATATGAAGCGTGTTTCCAATTTGTATGATGTTTTTTTAAAATATTGCAACAGGTCATATACTTTCACTTGCTTATGCAATAGTGGATTCTAAGAATGATGCATTGTGGACCTGGTTCTTTGAACAGTTTAGAAAAACATATAAAGAACGGAAAAATATGTATTTTATGTCAGATCGAAACGAGTGCATATGAAAAAGAACTGCAATAATATATCCCGAATCGGAATATTTAGCTTGCATGTGGCACTTGTGCTGTAATGTACTGAAGAATTTCCATAAGAATATAAAAGATTTAAAGAAGCTATTTTGTACAATGGAAAAGGCTTATATAATACAACAATTAAGACGATTATGAAGAGAATAGACCAAATAGATCCGAAAATAATACATTATCTATATGATATCAGTTATAGCAAATGGTCAAGGGCTTACTGAAAATGTAGCGAACATGGACCATGACTTCAACCATAGTCGAGTCATTGATGTCACGATCCAGGTCTACACCCTGGACGTTGCCGACACTAAAGAAGCATTATTGGTACCCAAGCGAATCCTCATCTTGGCTGACCACGAGCGTAAGACTAACTTAAGCATGCAAAATCTTAAAACTGAAATGAACAACTTTGAATAAAAATAATGTATTCAACTAGCCATTAAATAGACAACTTTAGTCTTTAAAACATTTAATAAAATAAATGGTTAATATAGAATCCTCAACTATACTGACTATCTATAAAGCCCCTAACTGATAATGATGAAAGTCGGGACAAGACCCACGACCTCCTGACTAAACAAAAAATTAAATAAAATCCTACTGAAGTAGGAAGGCTCACCATATCTAACTCGAATCTCTGATGTATCAACGAAGCTCCTATTGAAGATCCTGAATACCTGTGTCTGCATCATGAGAAGAGGCAGGACAATTGGCTCAGTACATGAAATGTACGAGCATGTAAGGGGAATTATAAAGCACAACATAAGCTTGATACTTGAATAAAAAAGAAACATATGTACCTCTTTTCAACTCAACTCAAATAAAGAATAAGATACTCAACCCAAAGATTAGACACTGAAATTCAAGATTAGATACCCAATTTCAAAGATATGATACTCGACTCAATAAAGCATAGACCAACTCAAGATGCTCAACTTAAGGTACTCAACTTGAAATACTCAACTCATGATACTTAACTGACCTCATTTCAATATAAAGCAGTTTAAAACAAGTACAATATAAAGAAAAGTTGTTTAAAAACATGATCTTAACTAAAGATAATCATATCATAAAATACATATCATGATTCCTCTCAAAGTCTACTTGTGCAATGCATGAATGAAGTTCCATACCCCCATTCATACTAAGCAGAACCTCTTGAGGACCATGCAATTTCTAGTGTGGGAGTTTCTCTAACCGACAACCATCACTATGAGCCTAAGTGGTGATACAACTTCTCGCCCACGCTGCCAGAACTGTCCAATATTTTGTCATCACATAGAACATCCTCAACCTAGTGGATTCACTAGCTAACCTCACGTGATCATCTAAAAAGTATGAACCATTAATACCCATGATGGCTACATGGTTTACATGGAGACTTGAGTTAATATGAAATCTCGTTCCCACATCGGTGCTCAATACTACTCCCAAAATATACTTTAGCTCATTCTTTTAAAATATCCTCTTTCCTCTTGGGTTGAGATAATTTGCTCAACCCTTTTAGCTTTAAAAAGCCCTCTTGGAATCAATGTTCCTCTTTTTATTTCTTAAAACTCTTTTGGAAATCTTAGTTCCTCTTCATCATAATTGTGAAACATTTATAAACCTTTAGTAAATACTTAGTTCCCTTATAGCTTTTGAGAAATGAACTTCACTCTTGCTCTTAGGAAATACTTAGTTCCCTTATAGATTTTGAGAATTTAGCTCAACTCTTTACTCTTTCTTGACTTGAACTTTAAGAAGTGCAATATTAAAAAAGCAGTTTAAAACAAGTGCAATATAAAAAAAAGTTATTTAAAAACGTGATGTTAACTCAAGATAATCATATCATAAAATACATACCATGATTCCTCTCAAAGTCCACTTGTGCAATAAATGAATGAAGTCCCATACCCACTTCATACTAAGAAAAATCTCTTGAGTAACCATGCAATATCTAGTGTGGGAGTTTGTCTAACCGACAACCACCACTATGAGCCTAAGTGGTGATACAACATCTCGCCTACGCTGCCAGAACTTTCCTATACTTTGTCATCGCATAGAACATCCTCAACCTAGTGGATCCAGTGGCTAACCTCCCACGATCATCCAAAAAGTATGATCCGTTAATACCCATGATGGCTACATGTTTTACAAGGAGACTTGAGTTAATATGAACTCTCTTCCCCACATCGGTGCTCAAAACTACTCCCAAAATATACTTTAGCTCATGCTTTTAAAATATCGTTATTCCACTTGGGTTGAGATAATTTTCTCAACCCTTTATAGCTTTAAAAATACCTCTTGGAATCAATGTTCCCCATTTTATTTCTGAAAACTCTTTCGGAAATCTTAGTTCCTCTTCAACTTAAATGTGAAACATTTATAAACCTTTAGGGAATACTTAGTTCCCTTATAGCTTTTGAGAAATGAACTTCACTCTTTCTCTTTACTTAACTTGAAACTTAACTCTTAGGGAATACTTAGTTTCCATATAGATTTTGAGAATTTAACTCAACTCTTTACTCTTTCTTGACTTGAACGTTAAGTCATTAAAACAAAGTGAAAACGTTTGTGAAGGACTTTAGAAAACTTTAGAAACTTTACTTTGATTTGCTCTTATCTTCTAGATTGGACTCTTAACTTCCTTGAATTGAAGTATAGATTCAAGGTTCATGATCTCATGTGGATGATTTCATGATTTTCAACTTGGAGGGTTCATGCAGAATTATGAGCATGAACTACTCAACTCGAGAACTCAAGGATACTTCTAAACTCAAGATTGTTTGACTTATAGGGTTCATGCGGATGTTATGGTCATGAACGACTGAACTCGAAGGTCTAAGTAACTAGATGGAACTAATGTATACAACTCTTCTCATTCTCTTACTTACTTCCTCAAATCTTAGCTCAAACTTAGTAGTTTATTTCAAATGATTCACAATTGGACTCAAAGTCTTTCTTGAACTTTACTCTTAACTCTCTCTTGAATGTTAATGATGAATTCAAGAGTTATGACTCATGATATGAAGGATACAGGTGATATTATAGACTCATGAATACATTTTACTCACTCTCATGCTCCCTTACTTGAGTCTTGAAACAAGTTACTAGAAGTTGTAAAAGACTCCTCAAAAGGACTCGAAGGGACTCTCTCAAAAGGTTCAGAAAAACTTTCAAAACTTAATCTTGACTTTACCTTGAATTTGAATTATTGTTTCAAGTTTATGATTCAGGTTTTGAATGATTTCTAAGTGTTTAGAAGTAGTTTAAAGTGTTTAGAATCAAAAGGGGTGAAGATACGCTTTAATTGAGCTCAAATAGAGCAACCGGAGGCAAACTGGATGGGGCGGCGACCCTGGGGATGTGGGTGGCTTGGGGCGACAGCCCCTGAAGTACAGAGATGGGTTTGTGGCGCTCTGGCAGGCGCTCCATGCCAGGCCCCAAACCAGAAAATTCTGCCAAGCACTTTTGCTCGTTTTCTCACCCTAAATCACCTAAAATCGAACGGTTTCTTTCCTAGTCACTTTGATTCGATTTCTTAACTTAATTACACTCTCATCTACTGTAAACAACATTAAGGGTGTGTTTGGTATGGAGGAAAATGGTTTCCTAGAAAATATTTTCCTGGAAAACAAGTAGATTTTGGACTTATTTTCTCATGTTTGGTTGGTGAGTAGAAAATATTTTCCAGAAATGAACTTTAGTGTTTGATTTATTAATGAAAAATATTTTTTAGAGACAGCTTTTATTTTTACTAGAGTAAGAAATAATTTATGAAATTGAAAATATTTTTTTAAAACAAAATTATTATTTTTTTGGGGTGGTGGTGGTGGTGGTGGGGTAGTGGGTGGGGTGGGGGTGGGGAGGTGTAGGAGTGATTTGTTTTTTTGAAGTTTATAGTATTTTAAAAAAATAAATTAATTTTTTTGAGGGTTGGGGGTGGAGGTGGGGGGGCTGGCCGGTGGAGGGGGGTAGGAGTTTAAAAATACAAATTTGAAGTTAAAAGTATTTTAAAAAGCAAAATTAATTTTTTTGGGAGGGGGTGGGGTTGGGGGGAGGGCTGGCCGGTGGTGGGTGGGGGCGGTGGTCAGGGATCGGGTGAAAAAATAAAATTTTGAAATTGAAAATATTTTTTTAAAATTGATGTTCTTTCCAAAGAAAAATGTAATTTGAAATTGGAACAGAGTTTTGGAAAATGTTTTCCTTAATTTTTGAAGGGAAGTCATTTTCCTTAATTTTGAGGAAAATGAGTTGATTTGGAAAACATTTTCCAAAACTTTTGTTCCAACCAAACATGGGAAAATTGGTAAACATTTTCCAGAAAATGTTTTCCTTCATACCAAACACACTCTAAATGTACTCAATTTCATCTCAAGAATTCATCAAAAACTCAACACAACAAGATTTAGAATGAACCTCAAGAACACCTATCAAGAACTCATCAAGAACTCAAATTTTTAAACTTTAAGAATGAAATGTCGCTGAAAATTAACATGGTTGGCGTGTGGGTGGACTAACCCAACACTGTGGAAGTTTACATACCTTTTAGGGATTAAATCCATGGCGAAGATCCGCAACTAAAACTCAAGAACGTTGACGAACGCCTTTATCCTTTTCTCTTTTCTCCTCTTGCTCTTAGGGAATACTTAGTTCCCTTATAGATTATGAGAATTTAACTTTACTCTTTACTCTTTCTTGACTTGAACTTTAAGTCTTTAAAACAAAGTAAAAACGTTTGTGAAGGACATTAGAAAACTTTAGAAACTTTACTTTGAATTGCTCTTATCTTCTAGATTGGACTCTTAACTTCCTTGAATTGAAGTATTGATTGGTTCATGATTTCATGTGGATGATTTCATGATTTTCAACTTGGAGGGTTCATACGGAATTATGATAATGAACTACTCAACTCAAGACCTCAAAGATACTTCTCAACTCAAGATTGTTTGACTTATAGGGTTCATGGGGAAGTTATGGGCATGAACGACTCGACTCGAAGGTCTAAGTGACTAGATAGAACTCATGTATACAACTTATCTCATTCTCTTACTTACTTCCTCAAATCTTAGCTCAAACTTAGTAGTTGATCTTAAAGGATTCACAATTGGACTCAAAGTCTTTCTTGAACTTTACTCTTAACTCTCTCTTGAAAGTGAATGATGAATTCAAGAGTTATGGTTCATGATATAAAGGATCCAGGTGATATTGTAAACTCACGAATACATTCTACACACTCTCATTCTCCCTTACTTGAGTCTTGAAACAAGTAACTAGAAGTTGTGGAAGACTCCTCCAAAGGACTCTCTCAGAAGGTTCGGAAGAATTCTCAAATCTTAATTGAGCTCAAACGGAGCAACCTGAGGAAAACTGGATGGGGAAGCCGACCCTGGGGCTATGGGTGGCGCGAGGCGCCATCCCCTAAAGTACAGAGATGGGTTTGGGTGGCTCTAGCAGGTGCGCCACGCCAGGCCCCAACCCAGAAAATTCTGCCGAGCACTTTTACTCTTTTTCTCACCCTTAATCACCTAAAATCGAACGGTTTCTTTCTCAATCCCTTAGATTCAATTACTCAACTTAATTACACTTTAATCTACTGTAAACAACACTAAACTTACTCAATTTCATCTCAAGAATTCATCAAAAACTCAACACAACAAGATTTAGAATGAACCTCAAGAACACCTATCAAGAAGTCATCAAGAACTAAAATCTTTAAACTTTTAGAATGAAATTTCGCTGAAAATTAACATGGTTGGCGTGTGGGTGTACTAAACCAACACTATGGAAGCATACATACCTCTTAGGGATTAAACTCATGGCAAAATCTGCAACTAAACTCAAGAACGTTGACGAACGCCTTCATCCTTTCCTCTTTTCTCCTCTTTTCTCTTCTTTTCTCTTCTTGTCTCTTCTTGAACTCTCAATTAAAATCCTAGGTATTTATTAGGATTATAAAACTGAACCTAAAAGGATTATAACCCTAAAATATAACTAAAAATGAATTAAATCTTATTGGGTAAGGAAAGGACCAAAATACCCCTCACTATTTTCGGCTAACTTTCCTTATCAGGACAGCCTAACTTTAAAAGGTCATATATCACTCTTCCAAAGTCAAAACTTAGAAAACTAGGCGGTTTTGGAAAGATAATTCAAAGATATTTCCTGTGGTATCTTGTAGCACACCTAACTCATCCTGTGCTAGGAGTTATGGATTGTTGAAGTTGACCCAAAACTCATACTTAGCTTAACTCTCCAATTTTCAGATTTTTGTTATTTCCAATTTAATTCTTCTTGGAACTTAAAGTGCTAAATCTAGTGAAGTTGACCCAAAACACATGTTTTGTTTTATGGAGTGCATTTTGTATCATTAATGTTTGTTTAATTTAGTTTGTGAATATTGTCCAATTATAAATAACATTAAAACACACTTTATACCGAATCTTATTCAACTTTTATTCAATACTAACTTCATTTTATATGAACCATATTTATACAAGTAAGAATCAGATTTCATACATAGTTCATACCACGTGGATTCACTATTCTTAACATAACAATGGAACAGTGAAACCCCATTGATATGTTAAAAATAGTGAATCCACATGGTATGAACTATGTATATTAAAAGTATCCTGAAATTAAAATAAATAACAATTGAATACAGATTCATTCATGTATTTCTTAAAAATTAGAAATTGTATTGATGATATTTGTATGAAAGTTAGTCGACATTCATAATAAAGTTTAAAATACTATTGATTAAAAAAAAGGCAACAAATCAAAATGTAATGTCATGTTCATACAAGTAGTAATCAGACTTCATACAAATTTCATCCAATAAGGGTACATTGAAAGATCATTGATATATGGTATCATGAAATTAAAATACTAAACAATTGAAGACAGATTCATACATATGTTAATCATATTTGATACATATTTCATCCATTAATGGTACATTTTGAAATAAAACTGCTACTTTGAACTACTAAATGCAAATGTTATGATTTATGCATAATATTAGTATCCATAAATTATATATAAATCAATATGTAATTCATATGAAGATGGTAACACTGGAAAAAACATGTAATATTATAAATCATGAAATACTTAAACATAAACAAATTGTTCAAAAGTTCAAAAAAAAAACATGTAGTCTAAAAAAGGTAGAAGGTGCATTAAACTACTTCTAGTTTCTTGTCTCTGGTCTTGGTGTAGGATATTTGGTATCTGGAACATGTTATTTTGCTATGCGAGTTCCACCATATTTTCTAGCAACCGTACCAGTAACATTACTTTCACTTATTGTGCCCTCTTCATTCTTTGCTTTTCCATAATGTCATAGTATTGTGGCATACATTTGGAGATGGTATGTTGCATCGATATCAACAGAAGACATATCAAAAATACTATTACTGATTTATTAAGAAAATAGAGATGTGAATATACCACAATTACTGTAAAAAATTAAAAGAAAAAATATTTTAATAACTAAATAAAGTTAACATTTTTAATGAAATCAGTAGAGTATAGAAAGTACATACTTGGAACTATCTCCTTGTTGAGGAACATTCATCATATGCTTGATATCAAGTGGTTCGAAATGAGACTTGTGTAGATATTCAGGGAGATTATTGGCATACAGATCAAGGATTTTACCATAAAATCATGTGCTTGTCAAAAATAGTGGTATCATTCTTGCAAGTTTACCAACAACTTCATTGACTTTTTTGGTGTGAACGGATCCTCCCCTCATCGAATCATATACATGTAGACATTTAAGCTTGATTTGGAATACAATCAAAGTCAGTGAAATTTATCACTAACGTTGACAGGGATAATGACTTCGTCAAAGTTGTCCCAAAAAATGTTAGCAATCAGTTTGAAGCCTCTAATGCACTGTCCAACATCGTGGTCGGAAGAAATTGATCTCATGTTGCAGTTTGATTGTTTCCATTGTTTCTCAATGTTATCAACCCATGTCATAAACCAATAATCAACCGTACCGTATGATATTGTTGTTGGGGAGTATTTTGCCTTCTTTCGCAGATAATACATAATGGTATAACATGTTATTACAGAAAAAGGCATTAAACATGTTAATGTTTTTAGGAAATGAATATTTGCTTGCATTCTAGTTTCTTGTTTCGATGTACATTTGTAAAAATAATGTATTTGTATTCGACGTATTTAATTATCATAAATACAGCATACATAAAGACTTTATACCAATGTTATTCATAAATCATTCAATATGCATACATGATATGACTTATCTCGTTTTTCCAAGGCCTGCCATGTTTAATCATTATGTGGAAAAAACAATTTCTGCAATTTTGACAACACCAAAGTCCATTTGAGGTTCAAAAGTATTTTTCACATTTGAATAAGTTGATTTACTATGAATATTGAAAAAAAGAGTGTATACAAATTAATTGTGTGATATCCAAATAAAAAAATTTGCTTTATAAACACGTATACCTGCCACGCCTAGATGAAACATCATTGAAAATCCATTTGTTGAACTCATCGATCAACTCTGCTGCAACCTCTATTGTGACTTTCAAACGGATATTTGATTTAAAAGAAAATAGAAACTCTTCTTGAATTGCTTTTGTCTTCTCACAGTCAAATGTACGGAGATGTGTCATACTTGATGGGATTCTTATTTCTTGGTTGCACATCTGGAGTTGTAGTAAAATTAAGAATAGGATCAAGTATAACAATCTGTGTCATAGCCAAATCAGGATAATCATCCAATGTTGGTGATTTTGAATTTGATGATCTAGGTACGTCAACATTGAAAACTGCACCAATATTTTTGTCAGTTAACTTCAGAGCTTCATCTATATAAAAAATTCATAATGTCAAAACAAATTTGTAAATGAAAATACATGTAATAATATGATTTAAACTCATAACATCTGTGTTTGAAATATGAACGTATTCATCCATTGAAACGGAAGGTTGATCCATTTGAGCTTTATCAGATTGATCAATATTTTGAGGGGAATCATCCTAATGTATGATAACATATAAAATTCAATCATAACGTAGTGTGAAGCAGATATCTCAGAAGAATTTTATGCAAAACTAATACAAGTTTTTAAACAATATCAATATACATGCATTGATACAATATTTATACCTATATAAAACAAACAATGATACAACATCATTTTCATACATTATTAATACATAATAAATCATTCAATAATCATTCAACATTTATACAATATTTATACTTATATAAAACAAACAAACAGGCTCAAAAACATGTATACTATTTGGTCATACAAAGTTCATATAGAAAACACACAATGATACAACTATTGTTTTGAGTTTTTTAAATTTTTGAAACTATTTAATATCAATAGTATACATGCATTGATGTTGTCTTTCACAAATTTAATACCATAATTGAACCAACATAAGATATTAAACAAAATAGTTTCATACATTATTAATACATACACAATCATTCACTAATCATTCAACATTTATACAATATTTATACTATATAAAACAAACAAACTATCTCAAAAATATGTATACTATTTGGTCATACAAAGTTCATACAGAAAACACACAATGATACAACAATTGTTTTGAGTTTTTTAAAATTGTTTAATATCACATAATACTTGTTGGTGTGTAGTTGATGTTGGTTGACCTCTTGACGACCTAATCTCGTCAATTATCAACTTAGTTGAGTTATTGATGTATGTCTTCATTTTGGCCATGTGTTTGTCAACTTTATCAACAGATAAAAACACATATGTTAAAAAAAAATATATTACAGACAAAAATAAATATTAATTAATTTAATAAGGATTGAAAAATAACATTATCTTTCAACTCTTTCAGCTCCGCCTTAACCTGTCATTAAACAGTAAGATAATTGATAAGTTTTTTGTAGTATCTTTAAAAAAATTATAATTTTTTATTGTATGCATCCGCAATTTCTGCCTTCAACTCTACGTACTTTTGATCGAAGTCAACACCATACTTTTATGATGTTCCTTGATCTTCTGAGTCATGGTGACTTGAAAATTGATGTAAAATATTTTGATCCATGGCATTTAACTCTTCTTCAGTAAACACGATGTTACTGAATTTGTGCTGCAAAAGAAAAGATGTGAGAAATTATAAACTATAAAAAAGATAATAATTTATAATTACTAAATAACATTAACTAAAAAATCACTTGGTTGCCATGTGTTCTTAAAATCGTATTCTTCAAGTCATCAAAAAAATAAAGCCATTCGTTGTTTTCCAGTTCAGAATACTCAGTGTGCGATTTGAAGCACGAATAGCAACGGTGTTGTCAAAGGGATGAAAATACTCATAAAATCAGACTTGCAACACTATATGGAACTGACTTAATTTGAATGACGTAGGATTTTTCAGCAACTTACGACTGCACGCTTTAAGAGTTAGTTTAAAACACTATTTCCCCATGGAAAGTTGACATATTGACTAGACTCACCAAATCAAAATACAATTTGGAAATTGTTGTTTTATAGGGCTCCGAACCAGTCAAAAATGAAGAAACAAAATACAAAATTTCGATTTTGTAAAGGTCATCATCCTCAAAAAGTTATTCAGTTTAAACTTATGGAAGAAGTCTGACTTGGGGACTTTGTTTATTTCCCCAAAATATTCTAGGATAAGTCTATTTGGAATAGACGGATTCGAAATAAAATCAGAAGGTGATCCAGATTTGAGCACGGTTATAGCGACAAATTCCTTGATTTCAAAGTGTAATTCTGTACTATTGATGTTCACAATAAATATGTCGTCTCTGACATTTTCAGATTCAAGAAGAAACAAATGACACAATAATTGACATTGAATCTTTAAGTTGTGTAATTCATAAAAAATACCATACGATGTTTGTTGCAGAAATTGTTGAAACCTCTCTTGTCCGAGGAAAGTCAACAAATCAGCAAACACTTTCATGTTAGTACATGAAAACCAATGTGTGTGTACCTTCTTCCCCAATAAAATTGTTAATACTAAATTAAGACATATTTCATATAAAAATCAATAATGTCTATGAGCAGCATTAACTACATTTTAACGAAATTTATAATTCATTTATATCATATAAATTAAATCAAAATAATATAAATACATATAAAAAAAAGTACGTTAATACAACTATTATTCATGTCTCATTCACATGCATATCAAACCAAATTGCAATCACAATTTATAGAAACAGATTAGTTAAACATTTCATACCAATATTATTCAAAAGTTATACACAATATAGTAATTTATCAAATCATAAAAATTGCTTACCAATTTAATACACAATTGATACCAATATTATTCAAAAATGTATACAAAAAATATTAGTTAAATAATTCATACACTTTGCGTACCAACATAATAATTATCTTATACACACACTTAAGATACAAACACATCAATTTATACACAATTCATACAATATTAATACATACTTTGATTATCAAAAATCTACACTGTCCATCAACCAAAATTTAGACTCACATGCATAAACATTTTACCCAAACTTCAAATTAAATATATTACTTATCCTAATCACTTTTTTGTCTTGTTTGGAGGTTGGTATCTCCGAGTCCTTCCTTTTTGTTGATGTTCTTGTTGATTGTCTTGAAGGTTTAGAAGATTGAGCAACGTCGATATTTGTTGATTATTTTTTTTTTTTTTATATTTTTGTTTCATTAACGAAGTCAGAATCAGATCCAAAAGGAGTTTCAATAATTTTCCCCTTCCTCTTCTTTCCCGTCTGATTTATCGAAATACCTCTTATTTGCATCATTCTTTTTTTTCTTTTTGAACATTAAATTGAACAGAACTATCCGTCGCCAACGCCATATTTTCAGCAGTTTTAGGCAGTGGAGTTTGAGTTAATATATTGAACGATGGAACATGAACTTCATCAGATGAAGTCCCTTCAACAAATCTGGGACTTTTACGAGACGTTTCAATCAATTTCTTCGACATTATATGAGAATGGTAACAATATAGATGATTATGGAGTTAGAAAAGGAGGGAATGAACGGTTGTGGATGTTGGGTAATGGGATGTTGGGGAAGATTGAAGTGGGGTGGTGGCTTGAGATGTGGGAAAGAAATTGATAGTGTGTAACTTCTGATTGGCGTGTGAGGGAGGGGGTTGAGATTGTGATATGGGGTGATTAGATTAACGGTAAACAAGAAATTATGATAAATTTAAATTTCTAAAAATATGTAACAAGATTTAGTTTTAAAAAAGGAAACTGTAAAAATATATAATTAATAAACTAAAACTTGAAAGAGATCATTTTTAAAAAAAGAAATTGTAATTAAATTAATTAACTTTAATTATAAATAATTAATAAAATAAAAATTTAAACAGATTAAATAATTTTTAGATTAAATTATAATTAATTTTTAAATAAATATAATTTTAATTGATATGTTATAACCCGTAAATAATTTGTTATGAGTAAACACTTTTTTAAAATATGTTTATAATCTACCCTAAATGTGTATATATGGTGTAATTTTTCCATATGAATATGCAAAAAAAAAAATCTAATATATTAGAAGAAGGCCGATAAGAATTGCGTCAACATGTTTGCTTTGAGTCATTAAATTTCAAATTATGGTTATCTTTGTCATTTTATTTCTTAGCATTTCAAAGAGTAGTATCCTAAACATTACATGACTTTTGCTTGTGTTGCCAACAATAAAGCATATCAAAGCTATATGTGGCTTATATCTCCTCTGTAAATGTTGATGAAATTACCACCATTAATAAAGACACACGAAATCAATGGATTTTTTTTGAAGCACTAAAAAAAGATTGTTTTTATTAATTAATTAACAATAATAATTTAATCATAGCTAAATATATTATTAGAGGCAATTAGTATATTGTAAATTTTTCTAAAGTCTATAACAATAATTTGATTCAATGACAATTAGCTATAATTTCATATAAAGACTACTCTATATTAATATGCATATTTATTTTTGTTAAAATTGATTTTTCATTCGTTGAAACGAAAAGTTAGTTTTTTAAACCAATTGTGCAAAAACAACATGTTCAGGCCCATACTTGCACTGGCTAACTCTTATCTAGTATACCCTCTGTTTCAATTTATACGACACATTTTATTTTTTAAGAGTCAAACTATCAGAGATTTATATGACAACTTTTATTTTTAAGAGTCAAACTTACGCATGCAATATTCAACTCTTTTGAAATGAAATTTATATATTTGTAAACTACGTAAAAAGTACTATGAGTCAAATAATTGATAATTCACAATGTTTAAAAGAACTATGAAAAATTTACGGTCAAAAATAGACTTGTTTAAATCTTGAAATTTGAAAGGTGACATATAAAATGAGACGGAGGGAGTATCAAGAACCAACCAGTTCCACAAAAGTTATACTATAATTAATAATAAAAATAACACCCTATACACATTTAGACTATATATATCGAGTTATAAACATACTTTTTAAAAATAAATCACTTATAGCAGATTATTATTTAGTTATAGCATATCAATCAAAAATATATTAATTAAAAATAAATGTAAGTAATTATTTAAATACTAATTAATATGTTTAAATATTTATTTTTATTTTTACAGTTATCATTTTATAAAAAGGAAAAAAAAGGTTATTATTTATTAATTGATAAGTAGCACGAATTGTGAGATTTAAATTAATTTTAATTAATAATGAATAATTAACAAATTAGCACATATTAAGGAATTCAAAAAAGATTTAAATTATTCAGTTTTCTTAAAATTCTCAAGTTAGTTTAAATCAAATTAAAATATGAGTTTTCCTTTTTTTTTTTCTTTCTATCACGTTTCTCACTCTCCTGCAAAAATTTTACTCCAATTTTTTTTCTTGACTGATCAATTTTTTTTTGTTGTGAAAAAAATGTGATGGACAATAGCTTATCAATATTAATTAAACATAGTGGAAGATCGGATCCGTCATTTTGGTATTTATTATAGTTTTCTGATTTGTTTTTAGTAATCTCTGTTAATAATAAAGTTTGTGATGTTTTTGTTTCACAACACATTTTGGTAGGTAAATATTACTATAAAAAATGCTATATACGATTTTTTAGACAAACAACATGTTACAATATATACGTTTATTAAATTGAAAATATGAGCAAAAGTTGTTATTTTGTATTTCAAATTTGTTGTATTAAAAGTGTTGTAAGATTGTACGATATTTTTTTTTTGTTTGATAATTTTTTTTGTTATTTATGGATATATGTAATATTAATGAAATTGTTGGTGCAAAAATCGTATAAAATTGGTCAACATGATGTTAGTTGTCTGAATTGCATATTAATATGGTATGAAATATGAAATGCTAGTTTGTTTGTCTGTTTCTGATTTGTAATACAATATTTTTTTTTGACATTTATAGTATGAAATGTTTATTATTTTGGTGTAAAATATTTTTATTTTATTTTTTAATGGCATATTTTTTGGAACTGTTTTTAATGAACATTGATTTTCAATGTTAGGTGATACCATCGACGGTTGATATGAATGTTGTTGTTGAAGGACCAAAGAAGTACATGGTAAATTTAAACACAAGGTGTGTAGTTGCGGGAGATTTCACCATTATGAGATACCATGTGATCATGTAATTGCAGTTCTTAGATACAGGAAACTGCATGAAGCATATTTATGTTCTGCCTATTATAGCCTGAAGAATTTCAGAGGTGCATATGTCATCTCTGTTGAACCTATCCCCTGCGAGAGTACGTGGAATATACCCAGTTATATTTCAGAGCCTAAATTGATGTCACCCAGTCCAAGTAGATCAGTTAGAAAACCGCATGTTGAACGCTGGAAGGAGTTTGTTGATGTGAAATTCAAAAGGTCAAAGGTTAGTCGTCAAGTTGAACATAACAGGAAGACATGTTCAAATTATCCTGTTCAAAAATTGATTTCTTGATTTTTACTTTTTGTTACAACATGTTTTGTTTTATGGAATGAATTTTCTATAGTTAATATTGAGTAGTTGTGATTTATTAATATTGTCCAACTATAAATAATATTGAAACACACTTTATGCCCGTTTTCAATTTTTATTCCTATACTAATATATAGTTAAACAAGAATCATACATAGTTCATACAACAAGCATATATATGGAATCACTTTTTAAACATTTAATTGTACAATGAAACTCTTGTTAAAATAGTTCATACATAGATCATACATAGTTCGTACAAAGTTCATACATATGGATAAAAAAATATATGATATTTGTCATACTAAAACGATAATAAATCAAAAATGTGATATCATGTGTTTATACTAGTAGTAATCAGACTTCATACATATTTCATCCAGATAGTAATCCGACTTCATAACATAATCAATAATTGAAGAAAGATTCATACAAAAAAGCCAACAAATTAGAAATGTAATGTCATGCCCATACAATTAGTAATCAGACTTCATACAAAAAATTCAACAAATTAGAAATGTAATGTCATGCACATATAATTAGTAATCAGACTTCATACATGCATCAATTTATATATCAATTCAAACATTGGTAATATATATTAATGTTACATGAATTCTGTGTAGATTGGTGTATTAGTTTGTATGACTTGTGTATAAATATTGTATGAATTGATATATACATTGATGTATTACTGTTGTATGATTTGTCTATGAAAGTACCTTAGAATTTCATTTCATGCTTTGTGTATGAATTGATTTGGTTGTCCATTTATATGGCAGTGTTTGAATGATGTTTGAATTGATATATATATTGATGTATGTATGAAGTCTGATTAATAATTGAATGGGCATGACATTACATTTCTAATTTGTTGACTTTTTTGTATGAAGTCTGATTACTAATTGTATGAGCATGGCATTTACATTTCTAATTTGTTGGCTTTTTGTATGAAGTCTGATTACTAATTGTATGGGCATGACATTACATTTATAATTTGTTGGTTTTTTTGTATGAAGTCTGATTACTAATTATGGGCATAACATTACATTTCCAATTTGTTGGCTTTTTTTGTATGAATCTTTCTTCAATTATTGATTATGTATGAAGTCTGATTACTATCTGAATGAAATATGTATGAAGTCTGATTACTACTAGTATGAACATGATATCACATTTTTGATTTATTATCGTTTTAGTATGACAAATATCATATATTTTTTGATCCATATGTATAAACTTTGTACGAACTATGTATGATCTATGTATGAGCTGTTTTAACAAGAGTTTCATTGTACAATTATATGTTTAAGAAGTTGTTCCATATATATGCTTTTTGTATAAACTATGTATGATTCTTATTTAACTATATATTAGTATAGGAAATAAATTTTAAAAACGGACATAAAATGTGTTTCAATATTATTTGTAGTTGGACAATATTAAGAAATCACAACTACTCAAATATTAACTATAGAAAATTCATTCCATAAAACAAAACATGTTGTGTAACAAAAAGTAAAAATCAAGAAATTATTTTTTTGAACATGATAATTTGAACATATCTTCCCGTTATGTCCAACTTGACGACATCTACTGCAAGTAACCTTTGAATTTTTAAATTTCACATCAGCAAACTCTTTCCACCGTTCAACATGCGGATCTACTTGGACCGGGTGACATCAATTTAGGCTCTGAAATATAACTGGGTATATCCCACGTACTCTCGCATGTGATAGGTTCAACAGGGATGACATATGCACCTCTGAAATTCTTCAAGCTATAAAAGGCAGAACAGAAATATGCTTCATGCAGTTTCCTGTATCTAAGAACTGCAATTACATGATCACATGGTATCTCATAATGATGAAATCTTCCACAACTAAACACCTTGTGTTTAAATTTACTCTGTACTTCTTTGGTCCTTCAACAACAGCATACATATCAACCGTCGATGGTATCACCTAACATGAAAAATCAATGCTCATTAAAATCAGTTTCAAAAAAATATGCCTTTAAAAAATAATTAAAAATATTTAATACCAAAATAATAAACATTTCATACTATAAATGTCAAAAAATACAAACATTGCATTACAAATAAGAAACAGACAAATAAACTAGCATTTCATATTTTATACTATATTAATATGCAATTCAGACAACTAAATCATGTTAACCAATTTTATACGATTTTTTCACCAACAATTCCATTAATATTACACATATTCACAAATAACAAAAAAATTATCAAACAAAAAAATAAATATCATACAATCTTACAACAATTTTAATACAATGAATTTGAAATATAAAATAACACAGTGTAATATCAATTTATTTTATATTTTAGAAAATAACTTTTGCTCATATTTTCAATTTTAATAATCGTATATAATGTAACATGTTGTTGGTATAAAAAAATCATATATAGCATTTTTTATTGTATATAACATTTTTATAGTAATATTTACCTACCAAAATGTGTTGTGAAACAAAGCATCACAAACTTTATTATTAACAGAGATTACTAAAAACAAATAAGAAAACTATAATAAATACTAACATGACGGATCCCATTTTTCACCATGTTTAATTAATATTGATAAGTTATTTTCCATCACAATAAATCACAATTTTCTCACAACAAAAAAAAATTTATCAGTCAAGAAAAAAACGGAAGTAAAAACTCTGCAAACACGGATGGAGAGTGAGAAACGTAATAGAGAGGAAAAAAAAAGGAAAAAATCATGTTTTAATTTGATTTAAACTAATTTGAGCATTTTAAGGAAACTGAATAATTTAAATCTTTTTTGAATTCCTTAATATGTGCTAAAATGTTAATTATCCATTATTAATTAAAATTAATTCAAATCCCACAATTCGTGCTACTTACCAATTAATACATAACCGTTTTTCCTTTTTATTTTATTTAAAAACAAATGTTTTCAATTATTTTAAATCAAGTTTTTTTTGTAATAATATGTTATAACTTGAGATATTAAATGTCATATATTGAAACTCAAAAATCTAATGCTATAGCTTGAAAATATTACTATAAAAAATGCTATATGCAAAATTTACACAAATTAATATTAATCATTCAATCAAAATCTTCTCAAAAATTCTACCGTATCTATACCAAATCATATTAATATTTTAAAAAGTTAATTATTTACTTATTTATAATGATATTACGAATGTATTATATTTTCTTTTCAAATTTATGTTTTGAGTAAATGATAGTAGGATTTAATAAATATTTTAGGACTTTAAATTAAACTACTAAAACTTATTATCTACTAATAATTTTCTTGAAAACAAGATCCAAAATATTATATTCTAATAGATGTCAAATATTTTAGTAGCTTGAAAGAATTTTTTCTAAATAATTGTATAATAAAATATTCATTCTTTATATACAAAACTATAAACGTTAAGCATGTATAGATGACTAATTATATAATTAAAGTAAATTTTGTGGGGGTTTTAAATTCTATGGGGCGTAAAGATGTGAACAATTATAAAATAATTTGTTATAATATTTTTTTATATGATAGCATGATATTGGGAACAGAAAGAAACTAGAGATAAAAAGAGAGGAAATGAGAATCTTTAATTAAACTTATTTCTGTGGTTTTTCGCCCTTTTTTTCGTTTTTCTGGTCATTCTCATTCATTTTCTTTTCTCTCCTCTTCCTCCTTGCCCTTGTCTTCCTTTAGAGTTCCTTCTCAACTTCGTTAAAATTACAAACAAAGCCACAATTTAGTTCTTCTTCTTCATCTGATTTAAAATTTGAAATGTCAGGCTAAGAACAAGCAATAAGTACATCTAGATGAAATATTTCAGAAACAACAAGCGTCATTGTATTTCGAATAACATTTCACATTTAGCATGTATTTGGATAATCATATAATTTTTTCCATTCTTTAATTTCTGGAAATTTTTGATAATTGTTTTTATTCCTCATTGAAATAAAATTGTGCATTCTAATTTATATACAATCTCTATTTATTCTATTTCCAATATTAATATATAATGGGTTGTTATTAATAAATTTTGATCTTCTTAATTATTATCTTCACGTTTATTTCTTCATCCTAAATTTTAAGATTAACTCATTTACTTTTTACTATTTCCTTAGTTCGAAAATCAATTCATATATCATTTGTTTTTGCGGTATTACTTTTTTCAAATGTGAGATTAATAAGTATATTATTAATAAACATAGTAGATCTTATGATACTTTCTTCGCAATATTTAAAAGAAAATTAAAAGGTTAAGTTATAATATAAAAGGCAAGAAATTGCTATAAATACAAATGTTTGGGATATAATACATCTGTTTGGTATAATTGTAACACTACATAGCAGTACAATTATTGACATCCAATTTTAGTCTACCACAATACTTATTAATTATATATCTTCTTCAATTACCAGAAATAATTAGCTTCATAAAATTTAAAAATATTTTCAAGTTGCTTTTAGATTGTTTTGTCTTTTTTCTATAAGAATGTGTACAATTTTATATGTTGACAATATATAGATTCATAATTATAATTATTTTATGAATACAGTAAAACCTCTATAAATTAATACTTAATAAATTAATAATTTATTAAAAATAATATTTTTCTCCGGTTCTGACTTGAGCTAATGGAAAAAATCACTAATTTCGTTAAAATAATAAGATAATAAATTTCTAAAAGACCCTTATAATTTTAAAGTAGTAGATGGCGACGTAGTTTGAAGAGCAATTATAAGGAAAGTTGTAAACATGGTTTGTAAATTTTTATTCCTAACGGTGATAGTTTAAATCTTTTTTGTTGATTTTTAATGTATTTTTCATACGTTTATTGATTATTCAGAATATTTTGAATTAGAATGTGAAAGTGAGACATAATGGAGATATATTAGGAGTTGATAACTTTCAAATCTCAAAATTAAAGATTAAATCGTTTTTCTTCCTCTACGTCTCAATTATAATGTGTAGAATATTTTCTTGTGTTTTTGTATTTATAAATTATATATCAATTTTTTGTTAATTATCGTTTTCCATTTTATGTTTCCCTTATTTATATGGGAAAATTACGCGGATAAGCAAACTTATACTATTTAATTACTCATCATAGCTATAGTTTGTTATAATTACCACTCGCGACTAACATTATACATTAATTATGTGGGTTGACTTCGAGTTTGTATAATTAGTAATATTTGTATATGTATAATTCGCCAGGATATACAAATAAATATATATAATATACAATTTTTTAGCCTATATACATATACAATGCACCTCTCTCCCACTCTCTGCCCTCTCTCTCGCGCGCCTCTCTCCTCCCTCTCTCAATCTCGCTCGCCTCTCTCCTCTCTCTCCCAATCTCGCTTGTCATTTATACAAATGTATATGTATAATATATATTTATATACAATTATATACATATACAATTTACCTCTCTTCCACTCTCTGCCCTCTCTCGCTCGCCTCTCTCCTCCCTCTCTTGATCTCGCTCGCCTCTCTCATCTCTCTCACAGTCTCGCTCGCCTCTCTCCTCCCTCTCCAAATCTCTCTTGTCATATATACAATTACATATGTATAATATACAATTATCTAACCAATATACATATACATCACCTTTCTCCCACTCTTTCCCCCTCTCTCGTGCCTCTCTCCTCTCTCTCCCAGTCTCGCTCGCCTCTCTCCTCTAAATAACATGTAGCTACAAATTGTAATTATCAAACTATAGCTATAGAGAGTAATTAATTATTTTTAAGTGACTATATGTGAAAGTTTCCCTATTTATATACGTGTATTGGGTAGTTTTATTGTAATGACCCGCTAGGTCATTTTGAAAATTAGGACTATTTTGACTTTTTTAGTAAAATTTAAATTAGAAATTTGAAATATTCGGTAACTAAGAGTATCTAGTTGATGAAAATTTTATTGAATAATTAATATAATTAATAATTAATGGGTCATATCCACAGTTTATTCATGAGCAACTTTCACATGTAGCAAACACAAAATTCATATTTGTATACATTAGAAAAGTTTGTATAATTGCGCTCCATAGCAAACATAAATATGTCTATTTCGCTATACATATATAAAAAAAAAGTGGTATAATTCGTTATACATATACAAAGAAAGCAGTTGTATAATTCGCTATACATATACAAAAGAAAGCAGTTGTATACAAAATATCAATTATATAATCTGTATATATATAAAACGAGAAAGAGAGAAAGGAAAAAGAAAACTGGCAGGGAATTGTATTGTATAATTAGAAGTGTATAGAACGAAGATATATGTATTTGCATGTGTATATACAATTTTCTCTCGCTTTATACAAACAGAAACACAATTTATACATCTTGTTTCTGTTTGTATAAGCGAGAGTGGCGAGAGATTCGAGAGAGTGACGAGCGAGATCTGGGAGAGGGAAGAGAGGGGAACAAAAATATATGTATTCATACAATTTCCTCTCGCTTTATACAAACACAAAAACATTTTATACATTTGTGTTTGTATAAAAAGCAAGACATGCGAGCGAGACTGCCACAAAACGAGAGTGGCGAGCGAGATTCCACGAGGTAGAGTGGCAGGGTACAATTAAATCAAAGTATATTTAGCATTTAATTTGAATTAATAGTTTGCTATTATATACAATTTTTCCATTCATTTATATTTTTTATACTGACCCATATAATTAAATTAAGTTAGTGAGATTAGACACTTTAAATACTTAATTATTATTATTAGAAAAGAAGGGAATAAGGGTTAGAAACTATCGGTGTGCGGCGTGAATGCAAAACGTGAGAGACCAAACGAAAATTTGCAGGTAAGAAGCTTGGAAATTTTCTTGATTTTGACGTGGATAATAATGAATATATGTTCACCGTTTCATTATGTCAATATGAGGTTTTTGAAAGAGTGGTTGGCAGAAGTATTGTCGTTTCTCTGGATTTGGGAGGCAGGGATGACTCGACAGTGTTAAAACAAAAAGATATGTGTCTTAGGCTTTTAAATTTAAGGGGCCTCATTTTTAATAATAATAGGTTATAAGTTATTATTTTTTAACAAATATTGAATATTATATGTAGAAAAAATAAAGTTTTCATGAAAATGAAGGAATTATTAGAAGAAATTTGACATATTTGGAGTACTATATGGCATGAAAAATAATTTAAAATAAGAATGTTTGTATTATCAATTGAAAACTAAAACAAATCAATTGTATAAAAGTTATTAACAATTCAAGTTTAAAGCCCATTTGATTTTGCTTTAGGCCAATAATATGCTTGGGCCGATCCTGTTGGAAGGGATACTTTATTAATTAAATTGATAAATAAGAATTTGTTAATAATTAAGGCAATGACTAGGAGGTTAATAAATTGGTAATAGTAAGTATATAAACATATGTGAGATTAAATACTTTACAACATAATTTCAGGTTCTTGAACACAATAATCTTACATAGAAATTGTTAGGGGTACATACCTGATGAGGAAGACATCATCACAGAAGAAAGCGGAAGCGTTAGTCGTAAATTTGTTTCTACCTCCTTGCCCTAACTTTATGTTACCACAACCGTCAGCGATGAAATTATTGTAGAGAATATGTGGTAACCCTAATGGGTGGAGGGAGGACCAATTTATAGAGGTTATGATTTAATCTGGTACGTCCATCAAGTATCTAATGTACAGACGAGATGTATTCCTTATTAAATACTATTTATGGTATTACTTGGATTACAAGTAAATTTGGGTCACATAAGTAGGAAATAATTAATAATTCTTAAATTCTCCCACCTGGCTCAATAACCATATATCATTATATTTAATAAACATTAAATGCACATACAATAGATGTCTTTTATAATGTCCATCATACATACCACAATATAACAAACTACTAATGCGAGTTATGGCGGTTGTACATAAATTTTAAGCTATATACTTCCTTCCATATACTACTACATTAACAACTTATCATACTAGGCTCATAAGCTATAAAAACATATAACATTACGGTCCACAATAATGTTTCATAGAGACTTATCTTGTAATTTCTCAAAACAATAATATGTACACCATTATAAGAAACAAGATATTCATTAATGTATATCAAAAACACATAGTTTGAACTCAGAGTGTAAAACATCATAAATGTATCAATCATAAGTACAACCAAGACTCATTCTTTTGAACATGTTCTTTAAATGTCTTTAGTTGTAAGCCTTTTGTTAACAGACCGCAATCATGAGATCATTTCTAATATTCTTAAGTAACACTCTTTGTTTCGGAATTTCTTCCTTGACAGTAAAGTACTTTAATTCCATATGTTTGACACATTTGGAGTACTTATCATTCTTAGAGAAGAATACTGTTGCAGCATTATCACAATAATTTTCAGCAGCTTGGTAATGGTGTCGACAATCCCAAATCCTGAAATAAAGTTTCGCAGCCATAATGTATGAATTGTGGCTTCATAACGTGCCATAAACTTTCTTTGCAGGTTTTCAGTGATCAACTCCAGGGATACATTGTTATCTTCCTAGCATTTCGACCACAAAACTAATATACGGTCTTGTGCAAGTTTGAACATACATCAAACTTCCAACAATAGAAGATTAAGGAATTGAGACCATTTCTTATCGTTCTACATCATTCTTTGGGCATAAAATGAGATTAAATTTATCCATTTTTTTTTTAAAAAATAGGAACTATTCTTACTTAACAATTGTTCACATTAAATATCTCTAGAACTTTTTTGATATAGCCATTTTATGATAGTCCCAATAACTCTTATGATCTATCATGGAATATTTCTATCCCTACTATCATGGAATATTTCTATCCCTATCACATAGGATGTCTCACCCATATCTTTCGTTTCAAAGTTCATAGAGAGAAAATTATTTGTCTCACGCAATTATGCCTAAATCATTAGAAACAAATAAAATGTCATCAACATACAGGACTAAAAATGTAAACTTACTCCCACTAATCTTTTGGTATATACACGGATCAATGGTAATTTCCTTAAATCCAAAAGATGTTATGATATCATTAAACTTTATATACCATTTTCGTGAGGCTTGTTTGAGTCCATATGTTGACTTCTTTAGTTTACACACTATTTAATCTTTTTCTTTAATTTTGAAACCCTTGGTTAGTCCATATAAATATTCTCCTCGAGGTCTCCATTAATAAAGACAATGTTCACATCCATTTGATGTAACTCTAAATCATAACAAGCTACCAAAGTCAAAATAATTCTTAATGAGTCTTTCTTTGAGAACGTTGAAAAAGTCTCTTTATAATCAACGCCTTCTTTTTGAGTGTATATCTTGGCAACAAGTTTGACTTTATATCATTCAATATTACCATTTGAATCGTGTTTGGTCTTGTAGACCCATCTACTTGATTCTTTTAGAACTTTCTGGTAATTGAACGAGATCCCAGACTTTGTTGTATTCCATGGATTTTAACTCTTCATTCATGGCATCAATCCATTTATCAGACTCATTATTTTCTGTGGAATGTGAAAATGAATCTTTATTAATTCAAATGTCAAAATCTGACTCTTTCAACTAAATCACATAATGACCAATTTTCTTTATGACATTTTTTTTGGGTCATTTGCACTAGATACTTGTGAGTTAGTTCCTTCTTGAACTGTTTCACCCAAATGTTGTTCAACATTGTTAAAGTGTTCTTCAACAAGAGAAACAACATTTGTGATTGGTGCGGAAGTAGGTACATTCATGCACAATGAAATATTTACCCTTACCTCATTAATTTCCACACTTTATCGTTCAATACTCCCATCAACTTCACCATTCTCAAAAAATTTTGCAAATACACTTAGACATTGTTCTGATTCGTTACAATTTCCATAATATTCACCATATCTATCTGACCTAACTAATGATTTTCACTTTTCTATCTAATCGTCTTTCAACCTCGTTAACGTACACTTTCAGAGTATCCGTTACTTGGGATTTTTCTTTCAACAAATAGATAAATTCGTAACATGAAAAATCATCGATAAAGGTGATAAAATATTTCTTCTCCACCTAAAGATGGAACATCAAAGGGTCCACAAATGTCAGTGTGTATTATTTGAAGAAGCTGAGTGCTCCTTCTGGCACCTTTCTTTGTATGTTTGGTTTACTTTCCTTTAATGCAATCCAAACGTATATCAAGATCAGCAAAATTCAAATTCGGAAGTATTTAATTTTTTACTAATCTTTTAAATCGTTCTTTGGATACATGATCCAAACATTTATGCCACAAATAAGCAGAACTTTCATTCAGTGAACTACATTTAATTCCAACATTTTGATGAATAGTTAGTAGGGATTCAAAAAGATTATTATCGAGTTTCAATTTACATAAACCATCAATAAAAACACCAAACTATAAAAATAGTATTCTTATATGAATTGAAAAATCCATGTCCAAACGTAAAATCAAATCCAGAAACATCAAGTCTTGAAAGGGAAATCAAATTTCTAGAAAGTGAAGGAACATAAAGAGTCTGTAATAGATCAAGGTGATGTCCAGTCTCCAAGATCAAAAGATAAGTCCCTATGCCTTCAATTTTAGCCTTCATGCGATTTCCCATGAACAAGAAATTTTTTATTTGAATTCGTAATGAATCCCTGCAACATAGTTGATACATGAGTAGTTGCACCAGAATCAAGCCACCAAGTATTATTAGGAACTTCAACTAAATTTGATTTGAAACATACAAAGACACTAAATGTACATTTCTTTTCAAAATCAAGCTTTACGTTTTAGGCAATCTTTCTGATAGTGTCCTTCCTTTTTACAGAAATGACACACATCAGCCTTGAGTTTCTTATAAACATCCTGTGAAATTTTAGCAGGTGGTTTTTTTCTTCTGAAACTTGTTGGCTTTCACTTCAAGTCCTTTACCAGCTCCTTGACCCATGAGGTTAATGGAATGACCTCCTTGTTTCTTAAGTCTTGACTCCTCTTGAGTAAGCATACTGGACAATTCACTAGTATCTCACTTATCCTTAATAGTGTTATAGTTAATTTGGAATGGTCCATACCCAAGAGGTAATGAGTTCAGAATAAATTGAACTAAGAAGGTATCATCCACTTTCATCCCCCAGGTCGAAAGTCTGTTGTAACGTTAGTCATTTTGATGATATGATTTTGCATACTACGCGACTCATTAAATTTCATGGTCGTGAGTTCATCCATTAGTGTACCAGCGAGAGATCAGTAGAACGAAAATGTTCTTCCACAAACTTCAGATATTCCCTGACACTTTCTGGTTGTGGAATAGTACTCTTAATGTTGTTAGCCACAGTCATTCGCATGAACATAAGACTCAATCTGTTAGAGCATTTCCATGATTGATGAATCCTTACTGCTCTTTTCAGTAATGGCAGTAAGTTTGTCATTCAGCAGAACCAAGTCAAGCTTCATCACACCTAAGTGGAACTGGACTTGTTCATGCCATTCAAAGAAGTTCAATCGATTGAACTCAATAACAGACTAAGCATGTGAATGAAGAGAAATAACTGCAAATATATACATGCTCACATATTAAAATAATGTGAATTCAGTAAAACGATAAAAGTACATCGTAATTTCCTTTGGGTAGATACTACGCCACACTATCATAATTTTAAATCCATTTTTAAATCTTTAATAGACAATCAAATAATTTTAACCAAATATATACAGCATCTTTGGATATACAATATATGTTTCATTGAAGATATTAATTTATCTCATAATTTTTCACTATTCGTAGAATGATAGATTCACCTTTGGATAAAAAAATTTATGTTCTAGCAATAGTGAAAGTCAATTTATCTATTTATTTTTCTATAGGAATTTAATTAACTTTCATAGATAAATGATAATTTTATGAGTGTATTTTTCTTAACCATGCTAGTTTGACCACTTTGGTGACTAACAAGCTATATGAATAAAAATGCATACATAATCTCATAAACTTTTGTGCATGTGAATAATTTTAAATATTTTAGTTTGTCAACTTTGGTGACTAACAAACTGTAGAAACATAATACATGCATCAGTGATCATAAACATGATATGTGTAGACGTTAATTTTCTCTAATTTGACCACTTTGATGACTAACAAACTATATAAATACAAAACACACATAATATCATAAAACTTTTGTGCATGTGAATAATTTTATACATTTTAGTTTGGCCGCTTTGGTGACTAGCAAACTATGGAAACATAATACATGTATCAAGTGATCATAAAAATTATATGTATAGACGTTAATTTTTCTAGTTTGGCCACTTTGGTGACTAACAAACTATAGAAATACAAAGCACACATAACATCATAAAATTTTGTGTATGTGAATAATTTTAAAAAATTTAGTTTGACGAATTTAGTGACTAACAAACTATAGAAACATAATACATGCATCAAGCGATCATAAAACATGATATCTGTATACGTTAATTTCTCTAGTTTGACCACTTTGGTGACGAACAAACTTTATAAATACAAAACACACATAACATTATAAACTTTTGTGCATATGAATAATTTCAAACATTTTAGTTTGATCACTTTGACTAACAAGCTATAAAAACGTAATACATGCATCATGTTGAAAATTCAGACCAGTCTCTCTTGGAATATTGAATGTACCAATAAATAATAAAATTGTACTAATCCACATATATGTCAAGTGAACATAAATATTATATGTGTAAACATTAATTTTCTAATTTGTCCACTTTGGTGACAAACAAACTATATTGCACTAAGTAGACACATATTATTTATTACTTAATATAACGACCACTTTAATTTATTGCACAATCTAAAAGAAAATATAATTATTACATTATGGGAGGATTAAAATTTTTAGAATTTGTGCAATCTAAAACAAAACATAACTATTTATTTATTTAGGAATGGTGTGCGGTAATTACTCTTTATTACCCTACCAAAGCTGATGCAGTTATATAATTTGAAGATTATATGTTCAAACAATCCAGGCTCTGATGCCACAAAAATGAGATTAAATACTTTACAACATAATATCAGGATCTTGAACACAATAATCTTACACAGAAATCGTTAGGGGTACATACCTGATGAGGAAGACATCATCACAGAGGAAGCGGAAGCGTTAGTCTAAATTGGTTTCTACCTCCTTGCCCTAACTTATGTTACCACAATCGTCAGAGATGGAATTATTGCACAGAATATGTGGTAACCCTAATGGGTGGAGGGAGGACCAATTTATAGAGGTTATGATTTAATCTGGTACGTCTATCAAGTAACCAATGTACGTACGAGATCTATTCCTTATTAAATACTATTTATGGTATTACTTGAATTACAAGTAAACTTGGACCATATAAGTAAGAAAATAATTCTTACAGCATATGCTAGTAAATTGAAAAGTAGGAGGAGGAGAAATGTTGGTTCGTCTTTTCTTGGTGGTTGGAACTTCTTGTTACCGTTTTGATATTAGAATTTTAGTGGCTGTAGTTAATTGGATTTCAGGTAAAAATTTGGGGGGTCATATTGAGGGCAGGGATATAGGACGCCTGGGAATTTGGAGGTTCTGCAAGTTGAGTTTTCGTAAATGGTTCAAATTGGTGTTTGTTTCTTATTATTATCACATTATATATTTCATTTTTTGATATATTAAGATAGGTAATTAATTATTAGGTGTATATTATATGATTAACATTGAATTTGAGATACTTGGAGAGTTTAAGATTTAATAATTAATACTAGGCTTGACTTTTAGGAAAAATAAGACGCGACATATTAGTTGGCACCACAATTAGGAGCTTGAATTATAGCAATTTGATAAGTTTTTTATTTAGGTTAGAAGTGTAGTAATATGAGTGTCTATGAACTCCCTTACTTATGAACATTGCATAATTGATATATTGAAAACGTTCCGAAGCTTTGCAAAAAGGGAAGAAAATATCTTGAGGATTCATGACACGAGTTCAACATTTAAGGTATGTTAAGACTTTCGGACTTCTTTGAAGGATGTTTTCTATTAGAAGATTAAAAATGAAATAGAGCATGAGTAAGGTGAAAGATGGGGGTCTCGTACCAATGGTGTGACGGGTATTGGTACGAGTACCAGTGTTATAAAGGGAAAGTTTATTACAATAGTAGGCGGATTGTAATTTGAGAATAGTGCCAAAGCATTTTGGCATTAGTTGATGTATTATTGAATTGAATCCCTTGTGTGATTGTGTTTCTTATTTAAACCTGTATATTTGGAATAGTTGAGGTGGTTATATATGTATTATGCTGATATTTAATTGATTGAGATGCATCATCATCCCCTTTACTGAAAAAATATTGTGCACGTGCATTAACATAAGATTGGGTATAAGTTGGGCACGTGGAGATTGTACGTGCTGAGGATGGTGAGATGTTAAGATTATAATTTGGGCCCGCGGAGATCATCTGTGCGAAAATTGTTTGATTTTATGATAGTGTGTTGAGATCGTTCGCACAAACATGTGGAGATCGTCTATGTCGGTATATGGACCTCGCGAGTCCCCCATGGATCATGAACTATAGATGTATTTACGAGGAGTATCATGTATATACGATTGACAGAATACTGGGTATTCTGAGGCATATCATTCATGGTGTTATATTGCATTGCATCTCATGACATCCTCCATTCTTGATGATTATGTATTTTTTTTTGTGGCTGGAAAGTACTTGATATTTGATTACCTCTATTTGATGAAACTTGACTAGTAAGTGTAATATAGACTTGTATAATTAAAGAATTGATTTTTCTTATATAACTCCTGTCACAACTTCTTTGTTGTCGATCAATGAGATATACTAGGTACACGTTGTGAACACCTAATTTTTGACGTGTTTATTTTACTCCTATAATATATTAGTAAGGAATTTTATTTTTATTTGTATTTTGGGTGTTTGTTTTTATTATTTTATTGGTCCAAATGACCCAATTTTGTTTAAATTGGGTTGATTTAGATCAATTCTGATGGTCCAATTGATTTTGACCCGGTCCAATAGAAATGGTCAAGATTGAATCTCAACCATTCATGATATTTTGATCCAAGGGCTATTATTGGACCCAAACAAAAATACAAAACTCCAAAAATTAGCATTTTTTTTATTTTAGATTTTTTATTTTTTCTTCTTCCCCTTACTACCATGCCGTCGGCCGGCCACCGCTGCCGCCGCCACCACCGCCCGGTGGCCACCACCTTTTTGGCCGGAAAAATCTTTAAAATTTTACCATCTTTTCCTTCGCCCTCCTCTACCTAAATCTACAAACCTTTCATCCATATCTATAGCCAAACTCCGTAGATCTAAGGAAAACCAAATATGAATTTTTACTTTTTTCCTTAGATTTATAAAGTTCCGGTCATTCCCATCCCAAACCCTTTACATAAATGTGTAGAGCTCTTCAAGGGCTATCATTTGATATAAATTTTAAGTTCAAAATCCGTCAAAAATTTTCCGGCAAAGTTTTCCGGCGACCTTCATTTACCCAGAAGTTATGTCAATCTTTCTCCCCCCTCTCAATCTTTATCCAAATTCATCATTATCTTTTTTCGTTTGACCATATAAGTCGTTTGATATCGAATTTGTGTTATTAATGTTCTTTAAGTTTATCATGTTGATGTTGTTGCTTGAAGTATTATTATTATTTATTTATTTTTCTTATTTCGTTTTATGTTTATTATTTTTTATTTTTATTTTTTACTTTTTTTGTTTTTCCTGCATTATTTTGTTGTGTTTGATCTTTAAAATTGTTTAGATGTTTAGATTTTGTGTTAGTGGGTCAATTTTTTTGGGTCTTGATGAAATGGATCGACATTTGGGCCTATTTTAGAATTTTTCAGATGGCCGATCAGCTATTATTCAAACAATGAATAAAAGAAATGGGTCATCTACATGACATTTGGGCCTTTTATTTTCAGATTACCCATTAACTACTATTCAAACAATGAATAAAAAAAAATGGGTCATCTAAATGACATTTGGGCCTATTATTTTCTGATGACCCATATAACTATATTCAATTAATGAATAAAGTAAATGGGTCATCTAAAAGGGCAAATGAATCATTCAATTAATCCGATTTTAAAAAAAAAATAAATTCATTGGCCATCTTGGGTGGCACCTTGGGAAAACAAAGAGTCCAATGCATGCATTGGCTCTTAAGTTTTCAAGAAAAGTTGGGGGTTTAATGTTGAACACCTATTTAAACCCCCTTCTTTTTTCCATTTCAAAAAGAAGAAAAAAGAGAGAAAAAAAGATAGAAAATTGCAAGAAGAAAAAAAAAACTTAAAATTTTTTCTTCTTTAAAAAAAAAGAAGAAGATATTTCTCTTGGTTGTCTTGGGAATTCAATTGAACTTGCTTCTATTATTTGATTGTCATCAACTCTAGGTATTTCTTTTTACATTTCACAATGTAATCTTGAATTAATGTTTATGTTCTTTTTTATGTTTTTGAAAAATTGTTGATTTTTTTTTGCTAAGTTTATTATGATTCTCGTATGATTATGTTTATCCTTATGTTATTTAGTTTGTATATTTTTTATTAGTTTAGTCTATAGTGATTCTCATATGATTGTGTTTATTATGATGTACATATATCTTATTAATCATATTTAGTTTAAATTTTAGCTTTAGTAAGTAGACTTTTGTTTTTTTTTTATAAAAAAAAAGTAAAAATAAATAAATAAATAAAATATAACAATCGCAATTTTTTTTTAGGTTTTTGGTAACTTTCTTTTTTGAAAAAGGAACTTACGAAAAAATAAAAATAAAAATAATATAAAACTGGTCATTTTTACAAAAGGGTTTAATCTGGTCATTTTTGCAACAAAAGAAAAGTGTAAATCTGGTTATTTCTGCAAAAAATTTAAATCTGATTATTTCTGCAAAAAATATAAATATGGTTATTTCTGCAAAAAATGTAAATCTGGTTATTTCTGCAAAAAAAAAAATGTAAATATGGTCTTCTTTTTTAAAAAAAAGTAAAAATAAAATAAAATTCTCTTAAATAAATATTTGAATTGACTATTAAAATAAAAATACAAATTTGACTATTTTGACTTAATAATCTAACAATTAGATAAAGTTTGCTATTTTGCAATCTTCTTTCAAATAAGTCAAGGTAGTCATTTTATATAAAAAAAATTTTTTTTACCAAATTGGTTATTTCTTCAATTTTATCAATATAAAAAAAAAATTAAAATTAGTATATCATTAGTTTAAAAGAGTGTTTAATTATAATTTTGTAATATTTGTTTTTTGTTTTTTCTTCTTTTGTTGTCATTGTCTAGTAGTAAAACTTATTTGTCTATTTATTTTCTTTTGGTAAAACAATAAATACAAATGCTAATTTTTTTTTAATAATAAATAAATAAATAAATACTAATCTTTTTCTTGTTTATATGTTGCACCATTTTCTTTTATTCACTTTTATCATTATTTTAAAGAAAATTTTGGTAATTAATCATCATTTTTTTAAAAAAAAAAATAAAAACTTCAATACCATCATGTGTTCGGTTACGATCCTTGGTGTGTATTCTTTTTCTAAAAAAAAAAATCTTGTGTGCGGTTACGCTCCTAGGTCACTCAATTTTTTTTTAAATAGTAATTAATACAAATTTTCTCCTTTTTATCCAAAAAATTATTTTTAGCCAAATATAAGTTAATAAAGCGACCGTGCTAGAACCACGGGACTCGGGGGTGCCTCATACCTTCCCTCCGGTCAATAGAATTCTTTACCCAATCTTTGTTTTTCGTAGACAATAAAAAAAAATATAAAGAGTTTTTTTTAAACTAGGAACTATCTGGTGACTTGGAACACCTAAAAAACTCAATTTCAAGTGTCGACTCTAAAAAAAAATTAAAAAAAATTAAATATATATTTTTTAAAAACCCATCATATCCTCAACAATTGTAAAAAATAAAAGAGGTGTGACAGATCTGGCGACTCCGCTGGGGACCTTCTTTTAGAATTCGAGCTTTATACATTAACTATTTGTTTTGGCTATTTTATTTATTTGGATAAATTTTATGTTTGGAGGCTAATTGCGTTATTTCAGTAATTCATTATTTTGATATTATATTGTATATAAATTGTCTTCTCTCGCACACCCTCTGAGTCTCTGTAATTTTTTTATGCACTGTGTGTGCGGATACGCTCCGCAGGACTTCTGTCTAGGATGAGTCAGTGTGCGGTTACGCTCCTGATTCTAGGTTGTCAAACATGTTAGGCGGAGTTGGACCACCAGTTAAGCCGGAAAAGCTCTGCTACTGGTACGCTGACCCTCCCTGACTCGAGTTTTCCGCTCGAGTAAGCCAGTCTAGACACCTTCATAATTGTTAAACCTAGATAAAATGTCTCTGGTATGCTGTTTTTTCTTCATCATGTGCATTTGACCTAGCGAAATTTAAAATATGTATCCATGCTAGACCAAAATGTTCATTTTATATGCTATGTAAAAATAGTTGGTTCAGAAGGCCTTGACATTGTTGACCATCTTCAAAATAGCTTTGTGAGTTTAATTTTTTATTTTTTATTTTTAAAAAAAAGGTCAAAATAAAAAGGGTAGTCTTCCCAAGACAAGTTTATCTTTTATGAACTACGCACACTTGATTCTCACTAAAAAGAGATACGTAGGCATCCCTTCTCGGGTTCGGTGTTTGTAAAAATTGGTGTTTTTTTTTTTTTTACTTTTCTTTCTTCACTCTGTTAGAGTTTGTCATAAAAACCTTTATTGAATTTTATTTAAAGGTACAAATGGCACCATCGACCAAAGGACAAGGTTCAAAAAGGCCTATAAGCGAAGGAATTCCAGAATTCATGATCGTAGATACTATACCAAAAGATTTATGGCAATGGTGGACAGATATGGGAAGTCATGAGAAAAAAAGAGTAAAAGAACACTTGGGGCATCTAGTGAATCTTATGGAGATTGACCCTAGAAGGGATGTGATCGAGGCATTGATTCCTTTTTGGGATCCCAAAAATAATGTATTTCGTTTTTTTGACTTTGAAATGACACCAACTTTGGAAGAAATTGCCGGCTTCATGGGAAAGGGGTCTACTGTTCGAGGTGCTGATCTACGCAATAAAAGACCCATAATTCCGAAACATGTTGATGCCAAAAAATTCCTGGAACTCCTCAAGATTATTCAAATAGAGAAAGAGAGTTTGAAAAATGGGTGGGTCTCATTGGACTTTCTATACCAAAGATACGGCCAAAGGGATGGATTCAAGAACTATCGAAACCAGTTGAGTAACCAAGGGGGTGAAGAGGCTTGGAAGGCAAATGGATGTTTTGCCTTTATGGTCGCATTTTTGGGGCTCATTATTTTCCCCAAAAGGGACAAGCATATTGACATTCGTCTGGATGGTGTGGTGAAGGCGTTGACCACAATGGGAAGTCCAACTATTATTCCTATGATCCTGGCAGATATGTTTCGTGCATTGACTAAATGTTTAAGTGGGGAAATGTACTTTGAAGGCTGTAATATTTTGCTCCAAATATGGTTTTTGGAACACCTTTACCACCATGATTGTGCGCCTAGGTTTACTCCAGATTGGTGCAACTATGTTTCCTCTCATAAGGAAAGGGAAGCCAAAATTGATTTTCCAAAAGGAATCATAGCGTGTGAAGAAAAACTTTCAGTGATCACATCTGATGAAATAGTGTGGAATTATTACTGGTTCTTAGCTAAGGATATCATTTGCATGTCTAGTGGTATCTCATTTCTTGTGTTGATTGGTCTTAGAGGTGTTCAACCATATGCCCCACTTTGGGTTATGCGTCAACTAGCCAGAGTTCAAGAAATACCACCCAATGATGATATGAGTAGGTTTGCATATGACACTCCACTAGGTTTTGCTTTTAATAGCGAAGATATAATGAAGATTTGGTACGGGAGTATTATTTCTGAGCTAAGTGAAATGGTTGTGGAGCAAGATAAAGGAAAGGTGGTTCCTGGGTACCTATCGTGGTTTCGTGATCCAATGACATTTGGTGACACTCCCGAAGGATCCAGCAGAAAAAGAAGAGATCAACACATTATAAGACATTTGAAAAAAAAGTTGGAGAAGGCCAAAGCAACCATTGCACGGCAAGAAGTACAGGTCCAAAGAGGAAGAAATCAAAAGTTAGAGTTGCAAGATATGGAAGGAGAATTGAAGCATGCGGAGGGAAGATTAGCCCGGTTGGAGGAAGCATTGGATAGTAGAATAAACTTGGCACGACAGATAAAAAAGGAGCAGAGTTTTGAGATCTCTCGATTGAACAGGGACTTAGTGGCATCCGAAGAGGTCGTGCACTATCAAAAGGGAGAACTTAAGCGGCATAAGGAAAAATTTGAGAAAGAAAGGTCGTGTTGGATGCATCAGTTAGAAGAATGTAAGAGAAAAATCAGCCACTATGTTGATATCAAAGAAGGGCAAAGACAACTGATCATTGAGAGAGCAACACTTCGCCATCAACTCGAAGCAGCAGAAGGGCGAGAGGCCCTCTTGAGGAATAATCTTGGTGATCATCAGGCTTGGTTAAATGACTGTCATCAAAACATGGGAAGGGCTAGACTTCAAGTTCATCAACTGGCAGAGCAAACCTCCTATGTTATTAAAAATCAGCGCCGTATGAATGATCAAGAAGTGGCTGAGCAAGCACGGACCATTGTTCCCCATCTGCCGAAGGTGTTGCGGAATTTGTATGAGACCTTGGGAGGAAAAAGAAAGCCCCAAGAAAGTGATGAAGATTGAAGAGAAATTTTAGTTTAGTTTTTTTTGTTTATTCGTTTCATTTTGTTTGTTGAAAGACTTGGTGTTTCAGTTTAAAATTTGGTGTTTAAGGATATTATGTTGATCCGGGTTGTGTTTAAATCTTTTGATTTTGTTGTTTTCTTGAAGTTTTGGCGAATGAATGAAAGAATTTTCTTTCTCATTATTCCAAATTAATCTTTTTGAGTTATCTAAATTTTTTAACTACGTAATGATCTGATTCATGCAGTAACATGATACGTAGGCAACCTTCAAAGGGTCCGGTCAGAATTCTTTTTTTTTTCTTTCAAAACTTTTTCTTTTACCAAAAAAAATAAAATAAAGGGACAATAAGCAAAGCAAAGATAGGATGAAACAATGGCCTTCTGAACCCATGTTACTATGTGATTAATAAGTGTGTGATTGATTTATAAAATTGTCTAACCCCTAACAAGTTTGTTCAGTTCACATCAACTCTAGTTAGCTTTCGGTGGTTGGTTTGTGGTAAACTGGCAGAGCACCCGTACTTTACCAGGTCTAAGGTAAGAGCGTCAATGACAACCAATACTGAAACTACGGTGAATCCAGCGGATACTCCAATTGATTCAACAACAAGAGAGACAGTCACTGTTGAAGAAAATCGGACGTTGAGACATATTATGGCACAGTTGTGGCAAGCCTGGGCCAATGGACAAGAACCACCAACGTCTATTCCTGGTTTTCCTGAGATCACTAGTATCCGATCTTCATCTTCTCAGGTCCCAATATCAGAACCTTTCTTCCCTCCAGGGTATGGTCCATTTGATAATTATGGGGCCGGGCCGTCAACAACACGTTCTCAAGGCATGCCATTCAGGAATACTCCCACTGTCACAACAGCTGCACCGGTCTATACATTCCCACAACCGACTGTGACGCAAAGAGCAGCTCAAGAGGGACAGTTCACCACTCATCCGGAGCAGTACTATACTCCGGGGATAGCATTTGGGGGCCCTAACTCTGTTCAATTTGGCTCCCCCATTGATGTTGAGAGGCCCACTCCAGGCTCAGAGCAAGAAGAAATGTTGAAAAAAATGAAAAGCATCGAGCAACACATGAAGAGCATGCAAGGGTTAGGAGGGCACAAAAGTGTCGCATTCAAAGACTTGTGTATGTTCCCAAATGTCCACCTACCACCTGGGTTCAAAACCCCTAAGTTTGATAAGTATGATGGACACGGTGATCCCATAGCCCACCTTAAGAGATACTGTAATCAACTTCGGGGTGCAGGGGGTAAAGAAGAATTGCTCATGGCTTATTTTGGTGAGAGCCTGACTGGTGTTGCCTCAGAATGGTTTATAGACCAAGAGATCTCCCACTGGCACATATGGGATGATATGGCTCAAGATTTTGTTAGACAATTTCAGTACAATGTCGATATTATGCCAGATCGTAATACACTCTCCAATACAAGAAAAAAACCAAGTGAAAGCTTCAGAGAATATGCTATCAAATGGAGGGAACAAGCAGCCCGAGTCAAGCCCTCATTAAATGAGCAAGAATTGGTTGATATCTTCATGGAGGCTCAAGATCCTGACTACTTCCACCACCTCACAGCAGCAATGGGAAGACCGTTTCACACAGCAGTCAAAATTGGGGAAATGGTCGAAAGTGGTCTCAAAACAGGAAGGATCGTGAGCCAGGCAGCAATCAAAGCTACCACACAGGCCATTCAAGGTGGTTTAACAAGTTTTGGAAATCGTAAAAGGAAAGAGGAAGTTATTTCACTGGCATCAGGGTCAAGGGGAGCTCAGAGAAAGTCTAATTGTCCTTACACATCAGTTCAGGGACAACTTAGCTATCCTCAGCATTACTACCCTTATGCCCCTCAATATCCAGTATCTCCATCTCCGTACACGGTCTTAAATGCTCAGTCATATGTGCATCCTCCCAATTGCCCGCATTTTTGGGCCCCATCTCAAGGAAACTTTTGCCTGCAACGGCCACCCTATCAGGTCCCTTACAACTCTCCTCTTATGCAGAATTATGCTCAAGATCAAGCACAGAAAAAGAAATTCACTCCATTGGGAGAGTCGTACTCCAGCTTGTTTCAAAAGTTAAGAAAGATAGGAGCGATTCAGTGTATTCCACCACATCGTCTGAATCCAAATGCTCCAGGTTTCCAAGCCAATGAAAGATGTGAATACCATTCAGGAGCCCCAGGACACAGCACTGATAATTGTTGGACCTTGAAGGGAGCAATAGAGAAGCTGATCGAGCATGGAGTTGTTGTTGTGACAGATGATCAAAACACTCCCAATGTGACCAATAACCCACTTCCAGCTCAAAACAACTTAGTGGGTATGGTTTGTGATGATCAAGAGTACAAACTCCTCAGCAAAATGGGAAAGTTGTTTAGGAAGATCGGAGAAGAAGACAAGTCAATGAAGAGTTTAGAACCAGTTGCATCTCTGAGTGTGAAAGGTGTCAATCTTGACACCAAAGTCTTGTGCGTCCCGGGGGTTTCAAAGGGGATTGAAGTTCGAGCAGCTATGCCAAAGTTGTATGTATCAAAAGGCTTTTCATTAACACAACATGACCAAAGTTGCTTGACCAAGTTGAAAGAGCCTATCTTTGTTAAGCCCGTTCAACAGCTTCCGGTAATTGATTCAAGGGTTGTCCCTTGGAACTATAACAAAACCGCAGTGGTTTATCGAGGAAAGGAGATTGCCGAAGAAGTTGATGAAACGGGGGGTTTGACACATTCTGGAAGATGTTATTCTCCAGAAGAATTAAGAAAAGGGAAGATGTCTGAAAATATCCAAGTACCACTAAAGAAAGCAGTTACTGAGGAAGAAAATGTAGAATTTCTAAAAAAGCTTAAGGTTCCAGATTACTCTGTCGTGGAACAATTGAAGAAGACGCCTGCACAGATTTCACTGTTGTCTCTACTTTTGCACTCAGAAGAACATCGTCTTGTGTTGAATAAGGTTTTGAATGAAGCATATGTGCCAAAAGAGACCACAGTAAATCAGTTGGAGAATATGACCAAGCGCGTCTTCGAGTCAAACGCCATCACTTTCACTAATGATGAGTTGCCCAAGGAGGGAGCTGGACACAACAAAGCTTTGCATCTTACAGTGACATGTGAAGGTTACTATGTAAAGAGGGTCATGATAGATGGAGGGTCAGGGTAGACATATGTCCTCTTTCTACGCTGCAAAGCTTGAAAGTTAACATTGACAGAATTCGCCCCAGTAATGTATTTGTGCGAGCTTATGACGGCTCAAGGAGGGATACCATTGGTGAAATCAAGTTAAACATGACAATTGGGCCAGTAGTCTTTATGATCGTGTTCCAAGTATTGGATATGGAAACATCTTATAATTTTCTACTAGGGAGGCCATGGATCCACATGGCTCGAGCCGTCCCATCAACTCTACATCAAGTTGTCAAGTTTGAATACAACAATCAGGAAATCACTGTTCATGGGGAAGATGATTCACCTATTTACAGAGATCCATCCGTCCCATACATTGAGGCAAAAGAAGGATGTGATTCTGTTTTTTACCAGTCTTTTGAGGTTGTATCAGTCGATCGCTTTAAAGAAGGAGAATCTATCATCCAATCATGTATCTCTTCTTCCGCTTTAATGGTAGCAACGACGATGCTCAAATATGGTTATCAACCCGGTAAAAGTTTGGGAGTATATTCGCAAGGAATCGTGGATCCCATTACTCTCTTAGGAAACCAAGGCACCTCTGGCCTCGGATACAAACAAAGTAAGAGAAATGGAGATAAGGCTAAGAACCACAAAAAGATTGATTGGTCGTTGCCACAACCGATTCCACATATTTCTCATTCTTTTATCAAACCTCAGGGTCCAGAATTGAAAGATTCATTCACTCTTGAAGACATTGAAGAAGTTATTGAGGATCTCAGTCAGTTGTTTTGTGAAGTAAATATGGTCCAAGTTGGTAAAGGTACAAGTCATGCCAATATGCAGCTCGTGGGCTCAGGTGTTGAGTTAAGCAATTGGGAAGCCACTCCTTTCCCCATAAGGAAGGAGTCGTGGTAGTTTGTCTTGCTGCTCTTTTGTATTTTGTAATTCTCAGGGTTGTGGCCCGAATAGCTCAAAGTATTTTGTTATTGTCAACCCTTCTGTCCCTTTTTTATGTCAATGAAATGAAATTTCAGTTTCATAGTAAATTTTGTCTTTTTCCCTCCCTTAATTCTTATTCTCTATTTTTCAGTTCTGTAAATGTCGGCTTTGATAACATGACATGCATGCGGAATTCACTCCCTGATTTAAAAGAGTTGCTTATTCTTGAATCACCAAGTCAAGAGGTGGAATATGATGAAGAAGAGGCTTTTAGGGAAATTAATAGGGAACTGGAACAGTTTGAGCACAAACCGAAGCCTAATCTTAGTGAAACTGAGACAATCAATTTGGGAAGTTCTGAGGATGTTAAGGAAATAAAAATAAGTTTACATATCAATCAGGAAATTAGAGAGGAAATAATACAACTTTTGTTTGAATACAAAGATGTATTTGCTTGGTCTTATGATGACATGCCAGGTTTGAGTGTTGATTTAGTGGTTCATAAGTTGCCCGTATCCTGATTTTCCACCCGTCCAACAGAAAAGAAGGAAATTCAAACCGGACGTGAATGAAAAAATCAAGGAAGAAATAATGAAACAACCGAATGCAAATGTGATCCAAGCTATTCGTTACACTACTTGGTTGGCAAATGTTGTTCCTGTGCCGAAAAAGGATGGAAAAACAAGAGTTTGCGTTGACTATCGGGATTTGAACAAGGCTAGTCCAAAAGACAACTTTCCATTGCCAAATATCCACATCCTAGTTGATAATTGTGCAAAACACGAGATGCAATCTTTTGTGGACTGTTATGCGGGGTATCATCAAATCTTGATGGATGAAGAGGACGCTGAGAAAACTGCTTTCACCACTCCATGGGGATCTTATTGCTACAGGGTCATGCCATTTGGTCTTAAAAATGCTGGGGCAACTTACATGAGGGTTATGACCACCATTTTCCATGATATGATGCATAAAGAAATTGAAGTATACGTCGACGACGTAATCATCAAGTCTAAAACACAAGTTGATCATGTGCAAGATCTGAGAAAATTCTTGGAAAGAGTGCGAAGATATGACCTCAAGCTTAATCCAGCAAAATGTGCATTCGAAGTTCCATTTGGAAAACTTCTGGGTTTTATTGTCAGTAAAAGGGGAATCGAATTGGATCCTTCCAAAATAAAAGCCATTCGAGATTTGCCATCCCCGAAAAATAAGACCGAAGTCATTGTTGACACCCAATTTTGGCCTAACATTTTTTAAAAATTCATAATTTTGAAATTTTATTTATTTAATAGCTTAGAATTTATTTTTAAAAAAAATTTTAAATAAGTTTATCGATAACTATCTTTATTTATCAAAATTTAGGATTTTTTGTTAGTTAATTTTTAAAATTGCATTTCACATGTCATTAGTTACGTTCATTATATTATTTTAAAATTCATTTTATTTGTTACATTTGTTAATATTTATGTTGAATTTAGCACATCTAAAATTTAGTCAAATACAAAAAAAAAATAAAAAAATTAGAGATTCTGTTGAGATAATTTTGGGCTACAATGCTAAACCCATCATTTGAGCCCATTTTCTCTTTTCTGATTATTGTTATTAAGTAGGTCAAAATATGGGGGAAAAAGAGAGGTTTTCCAAATTAAAAAAAACAAACCTAATCTTCTCACCTCTCCTCTCCCTCTCCTTAGCCTCCTCCTCTCTTCCTTCTTCCTCTCCTCTACCTCTCCTTGGCAGCCACCCAAACAACCTCAAATCACTCTCCATTTTCCTTCTCCACCGGCCAGCAGCAGCCCGCGAAGACCACCGGCAGATCCGGCCAACAAACACCAAACAACTCCATCTCCTCAACTAAAATCACAATCAAACAATCACCAAATCCCAGCTTCTCTTCTCGAAACCAACCAGCCGCCCAAAGAACAACCAAATCCCTGTTTTCCTTCTAAAATTGCCATTGTTGGCGAGCTTTCAACGAACCAGTGTTGCCATTTTCCCCTCTTTTGAATTTTGTTTGGTTTGCAGGCACTCCGACAAGTCAAAGCTTTGTCTCGCTGCGAATTTAAGATCCGGTGAGCTCGTGAGAAGCCTCCCCCACTCTTGGATCAGATCTCCATCAGTTCCGACCTCGCACCACCAAACTCCGGCAAAGAGGACCCAAATGTACAGTTCCCTTTACCCTTTTCCTTTCACGATTTTGCGCAGTTTTTTGCAGATTTCCCTTGAGTCCTAAGCTCGATCCCATCGTTGGTGAACGAAACCAATGGATCAACACACCAGTATTATCATCTCTTCTCCAAGCTCCAGCAAGTCCGGCGAAATCTGCTTACCCCGATTAAACCTCACGCCCGAAATGAGCCCCAAGCTCCGATTCTCCCTCAAAATGGGTAACTCCAACAACCTGTACTTAGTCACTGTTTTGTTTTCTTGTACATACTAATTTGTTACATTATTATATTGTTGGGGCTGTTTCATTATTATTATTATTATTTGTTTTTGTCAATTGTGACTTTGCCTCACTTTTATATATATATATATATATATATATATATATATATATATATATATATACTACTTTTATATTTTACTGTGCCGATATTGTTTTTTAGGTGGACTTCATTTTCCCATGATTATAATTGTTGTGGTTTATTTTAATACATGTTATACTTTATTATGTTACTAGCATTATGTATTTTGGATAATTTTCTCTTGTTTTTTTTTCCTAGTGTTCAAGAGTTTCTTTTTTTATTATTATTATTATTTAATTTTGTTAGGTTTTATTTGTTTATTATTTATTTATTTCATATTCATCTTAATATATTTTATTTGTTTGTTATCCGTTTTGGTTACTTTTCCACTGTTAATCATTTTGTTTAAGTTGATTTTGTGTAGTATATTTTTAGTAATTTCTTCATCATGCTCCCTTAATTATTGTTAAAATTAATTTGTTTTTGATTACTTTACTTTGTTCGAATGATATCGAACATTACAAGTTAAATTGGCCAATGATAAAATCTCTCCGTCGGTTTTGGAGGCCTACCCAATATTAAAAGACGGAAATTTTTATTCTTAAATTCATATAACTTGTTTGTTAAAATTGTTAAAATGGCCAATGAAAAATCTATCCGTCGGGTTTAGAGGCCTTTCCATTTTAAAAAGACGGAATTTTAATTTAAGTTTATATATTTTATATGTTAAAATTGGCCAATGAAAAATCTATCCGTCGGGTTTAGAGGCCTTTCCATTTTAAAAAGACGGAATTTTAATTTAAGTTTATATATTTTATATGTTAAAATTGGCCAATGAAAAATCTATCCTTCGGGTTTAGAGGCCTTTCCATTTTAAAAAGACGGAATTTTAATTTAAGTTTATATATTTTATATGTTAAAATTGGCCAATGATAAAATCTCTCCGTCGGTTTTGGAGGCCTCCCCATTTTAAAAGACGGAAAATTTAGTTAACTTTATATTATTTACTTGTTAAATTTGGCCGATGAAGAAATTATCGTCGATTTCCAAGGCCTTCCATGTTAATAAGACGGATTTTTATTTTTAAGTTATTATTTGAGTTATTCATTGTTATTTATATTTATTTTGGTACTAACTCTTTTACTGAGTGTCTTTACAGGTACCCGGAGGTGCTTCTCCTTGAAATTATTCGAATGTAGTTCGAATCATACTTTTTATTCATTATTTTGTATATATTGACGTTAGGCAAACTTTAGGCCGTTTCTTATATTTTCTTATTTTATTATTTGTGTATATTGCATGTTTATTATATTTGTATATTATTTTATTTTTTCCTCAATTTGAAAAAAAATGAATTCAGTCGGGACCCACACTTGTGGATTTCGAAGGGTGCCTAACCCCTTCCCTTCGGAATAATTTGAACCCCTTACCTAGAATCAAATTGGTTTCGTAGATAACTTAATGGTTTCCTAGTTTTTTCCTAAAATTAGGTGGCGACTCTTTTTAAAACTCGTTTAATTTTAAAACTCTTTCAAAATTGAATCAATTCATTATTTTCGAGTCTCCGCGACGTTTCGCCCTATTTGAACAGAGTGGGGATGTAAACAGTCATGAGTCTACTTGGGAGGTTGAACTAAATCAGCAGGTTTATTGCTCAACTCACAACCACATGTGAGCCCATTTTCAAACTTCTGAAGAAGGATGCTGCTGTTAGATGGACAGAAGATTGTCAACGAGCTTTTGAAAAAATCAAGGAGTATTTGTCCAACCCTCCCGTGTTGGTACCGCCTGAACCTGACAGGCCTCTCTTTCTATATCTTTCAGTAACAGATAATTCCTTTGGGTGTGTTCTCGGTCAACATGATGCCACAGGAAGGAAGGAGCAGGTTATCTACTACTTGAGCAAGAAATTCACTAGTTATGAGGTCAAGTACACCCTTTTGGAAAGGACGTGTTGCGCCCTAACTTGGGTAGCTCAAAAGTTAAGGAATTACTTATTGTCCTACACAACTTACCTCATATCAAGGATGGATCCTTTAAAGTACATCTTTCAGAAGCCAATGCCAACTGGCAGACTCGCGAAATGGCAAATTTTGCTCACTGAATTTGACATTATATATGTCACTCGCACTGCAATGAAAGCCCAAGCCTTGGCAGACCACTTGGCAGAGAACCCAGTCGATGGTGAATATGAACCATTGGATACATATTTTCCAGATGAAGAGATTAACACAATTGAGGAAGTAGGTTCAAATGGAAATCAAGCCTAGCAATTGTACTTTGATGGAGCAACCAACACAAAAGGCACAGGGATTGGGGCAATTTTAATATCGCCTACAGGGTAACATTACCCTGCAACTGCTCGACTTCGCTTCTTTTGTACAAATAACACGTCTGAGTATGAAGCTTGCATCATGGGTCTAAATATGGCAATAGATTTGGGTGTGCAAGAATTAATTGTGTTGGGAGATTCTGATTTGCTTAATCACAAGCTCAAGGCGAATGGAAAACTCGAGACCTCAAGCTCCTTCCATACAGACAGTGTGTGGAAGATCTTAGCAAAACGTTTATGTACATCGAGTTTAGATACATCCCCAGGTTTCATAATGATTTGGCCGATGCCTTGGCTACTTTGGCCTCAATGCTTCCCTATCCTGGAAACACTTACATCACCCCATTAGAGATTCAAGTTAGGGACCAACATGGCTATTGTAATACAGTGGGAGCAGAACCAGATGGTGAGCCATGGTACTCAGACATCAAGAATTTTTTGAAGACAGGGAGATGCCCCGAACATGCCAACAGAAGTCAAAAAAGAACTATTAGAAGTCTGGCTAATGGTTTCTTTTTGAGCGGGGATGTTTTGTATAAACGAACTCCGGATCTGAATTTGTTGAGATGTGTGGATGCTGAAGAAGCTGAGAAAATTATGAATGAAGTGCACGCTGGGGTATGTGGACCACACATGAACGGATATGTCCTCGCAAAAAAAGATACTCCGGGCAGGATATTATTGGCTTACCATGGAAAGGGATTGCTTTCACTTTGTGAAAAAATGTCATCAATGTCAGATTCATGGTGATCTCATTCATTCACCTCATTCAGGGTTGCACCCCATGGCTGCTCCTTGGCCCTTTGTTGCATGGGGAATGGATGTAATCGGACCAATTGAGCCAAAAGCCTCTAATGGACATCGATTCATTTTGGTTGCAATTGATTACTTCACCAAATGGGTGGAGGCGATAACTTTCAAAGCAGTCACTAAGACGGCGGTCGTTGATTTTGTTCATGCAAACATTATTTGTCGATTTGGTATCCCAAGAGCTATCATCACAGATAATGCTGCAAACCTCAATAGTAATTTGATGAAGAAAATATGCGAGCAGTTCAAAATTGTGCACCACAATTCTACTCCATACCGACCAAAAGCCAACGGAGCTGTGGAGGCAGCCAACAAGAATATCAAAAAGATTCTCAGAAGGATGGTTCAAGTCACTAGACAATGGCATGAGAAGCTGCCTTTTGCACTTTTAGGATATCGCACAACAGTGCGTACCTCGATTGGTTCAACTCCTTATTTGCTGGTGTATGGAACTGAGGCTGTGATTCCAGCAGAAGTCGAAATTCCATCTCTTCGAATTATTTGTCGAGGCTGAAATTGAAGATACTGAATGGGTCAAAACCCGACTAGAGCAAATCGCATTAATAGACGAGAAACGATTGACGACTGTCTGTTTTGGTCAGCTTTATCAGCAAAGGATGGCTCGTGCATACAACAAAAAGGTGCACCCAAGACACTTTGAAGTAGGTCAACTGGTCTTAAAGCGCATTCTCCCGCACCAAGAAGAAGCCAAGGGAAAGTTTGCCCCAAATTGGCAAGGTCCATATCTTATCAAGGAAGTATTGTCCAAAGGAGCCCTGCACCTTACTGATGTGGAAGGAAAAATCACGGGCATAATTGTTAATGCAGATTCAGTCAAAAGTTACTACATCTAATGCATTCTAAGGTTCTGCGACAAGTTTGGGGTTGAAAGAACAAAGGCACCTCTTCAAAAAAAAAGAAATCACTCATTGAAAATTTGAACTACGTTTGACCTGATTCCGAAAGGATACGTAGGCAACCCTTAGGGGTTCGGTCATACCAAAAAAAAAATTAGTCTTCCAGTATTTATAGAAAACTGGGGCATTTTTTTTATTTAATTTTTTTGATAGAATAATGTCAGATTATAATTCTTTTTATTCTAGATACCGACGTTTTGATCAACTCTGAGAATGATCATCAAAGGCAACATCGGTGAAAAAAAAAATATGAAAAAAAAACTTATGAGTGAAAACCCTTGAGGGCACCATAAGTAAAAAAAAAAAATAGAAAAAAAAAAAGAAATGAGAGAGTCTTATTTGTGAAAACCTTCATAGGCATCATAAGACGACCAAAAAAAAAATCTTATAGGTGAAAATCCTACGGGCACCTTAAGATAAAGGGAGAGAACATCATTGAAAGAAATGTGCAAAGATGACCATTTCTCGACACCTCTACATGAAGGGCACATAGATCAATTGACGAGGACTCAGATTGTGAGAACTAAAGAACTCAAACAGATCAGGGGTCAAGTCCAAAGTGCATGTCATGGTTCAATCAAAGTCGACATATGCCTAGATAAGTCCTCTTTCTCATTTTTCTTTTTTTTAAAAAAATGTCCTTCCTTAAGTTTATAGTCTTCTTGATCTAATCTTTCATACTCTTAAGTCTGATATTTTTCTAGTCTTTTCGGCATAATCCTTTGATAAATAAGGCAAAAGATTGCAAAGCTTACTACGGTTTTCCAAAAGATAAATCTGAGCACCTGAGTTGACATGCCATCGAGCAAGGACTAAAAATGCCTCAGATCTTCACTGAAAATTCGTGAAGGTCATCATTTGTTTTTGACATCAGTCGCACCATCATGTTTGGTAGTACCAAAAGATCAAGGGCCCTGAATTGACAAAGAGGGAGCTTCAAAGGTTGCTTAACCAAGGAGTTGGAGTAGAGTTGGAGAAATTGATCGGGAGTATGGTCAAGTCGTTGGAGAATCAAAGCCACAAACCAACCACCGCTTTAAACTAACAATTTTCCCTTTTATTTGCTCAAAACAGGAAAATAAATGCAGGATTACAAGTCAAAAAGGAAACATCACAAAAAGAAAGATCTCCAAAGTCTTCACATGTTTGGTGTTTCATCTCATGCTACTTGCATTCTTGCCTCTCAATGCGAGGGCTTTGGGCAATACACATCAATCTAATTCCGTGCAATACGCACACGTCCTTTATTTGTAGGCAATACACACCATTCTTTGTTTATGTGCAATAAGCACCAGTCTGAATTCCGTGCAATACGCACACATTCTTATTCATGGGCAATACGCACCATCCTTTGTTCATGTGCAATACGCACCAGTCTGAATTCCGTGCAATACGCACCAATTTGAATTCATGTGCAATACGCATCAATCTGAATTTCGTGCAATACACATCAATCTGAATTCCGTGCAACACGCACACATCCTTTATTCATGGGCAATACGCACCATACTTTGTTCATGTGCAATACGCACCTGTCTGAATTTCGTGCAATACGCACCAATATGAATTCCGTGCAACACGCACACATCTTTTATTCATGGGCAATACGCACCATCCTTTGTTCATGTGTAATACGCACCTGTCTGAATTTCGTGCAATACGCACCAATCCGAATTCCATGCAACAAGCACACATCCTTTATTCATGGGCAATACGCACCATTCTTTGTTCATGTGCAATACACACCTGTCTGAATTTCGTGCAATACGCACCAATCTAAATTTCGTGCAACACGCACACATTCTTTATTCATGGGCAATACGCACCATCCTTTGTTCATGTGCAATATGCACCAGTCTGAATTACGTGCAATACGCACCAATTTGAATTCATGTGCAATACGCATTTGTCTGAATTTCGTGCAATACGCACCAATCCGAATTCCATGCAACAAGCACACATCCTTTATTCATGGGCAATACGCACCATCCTTTGTTTCTTGTGCAATACGCACCTGTCTGAATTTCGTGCAATACGCACCAATCTGAATTCCGTGCAACAAGCACACATCCTTTATTCATGGGCAATACGCACCATCCTTTGTTCATGTGCAATACGCACCTGTCTGAATTTCGTGCAATACGCACCAATCTGAATTCCGTGCAATAAGCATACATTCTTTATTCATGGGCAATACGCACCATCCTTTGTTCATGTGCAATATGCACTAGTTTGAATTCCGTGCAATACGCATCAATCTGAATTTATGTGTAGTGCACACCAGTCCTTATTCACATACAATACATATCAATTCTCTATTCATGGGCAATACGCACCATATGCATATCTGGAGCAATACGCACCAATATTCATAGGTTATACACACCCTATTCACATTTTGGGGATACATCCAATCTTAGGACAATGCACAAAGACAATGCGTTTTATTTGGAACTCTCAGGGCAACACGCCTCACTTCTCCTATTCATTCTAGGATTATACTTCCTAGTTCAAGATTCTCATTTGTTTTCTTCTTTTCTAAATGAAACATATTCTTCATGGGTCCTTCATTTTGTGATCTTGAGTTTTGAGTTTCAACAACCAACTCAAGTTAAAACATGCACTTAAGAATGATCCACCAGCCGCCAAGACAGCATGAAGATCGATCTCAAAGATAATGCACAGAGCAAGTAAAAGATCTAGACAAGATCCTAAAAAGATACATCAATTAGAGATCTTGTAACATTTATAATGTAGAGAGACATAGTTCTCTAACTCTTTTCTTTGTAACTATAGGTAGTAGATGATGACAAGCAATATGAAGCAATCTTTTGGCCACCGTTTTTGATAGTTTCGGCTATCAAAGTTTCTCGAACTACACTGATCTGATTTTCTTTTAATCAAGGATATGTAGGCAACCTCTGAAGCAAGGTTCGGTCATCTTTTCCAAAATGGCTTCATCGGAGTTTGAAACAGTCAAAAATTAGCCACTTCGTTCACTTTCTTTGCTTGAAAACTCTTCATGTTTCCAAGCAAAGAGGGGCATGCTGTGAACACCTAATTTTTGACGTGTTTATTTTACTCCTATAATATATTAGTAAGGAATTTTATTTTTATTTGTATTTTGGGTGTTTGTTTTTATTATTTTATTGGCCCAAATGACCCAATTTTGTTTAAATTGGGCTGATTTAGATCAATTCTGATGGCCCAATTGATTTTGACCCGGTCCAATAGAAATGGTCAAGATTGAATCTCAACCATTCATGATATTTTGATCCAAGGGCTATTATTGGACCCAAACAAAAATACAAAACTCCAAAAATTAGCATTTTTTTTATTTTAGATTTTTTATTTTTTCTTCTTCCCCTTACTACCATGCCGCCGGCCGGCCACCGCTGCCGCCACCACCGCCCGGTGGCCACCACCTTTTTGGCCGGAAATTTTTTTAAAATTTTACCATCTTTTCCTTTCACCCTCCTCTCCCTAAATCTACAAACCTTTCATCCATATCTATAGCCAAACTCCGTAGATCTAAGGAAAACCAAATATGAATTTTTACTTTTTTCCTTAGATTTATAAAGTTCCGGTCATTCCCATCCCAAACCCTTTACATATATGTGTAGAGCTCTTCAAGGGCTATCATTTGATATAAATTTTAAGTTCAAAATCCGTCAAAAATTTTCCGGCAAAGTTTTCCGGCGATCTTCATTTACCCGGAAGTTATCTCAATCTTTCTCCCCCCTCTCAATCTTTATCCAAATTCATCATTATCTTTTTTCGTTTGACCATATAAGTCGTTTGATGTCGAATTTGTGTTATTAATGTTCTTTAAGTTTATCATGTTGATGTTGTTGCTTGAAGTATTATTATTATTTATTTATTTTTCTTATTTCGTTTTATGTTTATTATTTTTTATTTTTATTTTTTACTTTTTTTGTTTTTCCTGCATTATTTTGTTGTGTTTGATCTTTAAAATTGTTTAGATGTTTAGATTTTGTGTTAGTGGGTCAATTTGTTTGGGTCTTGATGAAATGGATCAACATTTGGGCCTATTTTAGAATTTTTCAGATGGCCCATCAGCTATTATTCAAACAATGAATAAAAAAAATGGGTTATCTACATGACATTTGGGCCTTTTATTTTCAGATTACCCATTAACTACTATTCAAACAATGAATAAAAAAAAATGGGTCATCTAAATGACATTTGGGCCTATTATTTTCTGATGACCCATATAACTATATTCAATTAATAAATAAAGTAAATGGGTCATCTAAAAGGGCAAATGAATCATTCAATTAATCTAATTTTTTTTTTAAAATAAATAAAAATTCATTGGCCATCTTGGGTGGCACCTTGAGAAAACAAACAGTCCAATGCATGCATTGGCTCTTAAGTTTTCAAGAAAAGTTGGGGGTTTAATGTTGAACACCTATTTAAACCCCCTTTTTTTTCCATTTCAAAAAGAAGAAAAAAGAGAGGAAAAAAGATAGAAAGAAAATTGCAAGAAGAAAAAAAAAACTTCAAAATTTTTTCTTCTTTTTTTAATAAAAAAAGAAGAAGATATTTCTCTTGGTTGTCTTGGGAATTCAATTGAACTTGCTTCTATTATTTGCTTGTCATCAACTTTAGGTATTTCTTTTTACATTTCACAATGTAATCTTGAATTAATGTTTATGTTCTTTTTTATGTTTTTGAAAAATTTTTGATTATTTTTTTGCTAAGTTTATTATGATTCTCGTATGATTATGTTTATCCTTATGTTATTTAGTTTGTATATTTTTTATTAGTTTAGTCTATAGTGATTCTCATATGATTGTGTTTATTATGATGTACATATATCTTATTAATCATATTTAGTTTAAATTTTAGCTTTAGTAAGTAGACTTTTGTTTTTTTTTTATAAAAAAAAAAGTAAAAATAAATAAATAAATAAAATATAACAATCGCAATTTTTTTTTAGGTTTTTGGTAACTTTCTTTTTTGAAAAAGGAACTTACGAAAAAATAAAAATAAAAATAATATAAAACTGGTCATTTTTACAAAAGGGTTTAATCTGGTCATTTTTGCAACAAAAGAAAAGTGTAAATTTGGTTATTTCTGCAAAAAATTTAAATCTGATTATTTCTGCAAAAAATATAAATATGGTTATTTCTGCAAAAAATGTAAATCTGGTTATTTCTGCAAAAAAAATAATGTAAATATGGTCTTCTTTTTTTAAAAAAATAAAAAAAAAATAAAATTCTCTTAAATAAATATTTGAATTGACTATTAAAATAAAAATACAAATTTGACTATTTTGACTTAATAATCTAACAATTAGATAAAGTTTGCTATTTTGCAATCTTCTTTCAAATAAGTCAAGGTAGTCATTTTATATAAAAAAAATTTTTTTTACCAAATTGGTTATTTCTTAAATTTTATCAATATAAAAAAAAAATTAAAACTAGTATATCATTAGTTTAAAAGAGTGTTTAATTATAATTTTGTAATATTTGTTTTTTTGTTTTTTCTTCTTTTGTTGTCATTGTCTAGTAGTAAAACTTATTTGTCTATTTATTTTCTTTTGGTAAAACAATAAATACAAATGCTAATTTTTTTTTAATAATAAATAAATAAATAAATACTAATCTTTTTCTTGTTTATATGTTGCACCATTTTCTTTTATTCATTTTTATCATTATTTTAAAGAAAATTTTGGTAATTAATCATCATTTTTTTAAAAAAAAAAATAAAAACTTCAATACCATCATGTGTTCGGTTACGATCCTTGGTGTGTATTCTTTTTCTAAAAAAAAAATCTTGTGTGCGGTTACGCTCCTAGGTCACTCAATTTTTTTTTAAATAGTAATTAATACAAATTTTCTCCTTTTTATCCAAAAAATTATTTTTAGCCAAATATAAGTTAATAAAGCGACCGTGCTAGAACCACGGGACTCGGGGGGTGCCTCATACCTTCCCTCCGGTCAATAGAATTCCTTACCCAATCTTTGTTTTTCGTAGACAATAAAAAAAAAAATATAAAGAGTTTTTTTTAAACTAGGAACTATCTGGTGACTTGGAACACCTAAAAAACTCAATTTCAAGTGGCGACTCTAAAAATAATAATAATATAATTAAATATATATTTTTTAAAAACCCGTCATATCCTCAACAATTGTAAAAAATAAAAGAGGTGTGACACACGTGGTTTCGTACTCATACAACACTTGTTGCACTCTTTTGTGGTGCAGATTCGTTTTTGAGTACGAGCACATCTCGTTGAGCTTTTTGAGTCTGAGCTTGGAGTGTCATGGAGTAGTGGTGAGCTGCTTGGCTGTTTCGTGGCCCACACCTCCCTCTATCTATTATTTCTTCTGTTATTTTAGTATTTAGACATGATATTCCTTATGTTTGGATTTGTCATTTTAGTTTCATATTTGCGTTGTATTTTAGAAGCTCTTGTACTTATAACACCAATTCTTGGGTGGTATTTTTAGCTTTCCGCATTTGTATTTATAAAAAACTTAGGGATCGTTTGGTTACAGGATAAAAAACTTACCATGTTTGGTAGCATTTTTTTGTTAAAGTATAAAATTCAACACACATAATACTATGTTTGGTTATAAAATTAGAAAATCACATAACTAATACATGTTTAAGTTATGAGTCAATCTATGTATTATTTTATGCAGGGTGAAAGATGGAATAAGTTATACCTGAATAACTAATACATGAATAAAAATATGTATTGACAATTTTACCCTTCACTCAGAATCAATATACACCACTGATTTTTAGATAAACATTCCCATCCTTTCTCCATCTGTAGATCTAGAGTAATGGCTCTTCATCTTCCAGGCTAGTAGATTGAAAAACTTTCAATCTGACGTTCTTTCTTAAAGGTTAGAAGTTCTGAAACTCAAAATTTGGCCGATTTTTTTATTTCTTCTTCTCATCTAGTTTTCTCTTTTGTGTTTTTCCTCTTGTTAATCCGATGAGATGAATGAAATTGTAGATGTATTTTCTAGTTAAGTTGATGTTTGAGTACAGCTAAATTTGATGTGGGTTTTGTTTTGTTTGTTCAAAAATTGTGATTTCTGAACAAATGGGTTCATTAAGTTTAGTTGCTTTAGCTTCTAAAACTGCAAAAGATAAACACGTACTTGCATTTTGACAAAATAGTATTAGTATTCTAGCTATAGAAGCCAAACAAAAATAACATTTTACCCTGTTTTTCAATGTTACTTTTCATTTTCTTTTCAATAAAATTGAACATTTTAGTATGAAACCATCTATTACCTTCCTATTATACAAGATGTGCAATACTTAGTTAAGTGATTGATACATTTTTTTCTTTTGGGATTCAATTTGATCATAATGTTGTGATTTTTAAATGGAAAATAGGTGTAAATGGATTCTCAGCAATTGTGCGATGTTGAATGCTTTATGATTCTCGAGGAGATTGTGGTGCATTCCTATATTGTCCTTATCTGCTTTTTTATGGCTATTTACAGCATGTTATTAAGAAAACAATCTAGAAATAGGAGGGTCATTCGATATTGTATGAGTGCTAGAATTCCAAAAATCTTGTCTCATCTGAATGTTTTCATTCGTGACAATGATATTGTATGTATTGACAAGCTTAGGATGGATAGAAATGCCTTTCACATATTAGCCTCCTTAGCCAAGAATATTGGAGGGTTGACTGACAGTAAAAATATGTCGAGTACTGAAAAGTTAGCAATGTTTTTAAATATTTTGGTTCATCACGAAAAGAACAGGTCTATCAAAGTTGATTATATTAGATCGGGGTGGAGTGTAAGTCGAGCTTTTAACGAATGTCTAAGAGCTATTCTTAAACTAACTCCAGTGTTACTTGTTAAACCTAATCCGGTGCTCGAAAATGATAGTGATTATCGATGGAAATGGTTTAAGGTAGGTAAATTTCAGTCTAACATTTGATTTACAACAATAAACTTAAAATCTTATAGTGAGAGTATTTTTATTTTTAATAGTCATTTAGTATTTAGAGTTGAATGTATCTTATAGGGTTGTCTTGGTGCATTGGATAGTAATTACATTTCCATTAGAGTTGAAGCAATATTTAAGCCAAGATACAGAACACGAAAAGGAGATATAGCAACTAATGTCTTGGGGGTTTGTGATAGAAATCTCAACTTTATTTATGTATTACCTGGTTGGGAGGGATCAGCCGCTGATGGTCGCGTATTGCGAGATGTTGTTGTACGAAGAAATGGGTTGAAAGTACCTCATGGTATGCTAAATAATAGGCAGACCCTTGTTTATTTCTACTATATCAAAATAGAATAATATTTAAAGTAATTATATTATAGTTTACGTTTTTAGGCAATTACTATTTGTGCGATGGAGGATATACAAATGGAAATAGTTTTTTGTCTCACTACTGAGGATATAGATATTGGCTAAAGGATTGGCAGGGTGACAATCCATCACCTCGACGTCGAGAAGAGCTCTTTAATAGCATGCTAGGGCACGTAATGTTTAAAAAGCATTTGGACTATTAAAAGGACGTTGGGGAATTCTTAGAAGTCCTTCGTGGTACTCAGTTAAGGTTCACAATAGAATTATTAGTGCATGTTGTTTGATACACAATTTCATTCTAAGAGAGATGGAAGCTGACCCCTTAGATGTGGAAATGGATTTCCACATGGAGAATCAACATGAACATGACAATATTAATACAATTGAAACATCTGATGAGTGGACCACTTGGAGGGATGAACTAGCTCAGTCTATGTGGAATGAACGATTGGAAAATCAATCTTTATAATTTTAAACTATGTGTTCACTTTTGGTGTGCTTATGCACTTTTGCTTTTGATTTTCCATTCACTGTTAAATGTAATATTGTTTTGTGAAAACGAATGGTCAATCTTTTGTATGTCTCACATTGTTGTTTGTACAAACAAACAGTGAATCTCAATGTATATCTATTATTTTTAATATAAATAGTGAATTTGTCTTTATCTCTTCACATTATCTTTTTCCCAGATCAATGAAGTTGTATTACAATTAATTTGATTATGATTGAGATAATTTACTTGTAAGTTGTAACTTAATATTACTTTGTGATTTCATTTATAATTTTACAGATTGAAATGGCTAGTTCTACTGCTGCAACATCCAACACATCCAGAAAGAGGGCAAGAAAATCAACTTCATCTCGAAGGATATGGACTCCAGAAGAGGAACTTACTCTTATAGATGAATTAAAAGAATTGTGTGTTAATGGATGGAGAGGAGATAATGGAACCTTTAGACATGGATATTTAATGGAACTGGAACACTACATGAATGCTCGTCATCCTAGTTGTGGATTGAAATCTCTACCACATGTTGATTCTAAAATAAGAGCATGGAAAAAGAGTTATGCAACCATATCATTGCTAAAGAGTCGAAGTGGTTTAGGATTTCAATATAGTGACGGAAGTATCTCTGTTGATGATCCAAAAGCTTGGGATGACTTGATAAAGGTGGTTTATATTTATTTGAAATCATTAAGCAATTTCTACTTACTCATATCTTCTCTTGGTAAATGGATCTTTGTCTTTGGAATATTGACAGTTACTTTCTTTATTTTCTTAGGTTGATCCAAATGCCAAGTCAATGAACTTAAAAAAATGGCCATTACTTGCTGACTGGGAAGAGATATTTGGCAAGGATAGCGCTACTGGAGAGTTTGCAGAAGGGCCAGAAGATGCTGTTGAAGAAATAGAAAGAATTGAATCTTAAGAAATTACTAATGGCATGTCTGTGGGATTTCCTATTGATGTTGTCGACATAGATGATGCTTCAGGCACAAGAGAAAATCAAGCTGCCCAATAGGAACCTAATGTATCAACTGGAGCAACACAAAGTCCATTTACCGCTCAAGATGAACCTAATGAATCAACTGGAGCAGCACAAAGTTCATTCACAGCTCAAAACCATCAATCTCAGAAAAAGGGTAATAGTTCTAAAGCATCATCTTCTAAAGTCAACGAAAAAGGTAAATGCAAAAAAAGAAAAACAGTTGAAGATGATAATGAGACTGTTCTTAAAGGTTTGATGGAGGTGATGAAACAATTCACTGAAAGCCATGATAAGAGGATGGCTACTTTAATTGACAAGCTAGGAGAGCGTGATCTATCTGAAATTCGTGGTAAGATAGTTTCTATTATTGGATCCCCTGCATATGAAATATACAACTCAGATGAACGAGTTAAGGCAGCAATGGAAATTACTCAAGATATAAAAAGAATGGAATTCTTCTTAAGCATCAGCGAACTTGAACGTCACAATATGATATGGATGATTATTAATGATAAGCTTTAATTTACTAAATGGTTTGTGTAGCTATTTTGTAAGGTCTAACCATAATTCGATCTTTTGTTACCTAGTAGACTGTCCACAAATGTGCATATATGTGAATGTTGTGGGCTTAAAGTAGGTTGTTTTTGTATAACAAATGCATGATTATGTTCAACATTAGTGCTTTTGTAAGTAGCAAACTCAGATGATCTTCAGATTGCTCTTCAGATTGCTCAAGCAGCTGATCCAAACGGTAAGTTCATCATCTTCTACAAGGTGTTTTTATTTCCTTCTTTTCTGAGACTTAATGAACTTTTCTTTTCTCGCAGACTATTCAACAGTTGGAGTAATCACAAAGATCCAGTCAGAAATACAAAGTACTCAGATGTTATTTTCTCAAGTGTAGTTGAGGGTGGTATTTAAGTGTTTATCATTGAAGGATAAGTTTACAAAAATAGGGGACTTCTCTTGAAAAAAAATGTAATTTTATGTCTTTGTTGTATGGGTTAACTTTTGTAATTCAACAATGAATTATGCTAAGTTTCATTCACTTTAAATGAAGGTATATATTTTAACTGTGAATTATGTGTGAGTGAATTCTTTCCTGATGAATGTTGTCTTCTTTGGCTTAATCTGTAGTCACGTAGTTGAGGTTCTCTAAAATAAAGAATATCACATTATTAAAAAAGCACTACCAGGTTGGAAGTAGCAGACACAATATAGTAATTGTGACAAAGACAAGGATTTGATCCTTTGGATTGATAGTTTGTGAAAGTAATAGATTAACATTTAAAAGAGCAACAAATGCACTGTCAAGTAAGATTGGAAATAAAGTGATTCTCATAAAGGGTTACAGCTATCTATCTACAATAGATATCTATTCCTCATAAAGTATCTGATTTAATTTAATAGAAGTGATGAATGGTCACAACTTTCTATCTGCCATACACTATTAAAATGGCGTCCTTTGGTTAGTAATAGGAAATAAATGCAATTCTAAGGAGTGAAAGAAAAATTGAATTGTAATCCTGTTATGGATTTTGAAATTGGACTTTGAGCAACTAATGAAATAAATAGGCTTGGCAGATTTGAGAACAGTTGGAAAATCATTTGGACTAAATTTCAAAGTTAAAACGCCTTATTGCACAAACTCAAAACGTAAGCCTCAAAATCCAAACCAACCATCCTACTAGACCAAAAATGACCTTCCGAATCTAACCACGCTGATGGAATGCTCATCCGATCAGCTTTTACCAAGAATATTGACTGAAATCGAATTTTGACTAAATTTAAAAGTTAAAATGCCTAATTGCACAAACTCAAAACGGAAGCCTCAAAATCGGAACCAACCATCCTACTAGACCTAAAACGACCTTACGAATCTAACCACGCTGACGAAATTCTCATCCGATTAATTTTTACCAAGAATATTGACTGAAATTGAACTTTGACTAAATTTCAAAGTTAAAACGCCTAATTGCACAAACTCAAAACGGAAGCCTCAAAATTCGAACCAACCATCCTCCTAGACCAAAACTTACCTTCCGAATCTAACCACACTGAGGAAATTCTTATCCAATCACTTTTTACCAAGAATATTGATTGAAGTCGAACTTTGACTAAATTTCCATGTTAAAACGCCTAATTGCACAAACTCAAAACGGAAGCCTAAAAAAGACGAACCAACTATCCTACTAGAAAGACCTTACAAATCTAACCACGCTGACGGAATTCTTATCTGATCAGTTTTTACCAAGAATATATCGAACTTTGACTAAATTTCAAAGTTAAAACGCCTAATTGCACAAACTCAAAATGGAAGCCTCAAAACACGAACCAACCATCCTACTAGACCAAAAATAACCTTCCCAATCTAGCCAGATTGACGGAATTCTCATCCAATCACTTTTTACCAAGAATATTGATTGAAGTCGAACTTTGACTAAATTTCCATGTTAAAACGCCTAATTGCACAAACTCAAAACGGAAGCCTTAAAACCTGAACAAACCATTCTACTACACCAAAAATTACCTTCAGAATCTAACCACGCTGACGGAATTCTCATCCTATCACTTTTTACCAAGAATATTGACTGAAATCGAACTTTGACTAAATTTCAAAGTTAAAACGCCTAACTGCACAAACTCAAAACGGAAGCCTCAAAACCCGAACCAACCATCCTACTAGACCAAAAATGACCTTCCGAATCTAACTACGTTGACGGAATTCTTATCCAATCACTTTTTACCAAGAATATTGACTGAAACCGAACTTTGACTAAATTTCAATGTTAAAACGCCTAATTGCACAAACTCAAAATGGAAGCCTCAAAACACAAACCAACCATCCTACTAGACCAAAAATGACCTTCCGAATCTAACCACGCTGACGTTATTCTCAGCTGGTCACATTTTACCAAGATATTTAAAATTTTGTCAAAGTTCGACTTCAATCAATATTCTTGGTAAAAAGTGATTGGATGAGAATTCCGTCAGCGTGATTAGATTCGGAAGGTTATTTTTGGTCTAGTATGATGGTTGTTTTGGGTTTTGAGGCTTCCATTTTGAGTTTATGCAATTAGGCGTTTTAACTTTGAAATTTAGTCAAAGTTCAACTTCAATCAATATTCTTGGTAAAAAGTGATCGGATGAGAATTCCGTCAGCGTGGTTAGATTTGGAAGGTCATTTTTGGTCTAGTAGGATGGTTGGTTCGGGTTTTGAGGCTTCCGTTTTGAGTTTGTGCAGTTAGGCGTTTTAACTTTAAAATTTAGTCAAAGTTCGATTTCAGTCAATATTCTTGGTAAAAAGTGATCGGATGAGAATTCCGTCAGCGTGGTTAGACTCGAAAGGTCATTTTTGGTCTAGTAGGATGGTTTGTTCTGGTTTTGAGGCTTCTGTTTTGAGTTTGTGCAATTAGGCGTTTTAACATGGAAATTCAGTCAAAGTTCGACTTCAATCAATATTCTTGGTAAAAAGTGATCGGATGAGAATTCCGTCACTGTGGTTAGATTGGAAAGGTCATTTTTGGTCTATTAGGATGGTTGGTTTGTGTTTTGAGGCTTCCATTTTGAGTTTCTGTAATTAGGCGTTTTAACTTGGAAATTTAGTCAAAGTTTGACCTCAGTCAATATTCTTGGTAAAAAGTGATCGGATGAGAATTCCGTCAGCCTGGTTAGATTGGAAGGTCGTTTTTGGTCTAGTAGGATGGTTGGTTTGGGTTTTGAGGCTTCCATTTTGAGTTTGTGCAATTAGGCGTTTTAACTTTGAAATTTAGTCAAAGTTCGACTTCAATCAATATTCTTGGTAAAAAGTGATCATATGAGAATTACGTCAGCGTGATTAGATATGGAAGGTCATTTTTGGTCTAGTAGGATGTTTTGTTTAGGTTTTGAGGCTTTCGTTTTGAGTTTGTACAATTAGGCGTTTTAACATGGAAATTTAGTCAAAGTTCGACTTCAATCAATATTCTTGGTAAAAAGTGATCGGATGAGAATTCCGTTAGCGTGGTTAGATTTGGAAGGTCATTTTTGGTCTAGTAGGATGGTTTTTTCAGGTTTTGACGCTTTCGTTTTGAGTTTGTGCAATTAGCCGTTTTAACATGGAAATTTAGTCAAAGTTCGACTTTAGTCAATATTCTTGATAAAATATGATCGGATTAGAATTCCGTCAGTGCGGTTAGATTCAAAAGGTCATTTTTGGTCTAGTAGGATGGCTTGTTCGAGTTTGGAGGCTTTCGTTTTGAGTTTGTGCAATTAGGCGTTTTAACATGGAAATTTAGTCAAAGTTCGACTTTAGTCAATATTCTTGATAAAATATGATTGGATTAGAATTCCGTCAGTGCGGTTAGATTCAAAAGGTCATTTTTGGTCTAGTAGGATGGCTTGTTCGAGTTTGGAGGCTTTCGTTTTGAGTTTGTGCAATTAGGCGTTTTAAGTGTGATGTTTTGGCCATATGGTTTTCCAACAGTTCTAAAATCTGTCAATCCTGTTTGTGTCATTAGTTTCTCAAAGTCAACTTAAGAATCCATGACAAGAATACCATTCAATTGTCATTCACTCCTTAGAATTGCATTAATCTTCCATTATTAACCAAAGGACGGGTGGATTTATTACATCAAATGCAGACCATTTCCCTTGTGTATGGTAGGTAGATAGTTCTGACCTTCATCACTTCTAATTTAATACAATGAGATACGTTGTATACCTTTCATCTGAAATTTTATTATCTTCTAAGAGGCATAGAAGACATCTCAATCTAAATTCTTTCTTTGAGGTTAGAAACTTTTGAAATCTTAACATGTTCTGATGCTTTCTTCTTATTATTATTATATCATATTATGTTTTTTCTCTTGTAAATCTGGTGCGAGACAAATGCAATATATGTGAAAATAAGTTAGTATACTTTTGTAGTCAATTATAAGTTGGTATAAATTGTGATTTTTTTACATTCTTACAGATTAAAACTGGCAGTTCGACTAAAAGAAGTTCTAACATGTCTCAAAAAAGGGCAAGGGTGTGGACTCAAGGAGAAGAACTCACTCTGGTTGATGAATTAAAAAAGTTGTGTGCTAATGATTGGAAAAAAGATAATGGAACCTTCAAACATGGATATTTGATAGAACTGGAACAACACATGAATGTTTGTCATCCTAACTGCGGACTGCAAGCTCAACCACATATTTTTTCAAAAATAAGAGGGTGGCAAAAGCATTATATGACCATATCGTTGGTAAAAAGTCAAAGTGGCTTAGGATTTCGATACAGCGATGGAACTATCTTGGTTGACGATCCAAAAGCTTGGGATGACTTCGTAAAGGTGATTTACAATTGTTCAAATTGTTAGTAAACTAAAGCTAGTTAGTTATATTTTCTCTTGGTGAATATAATGTCTTTGGAATATCATCAGTTACTTCATATACTTGTTTTTTTTCCTTAGGTTCATCCATATGCCAAGTCAATGATATATAAGAAATGGCCATTATTTGCTGATTGGGAAGAGATATTTCGCAAGGATGGAGCTACTGAACAATCTGCTGAGGGGCCAGAAGTTGGTGTTCAAGAAATAGAAAGAACTGAAGCTCAAGAAGATGCTAATGACATGTCTTTGGAATTTCCTATTATTGTTGTTGATGAAGATGATGCTCCAGCTAAAAAAGAAGATCAAATTGTTGAAGGGGAACCTACTGTATCTGGAGCAACACAAAGTTCATGGAGTGCTTTTTAAGCATCAATGAACTTGAACAGTGCAAATGTTTATTGATGATAAACTATAAACCTTTGAATGGTTTTTGATGTAGCTACTTTGTAAGGTGTAACCATGGCCTAGTTCACTTTTATTTTGCCTATATTTATGTGCTGGTTTATATAATGTAACAATGTTTATATAAGTTTCTTTCACGTTTAATGAATGTGTGTCTAGTTTGATTCTGTGAGGCCACAGTACTAAAATTTCAAGTTTGTCTCAATGGTATATGTTAGATTTGTTGTATTCTTCATCTTTGTAAAATCTATTTTGTCACTATTTTGTTGCTTGAAAAATGGACTCTCAATTTTAGGATATGGTAGTATGTGAAAATTGTAACTGAATGAATTATTTAGTATGACGAAACTGAAATTTAGATTTAATGTACTCTATTATTATTTTGAAAATTAAGTAGACATTCGAATTGTTGAGGATATTGTCTATGGGTGAGGACAATATTGATAATTGTTGAGGATAGTGTCTAGCAATAGATTGTTCTGTTGGAAGTACGCATCATCTGTCAATAGATCTTGCCATTGGAAGTAAGTCATATCTATAAATATACATATCAATGGCTTTGCTTGAAGTAAACTTTGGAGCTTCCACTAGTTCTTACCAAGACTTTTGTAAATATGATATCCTTCATCAAATAGAAAAAAATAAACTTCCTCATTTCTATATTATAGATTATTGAAGTGAAGGCTCCAAATATAATATGTAGCATTAGTACGCGGTGTTGCTCAAATGTTAACTTATATATATCTATTTTTGTTATATGTACACATAATTATATGTACTAGCATATCAATAATTTTCAACTATTACAATATTGATCCCGTGTTAAACATGTCATATATATACATCGATTCAACTATATGAGGAAGTTGAAAAATGTGGCATTCAAATTTCCGTCTAAAACTTTGCCTAAGCAAAATGCAATAAATAAATAAAAATACAATGGTAAAAAAGCTCTAAGATATAACAATACAGATAATTTATTTTTAACAAGTATATAATGTTTATTAATTTTTAATATAACAAACAACACCCAAAAGAATTATTAAACACTGCATAATTAAACACTGCATGATTAAATCCTGCATAACTAATACATGCATAACTAATACATGCATAACTATACCTGCAACCAAACGGCCCCTTAGTGTCAGAGATTTTACTTGTTATTTACCTTTTACCTTATTAGTTAGTTAAAGTTAGTAAAATATGTTAGGTTGACTTAGCTATTGGTTGGGAACATATATAAGTGTCACCACGACTTGTGGATTTGAGTACGGCGTTGATAGTTCTATTGTTCTTTTCTTGGTATTTTTCATTTGTTTTTTTTAATTACGAATAATTTGGTTTAGAATGTGAAAGTGATAAGTAGTTGAGATTTATTAGGAGTTGGTAACTTCTCATTTTTAAATATTACAGATTAATTATTTCTTATTACGTGATAGTTTAAATATTTATTTGACTTTTTTGATGTATTTTTCATTTGTTGATCAGTTATTCAGATTGTTTTCTATTAAAATGTGAAAGTGAAAAAATAGTAATTTTTTTTTTATAACTTGACAATTTTTTTAATTTTTTTTATGTACATGAAGTTGGTGGTATTTAAGGTTTTCGATTTGTGATCAATTTTCAGAGTTTTTTATTTCTGTGGCATTACAAATAGCATGAGAGCTGTTAAATGTCCAATACATTTTCATACCTCATGAAGACTAAGAACAAAAAGAATAATAAAGAGTATAATCATGAAATCTATATAAAAAAAATTCTGTCCAAATACGTCTAATTTTATTCAAAAGTGTATACATGTTATATTTAAATCATGTATAGTTAAACGTTCTAATATTAACTTAAAGGAAAAATTACATGAATTAATATATTTTTAAAAATAATTACTGATTTTAGTGATACTTTTTGTTTATTACCATTTATAACAATACTAGTTAATATTTTCGCGCTTCGCGCGATCCTAACAACTATTTTAAAAATAATTTCTTTTATAAATTAGCACGTACTAAAAAATAAAAAATATGGTTAGTACTTAGTAAAAGCTATAAATTTTTTATAATTATTGTTTCAATTTATAAGATATTATTTTTGTATTGTTTTGTTAGGGTGAAAAGAACATGTTTTATATATTGGAAAAAAAATGCTAACTTAATTTTCTGCTTAATTTTCTATTTGTCGTGGATCATCAAATGAAACGTAAATAATCTGCCCTCCTTGTTTTTTAAAAGTATTGATGCTTATTTTTATATAAGAAATTACTGAACTTAGACCTTTTTAAATATAGTTCTTCAATATGATTTATTTAATAAAAGTGCATACTTGTTAGTTACATAATCCTTTATAAATTCTTTATTTTTAAAAAAATTGTGCAAGTTAAAATATGAAAATTAACAAAAAACATGTCAATAGTAATACAAAGGAAAGAACGACTAACTATCTTAATCAAATAAAATATAAATATAAAAAATCGTAATAATAAAATTGAAAAGCAATCAATATTAATATTCCAACAAACAACTCAATACAAAGTTATAGTCATTTTTATTTTGTTTTAATTATCAAAGAATAATTATACAAATAATAAATAGTGAATATTTTAACTCTTGAGGAGTTGCAAAACTCACTAAATGTATAATTATTTAGAGAAAATCACAATTTAAATAATGACAAAAAAAGCAAAGAATGGGAGAAAAAGAATAAGTAGGACTTTTAGTATATAAGAATTTCTGCTATTGTTTATTTTTATATCATATTGAAATTATTTATAATTTTTTTCGTCTTCACACAAATTTAAAAAGATTATCTTTATTTACTCATATATTCACTAAAATAATACTTCAATTCATTTTAGTGTGTATTTTGTATGTTTTGTTGTGGTCATTTATTTAATTACTAAAAAGTTAGAAAATAAAATAAAAAATTCATTATTTTAGTACAAAACTTTAAAAATCTCGAGTTTTAATAAATAATACATACTCCCTCTATTTCAAAATAAGTGAAATTGTTGAGCCTTTTTTCATAGTTCAAAGTAAGTGAATTGTTCCAAGTTTAAGAGAGATGTTGAAAAATTCTTACATTTTTGCCCTCATTTAAAATGTTAATAATTATAAAAGAAATGAATTTTTAAGTACAGAATATGTACATAATGTCATCAAAAAAATAAATCATTTATTTATAAAGTTATTAGAGCGCTCATTTATGAAATAGATAAATGACTTAATTTTGAGTAAATTTAATGTATGATCTAAATGAAAGAAAAATGGAAAGAAGTTTAAAAAGAGAGATAAAGAATTAAGTAAAAAGGAAGTGAGGAGACATGTTTATTTAGCAAAAAATATAAATAGATAAAAAGAATTGTAAGTTTGAGATGGATCAACCCGCTAATAAAAAGAACAAAGCAACATAGTAGTATTTCCTTATTAATTTTAAACTAAATTAGAGTATGTCTTGTTATCAAAAGTTTACAACCACAAATAAAGAAAAAATATGCTTCCATGTTCTACGTGCAAATCTTGAATAGTTGATATGCAAATGATAGACTGAAATCTAAATTTAATATTTTCAGAAAACTAAATGTATAGGTAATGAATAGAATCGTAGAAAGGAGTTGAGGAGATATGTCATTTAAGTAGAAAAAGTGAATAAACAAAGGGTTTTGTAATTTATGAGATATAATAAACATTATAATTTGTTTTAGTTATCAAACAAATTAATTAATGAAGAGAGTAAACTCTTTTTTTCAGTTTCATAATCAACTTAAACAAATATCAATTTTCTCTATAACTTAAGAAAATATGTCATTGTAATTGGATATTAGCATAACAAACTTGGTTCATTTTGAAAAATTTCATTAAATTAGAAGAATTAAATATTTTATGAAATTTGAGTCCCACAATTATATATATAGCTAATTTTACACTAGTGTTAACGAATACGAAACAAAAACTTAATGGAGGGGATCTCATCTCCTTTTTTAGTCAATTCAAAATCCACAAAAGAAAATGTGTTATATCATCTAAATTAGAATGAAAAGAAGCGGATAAAACAAAATAAAAGATGATGGAATATTCTTGATCGAGAAATTATGTCATATTAACATGTTATATACATAATATATATCGATATAGAATATGTATTGTATATCCAAAAGACAAGTTTATATAATGAAAATATCAAAAGTTTTCTTTAAGCAACAAAATAATCCGTGGAAGATCTTGTTGCCCTTGATACAAAAAGTGTGCTTTGTAATATAATCTTGTTCTTGAAGGGTACATATCTTGATAGATAAATAATTAATTGAAAAATTATATAAGCAACAATAAGTGCGTCTATAAATTTGTAAATTATTGAAACTTCTACTTTTTCAAATTTTATTCTGACCAACTCTTGATGAATCTCCCACCGCCGTTAAACTTTCTTCTTCATTTTGATGACTTGTATCAAATTAATTCTTGATCGTCTCTTTTGACGAATCTTATTTCATTTTGATGACTTGTATCAAATTAATTCTTGAGTCTCTTTTGACGAATCTTACACCACCTTTAAACTTTCTGCTTCATCTTGATAAACTTTTGCTTGGCTATTGTAACACAAGAAGAAATTTTAAAAAATATATCTATAATCTTCAATAAAGCTGAAAAACAAAAAAAATATTAACACTATGAAGTTGGAGAAAATATAAATGGACATGCAACAACACCATAGATGATTGTTATTTATAGATGAGAATTAAGTAGAAGGAAGTTGAGAAGACATCTTATTTAATTAGAGAATTCAAATAGATGGAGGTTTTTTTTGTAACTTTCATGTGATATAATTATATGTAATGAATATGATTGTATTTATTCATTTTTTAATAAATTGATTAATGAAAAACATGGATGAAAAAACTCAAAAAAGGGAGAAAAAATATAAATAGTTTTCTAGGTCATTGAGAGGTGCCACATCACCTTGTTTATATCTAGCTTTATTATATATATACATTTTTTGTATTTAATTAAGTAATATACATTTTATAGAAATTAAATAATAAAGATAAAATACTTAAAATATTAAAAAAATATTTTTCTTTCGTAATTGTTATTAGAAGAAGGACAAAAAATTAATAAAATATTTTTTTTATTAATAATAGAAATTAGAGAGGTGTGAATTATGAATAATTATTCTTTGTAAGTTGGCATGTGAAGAGTCTTTGTTGTAAATATTTTTCCATTAATATAATATTTATTGTAATAAATTAAATAATGACTTTTGCAATAAAGTAATTAATTTAATTAAAAAAAAAACAAGAAAATGAGAAAAAAGATAAATACATGTGGAGATCATAGAGAGGTGCCACATCACCTTGTCTATGATTCTCCTTTATATTATATTAAGATTAAGATTAAGATTGTGGTAAATCTGTAATATGTGTTAAAAGTGAATTATGTATGAAATATATTTGAATTATAATTATTTTTGAAAAAAAGTGTCACATTGTATTATAAGTGTATTAAAATGTGTGATAAATTATCCATCATTAAAACTTGTATTATATGTGAATAATAAATTGTTATTTGTAATAGGTATTAAACTTGTATTATAAATGAATTAAAAGTGATCAAGTGAAAAAAAAATGTTATTGCTATAAATGGTAAATATTTTTTTATAATAGTATATTTATGTAAGTTTTGGATTAATTACTTGGGTGGATTCTTTTTAAAAAATATTTACTTATTTTAAATATACTCTTTAATTATTACCATTTATAGCAATATATGACAATATTGTGTATTTTATTAAATTGTTTCTTTCGCTCTTTTTTTTTTGTCGCTCTTTTTTCCCCTCCTTTTCGCTCTTTTTTTTCTGTCTCTCTCGCACTCTTTCTTCTTCTCTTCTCTTTACCCACTTCTTTTATGGGCTCTTTTTCAATCTCTCAAAAAAAGAGAAGCAACTAAATAGAATGCAAAATATGGCAAACAAAAGAGCATCTTATTATCTGTAAATTGAATAAAATTTGTATCAATAATTAATTAAATAAATAATTTAATAGTAACAAATTAACCAATAAACTGTAAAATGAATTAAACATGTATAAAAAGTGTATAAACAAATATTAAAGTTGAATTAGAAGAGAGAATTAATCATGAATAAAAAGTGTAACTAATGAAAGACCAAACGTTGATCTATAGAGTGAATTAAACTTGTATCAATAATGAATTAAGCAAGTAATTCAATAGTAATAAATCAACCAATAAACTGCAAAATGAATGCAATTTGCATTAAAAGTGTATTATACAAATACTAAAATTGAATTAGAAGAGGGAATTAAGCATGAATGAAAAATGTAACTAATGAAAGACAAGACAATGATCTATAGAGTGAATTAAACTTATATTAATAATAAATTAAATAAGTAATCTAACAGTGACAAATAACAAACTACAAAATGAATGAAATTTGCATTAAAAATGTATTACACAATACTAAAATTGAATTAGAAGATAAAATTAAGAATAAATAAAAATGTAATTAGTGAAAGACATGAAAATTATCTATAAACTGAATTAAACTTTTATTACTCTTGAATATAATTCATTGTTTAAGATTTTAATTCATATATAATACAACTTTAATACAATTGTGATATAGTTCCATAAAATTAATCTTTTTTGACCTTCAATCTAATATTTCTCCTAAAATCACTTATAAACTTAATCAAACCCTCTTAAAATTGATATATAATCTCCAAACGATATTTTCAATTATTTGGTGAGAACAATCTATCAAAACTAATCACAAATTCGTAAAATTCAAATAATAAATTTAAAATTAGAAGTTTTATAATAACCATCATTGATGAGTTCTTGCTGCTTTAATTTTCTAGATTTGAAATTTCTGCTTGAAAACATAATTTTGTGCAAAATTTTTATCTTTCTGTTACTATTTTTATCGTATTTTGGATAAAAATGAAAAAATATGTACAAAAACTGATATTTGAATGAAATTTTAAAGAAGAAGAAGCAAAAAGGAGAAAGATAAAGAGACAGAGAAAGAGACAAAAAAGAAACAGAATAAACAGAAGAAGAGAAGTAAGCGGAAAAAATGCAGAGAAAAAGGCAAGCGCATGTACAATTTGTTTCATTCCAAAAAATTGTTATATTTAGTTAGAAAAATTATATTAACATAATAGTAAATATTTTTTGATGTAGCATATTTATGTGATTGTCCCTTAACTTAATGCTCAATGACAAATAACAATGAAAGCACATGTACAAATATTGTTTCCAATTGTAATTTATTATACGTTCATACAAAAATTTGCAAACATGAACGTATACTCTAATGTTAATTAAGTTAAGGGCAACTTTCACATATAGCAAACAAAAAATTCATATTTGTATGCTATAGCAAAGTTTGCATAATTGCGCTCCATAGCAAACATATAACTGTAGAATTCGCTCTACATATACAATTGTATAATTCGCTGGCCTAAATTGTATAATTCGCTGGCCTCGCTATACATATACAATTGTATGATTCGTTGGCCTAAATTGTATAATTCGCTGGCCTAGTTCGCTGCAATTGTATAATTCCCTGGCCTATTTCACTGCAATTGTATAACGCGCAATTGTATAATTCGCTGCCTATTTTGCTGCAATATCTGTATAAAATTTACTTTGCATACAATTAAATCGAAGTAAAATGTTTGTATATTGTATAATTATAAGTGTATAGGAAGAAGATATATGTTTTTCTCTCGCTTTATACAAAAAGAGAAACACAATTTATACACTTCTGTTGTATAAAGCGAGAGAAAATTGTATTTCACTGCAATTGTATAATTCGTTAGCCTTTTTCGCTGCAATATTTGTATAAAATTTGCATTTGTCTACAATTGAATCGAAGTAAAATGTTTGTAAATTGTATAATTAAGTGTATAGCACGAAGATATATGTTTTTGCATGTGTATATACAATTTTCTCTCGCTTTATACAAAACAGAAACACAATTTATACACTTCTGTGTATAAAGCGAGAGAGGCGAGCAGAGGGAGAGTGGCGAGCGAGAATTGGAGAGTGGCGAGCGAGATTTTTGGGAGAGAGGCGACTGGCAAACTTTGGCAAACGTTTGCTATGGAGCACAATTAAATCAAACCGTGGCTACTCCATTTATTTTAGGTTATTAGTTTTCTATTATATACAATTATCCCTTTAAGTTAATGCCCAACAACAAATAACAAAGAAAGCACATGTACAATTGTTTAAAATTGTAATTTATTATATGTTCATTCAATAATTTGCAAAAAACATGAATGTATACACGTCATATTTAAGTCATGAATACGATTCTGATGAAAAAAGGACTAATTAATTAATTAACTTAATGCCCAACAACGATGATTTCAGGACCAAATTGATCTTCTTTCCCATTAAAACCATCCGGAACAACGTAATTTTCATCACTATCATGTGCATCAGAATCATCGCTCTTTGGTTCTTTTGGAGTAGCTCCAACAGCTGCTGCTGCTGCTGGTTTCGAGTTCTGATTAGCAGCCGCGGCTGCTTCTTCTGGGTTTTTATCTTCATCGGCCCATGTTTTTGTAACAAGGAGAGAGCAAATCATGAGTGTTAGGACAGACAAACCAAGTATTCTTCTATCCATTTTGTTTGCTTTCTTGTCTTGTTTTGTTTTGTTTGTTTTGGGTGCTTTTACATTTGAAAGAGATTGGTAATTTATAAAGAGAATTTTTTACCTCTTGGAGAAAATTAAGGTGAAAACATGTTGTTTAGCATATTTTAAGGAGTATGTCCTATGCACCAACAAAATTGCATATAAAAATGTTACACCATTAATATATTTGATGGTTGTAATGGACTATCTATAGTTAAATAGTTATATCATATGATCCGTCCAAATTAAACTAACTAAATGACATATAAAGCGGTTGTTATCAAATATACCATCCAACATTAGTGTTGGCTATCGAATATCCCACTAAGAATACGATGAGAAATTGAACTCTATTTTTGTATGTACACTCTAGTATCATCTCTATATCTATGGTGACAATTTATAAAATTTAATTTGAGTTTTGTTTAGAAAGATTTTGGTAATTAACAATTAATATTAGAAACGTTATAGAGTAGTGAGGAAAGGTTGTGGTACCATTTTAGTGGGATACACAAAGGTTCAATTAACAAAGGCTATGAATAGATATGTTACATGAGTAGTGGGGACTATTATGCTAGTACGAATTTCTCGATTAGGAGTGGACATGGTATGTTATTGAAAATTCCGGTGTGATAACTTCAATTTTCAAGTTAAAAATACATATCATCATCATATCAAATTAGTTCGGCATGCTTTGATTTTTTTTCTTAAGTTCGATTTTTGTATTTTATCATAAAGGTAAATTGGTAATCATAATTTGTTCGACTTTGACTTATATATAATCAATGATATAATAGAAAATTATGACTTTTGGCTTTTAAAGAAACGTCTCAATTACATCATTCTCACATTATAAACATTTAGAAATATATTCAAAAGAAAGTATACAAATTTTCTTTCGTTAATTTGAACTCTAAGAATACGATGAGAAATTAAACCCTATTTTTGCATTTACACTCTACTATCATCTCTATATCTACGGTGACAATTTATTAAATTGAGTTTGAGTTTGTTTGGAATGATTTTGGAAAATGAGCAATTAATTTTAGAAAAGGGGCATGAACGACTTGACTCAAGGATCTCAATCATAATGTAGACTCATGAAGACATTCTCCTCATTCTCATACTCACTTACTCGAGTCTTGAAATAATTTATAAGTAATTGTTATAGAGTACTCCTCGAAAAGACTTAAAGGGACTTTCTCAAAATAACTCGGAAGAACTCTCAAGACCTAACTCTTAACTCTACCATGAATTTGAGTTATGAATTCAAGGTGATGATTCAAGTTATGACCGATTTCTCGATGTTTAAAAGTAGTGTAGAGTGTTTAGAATCAATAGGAATTGAAGGAACCCTTTTAAAGAACTCAAACGAGCAAAATGATGGAGAAGGGGTGGGGGCAGGCTATCTTGGCGCACTGAGTGGCGCAAAGAGCCATCCCCTATAGTACATACACACTTTTCTGGCGCTATCGTGGAGCAGCGCACTAGCCCTTTCCCAAAAAAAAATTCTGACGAGTTTCTTTGCTCGTTTTCTGACCCTAATTTACCTAGAATCAAATGGTTTCTTTCCAACTTACTTAAATTCAAATACCTAACATAAGTACACGAAATTCTACTAAAAACAACTCTCAAACACCTAACTTTCATCTCAAGAACTCATCAACCCATCCTAATTCAAGAACAAAAACAACAATTCAAGATTACAAATGGAAATTTCAAGAAAGCTCCTCAAGAACTTAAATTGCTCAATATTTATGGATATATTCGTAAAAGAAACTCATGATTGGCGTGTGGGTGAAAAAACCCAACACTTTGAAGGCTTACATACCTCTTAGGATAAAATCCTTAGCGAGATCCCTCGAAGAATTGCAAAATTCTTGAACGCCCTTCCCTTTTCTCCTCTTTTCATCTTCTTGAACTCCTCACAATGTTACGGCTCGAGCCTATACCCTAAGCAGGACTGGCACTCGAGAATCATTTCTGCCCCCAAACGAACCCTTGACCTAATTTACTTACTTAGCAGAAGACTTGAAGCATTTAGAAAAGTATTCAAATGCTAAATAACTCAACTGTCTCAAACTGAACTCATAATGTTTTTAAAAGAAACATTTAACTTAGCCAAAATGGCAACTCGAATATAAACATAAGCCAATAAAAAGATAATGACAAATGACCTAAGACTATCTATGAAGCCTCTAAAACAACTGAAAAGGATGCCGGGACAAGCCCCACGACATCCTAATGAACTAATAAAAGAACTGAAAGCAATAAAGGGTTCCTCCGAAAAGCAAGGAGGCTTACTACAAGACTCTGAATGCTCAACTGGATCTATGATGCGCTGGATGTCGATACTAGTTACTTGTGTCTGCATCATATATGATGCAGGCCAAATGACATCAGTACATTGGATGTGAAAGTATGCAAGGGGAATTCTAAAACAAGACTTAAACTTGAAAGAAACTGAAGAACTTACCTGGCTCAACTCAAGTTAACATAACTGAACTCATTTCAATATAAAGCAGTTTATATAAGTGCAATAAATAGAAAAGATGTTTAAAACATGATGTCAACTCTGTGTTTATGCAAAGATACAACATAAATCTGAAATGTATGTAAAAATACAAATAAAATGTGTATATAAGAATACAATTACTTTTGTGGGAGTTTCTTTAACCGACAACCATCACGTAAGAGCTATTGTGATGATACAATATTTTGCCTCACGCTGCCAAGGTTGTCCTATACCTTGTCGAGGGTATAGAACCTGAACTGCTAAGCGGATCCACTAGTCTATGCTAAAAAACACTAAAGGAATTATCTAAAAAGTATGACTTTTTTTCTATCCATGGTGGCTACATGGTTTACGTGGATGTGAGTTGTCTGAACTCTCCCACATATCAATGTTCAATACTACTCTCAAAATATGATACTAGCTCTTATGTTTAAAAACATACTTTCTTCTGTGATTTGAGATAATTGCTCAAAAACTTAGCTCAAATGCTATCTTGGAAATCAAAGTTTCTTCCCTTGCTTCATTTAGAAAGCGATTACTCTTTTCTAAAAACTAGCTCACAGGTTCTTTGGAAATCAAGTTTTCCCTCTTGTTTAAATGTGAAAACATTTTAAACCCTTTGAGAATACATAGTCTCCATATACTTTTAAAGAAATGAACTTCAATCCTTACTCTTTATTCTTTACTCAAATTGAACTTTAATCATTAAAATAAAGTCAAAAGTATTTGCAAAATACTTCTTGAAAAAACTCTAAGAATTTTCTAAATTTGGCTCTTAACTTTCCTTGAATTTGAAGTTATGGAATTCAAGGTTATGATTCATGTTTATTGATGATTTCTAGATGTTAAGAAGTCATTTGGAGTAGTTAGAATCAATAGAAAGTGTTAGTACACTTTAGATGGACTTAAATGAATTGAATGACGAAAAATGGATGTAAAACGATGATTCCGGCGCGTCCCTGGCGAGCCACGCCAGGCCCAATGGACTGAGGCTCAGATCTAGCGCACTGCAGGCGTGTCGTCCCATCCACTCTAGTGCTACGGGGGGCATGTCACACCTGGCCCTCTCTAGGTGCGTCTGACGAATTTTCAACTCGTTTTCTGATCCTAAATCATTTTAAATCGATTCCTTTTCTAAATACTTTCTTAGATTCAGATACCCAAAATATGTACTCTAGAATCTAACTTGAAACAACTTTGAACATCGCTAAAACGTCTATAGAAACCCATCAATCACATATAAGTTTATGAATGAAAAGCAATTCAAGAACACAACTCAAGAACATCAAATTCTAACTCTTTTAAGATGAAAATAACTGAATTAAACATATTTGGCGTATGGGTGTGTGGACCCAATGCTATGTGATCTCACATACCGCGTAGAGATCACTCGTTGACGAAATCTACAAGCGAAAACCTTATGAACAATGATCTTTGGCTCTTTTCTCCTCTCCTCTCCTCTTGCGTTCTTTCTCCAAAAATCCTAACTCTAATTTTTAAAAGTGTAAATTGAATCCTATCAGTTTAAATCCCAATTAATTATCAAAAAACAAAATAAAGTCATGGGTTATGGAAAAGACCATAATGCCCTTCTAAAATTCGGATTGGACATTTTCTTACTGAACAATCCAATTTCAAATGGGCATCTCACTCATAAGAACTCAGAATCGCGCAAACTTGGTGGCATTGGAAAGATTATTCCAAGATATTTCATTTCATATATGGAAAGACACCTAACTCGTTTTGATATAGAAGTTATGATTGTTTGAAGTTTACAAAAACTCAACTTATCGTAACTTAACAATTCATTATTTTATTATTTCCAAGATTTCACTCTTTCTAGTTACTGGGTGTTACAACAAAACCCTAAGCATAATTTATGAATAACTAAAACTGATTCCAATCAGTTTAGAATCTTAAGACCTTATTACGGACGCTTAAATCTGATTGGGGAAGGAAAATATCAAAATACCCCTCATATTTTCGAATAAATTTTTTCTTAACTGGAGAACCTGATTTCAAATGACATACTTCCCTCATACGAGCTCGAAAATTAGCGAACTCAGAGGCGTTGAAAAGAGAACTTAGAGATCTTTCATTTTATATCTTATGGATCCTTAACTTATTATGTGCAAAAAGTTATGGTCATTTGAAGTTGACCCAAAATTTAAAAGAACTTAGGAATGACTTTAATGAAATCTCTTCTAAAACCCTATGCGTATGTGGATTTATGAAAATGACCCAAATCAGATTTGTCCCCAAAGTATTACTAAGATTCGTTTGAAGCTGATTGGGTAAGGAAAATAACAAAACACTCCTCATATTATCGGGTAACTTTCCTTAATTTGATAACCCGACTTCAACCAGGAATATCTCCCTCAAACAAGCTCGAAATTTAGCAAACTCGGGCGTTGAAAAGAGGATTCCAAGACGTTTCATTTGATATCTTATGGGCCTTTTAAATTATGCCGTGCTAAAAGTTATGGTCATTTGAAGTTGACCCAAAACATAAAAGAATCTAGGAATGACTTGAATGAATTCTCTTTGGAACTCAAGGTGCTACATCTAGCGACCCTAAAATATAAGAAACAATTTAATTCCTCGATAAAATCTTACTCTCAACAAAGAATGATTTGAGTGTTAGCTCAAATTTTTTTCGGGGTGTTACATTTGCATCTCAATTGAAATTGAGATACAAAGATCACAGATACACGTATACACAATATCATCTCTCTCCCATATCTTGTCCGTCTCTCTTCCATTCTTGCACACAGATACACATATTAATCAGAAACTAAAATATTTATAGGTACATATATACATATCGTATCACTTTTATAATAACTACACAGATAAACTTTGTATCAATTTTTTGTTACACAAATGAATTTCTGTTCATATCATGTTTAAATATGGACAAATTATAGAAATCACATACTTTAAGGCAAAATTACAATCTATCCCTTAAAAGTTTATAATTACAAAAAGCTCTCAAAACGGATACAATAATATAAGCGATGATACATTAGTCTAATGCGCGAGATACATTAATTTGATGCGCGAGATACACTAATCTGATACGCGAGATACACTAATCTGATGCGCGAGGTACATTTTATACATGATACACTAATCTGATGAGCGAGATACATTAATTTGATGCGCGAGATACACTAATCTGATGAGGGAGATACACTAATCTGATGCGCAAGGTACATTATGAACATGATACAGTAATGTGATGCGCGAGATAAACTAATATGATGCGCGAGATACACTAATTTGATGCGCGAGATACATTATTGTGATGCGCGAAAATGAAAGATTTTGAAAATTTGTAAAACCTACAGGGGTAAATGGTAATGATTAAATTAAAAGGTGAGATTTCCGTAATTAATCCTTTAAATATTATATCCCCCTAAAATAAATATATAATTATACCTTTTTCTACTAATATTTGGATCCTTTTTTTATATATACTAAGTATATCAGTTTTTTTTACATACATACAACCTGATAATTGATATATCTATTTTGTCTGATACACAAATATATTTTGTAAGATGTAGTTTTTTTATATATTGATACAGTTAGCTGTATTAAAATTTATCAATACATAAATACAATATGTTTCATGTTTATCAATGGTGGAAATTCTTTTACATTTGTTATCTCATAAACAGAATTATACGCTAATTTTATCATGAAACTAAATCAAATACATTCATTGAAGTATAGTTTTCTACAAGAATCATGATACAAAAGAGAGTCTTTTGATCAAGCAAATTTGAGGTTTCTAATCCTTGTCTAAATAGTAAGTGTCGTAATAAGATTGACCAACTTAGATAAATTATTACAATTGATATCAAAAGATAAATAATTCTCACAAATTTTCTTTATATGGAAATAATCAACTAATAGAAAGATTTAACAATATAATTAGTTTTCACCTTATTTCCTGTGGAATTCGACCCACTAACCTATTTGAATTATACTTCTTAAAAGATGTGTACTTTAGGTGTATCAAGGAGTGTTATCATCTGATATATTTTGTTATTTTTTGGTAATATTTGTCGGTTTTTGGAAAAATCATTTTTGGGCCTTTGTTTCTCTTTTTTTTTGTTCTAATTGTGGTGGGCCTTTATGGTCCAAGACTATTTTTCATTTATATATAGCCTTTCAGACTTTTTTTATTAAAAAATTTATCGGATTTGTGACTTCTTGTTGGTGGATGAATTTTTTAGACAACAATGGTAGATCTTATACAAGAAAAAGTGATTGATGTATCACTTAGTTAAGTTTTAATTTATCTAAGGCTCTGTGATAATATTTGTTGAAATTTTTATAAAAGCCTAATTCATTGGTGACCCCTTAAAGTTGGCACAAACTTTTCATAAAAGCCTAATAATCCCTCCGTTGACTATTGTTTGTCAGGATAAATCATGCATAAGCCTTGCTAAAAGTTTAATATAAGGTGCAATTTGACTAATATAACCCCACTATCACTCATTATTAAAATGAATTGTACTTTTTGTAACTGTAAAAACAACTTTTTTCACATTAAAATAGTTTGTAACTTTAAAATGACTACTTTTTGAAATCATTAGTTAGGTAATTATTAATGATAGAATTGAAAAAAAGTGACTAATTATTTCTTGATTATTTAAATTGACAATTAATTTTTGATAACTATTTTTTTTATATAACTGACAAACTGGACGGAGGGAGTACCATTTGGACAAATGCTTGCTTCTAACTCTTTTTGACACTTACATCATGTTTTTGTATTATATATTACATAAACATATGTTTTATTTTGGCTTCTCACATGTAGGGGTGTTTGCGAATCGGTATATTATTATTTTTAGATGTTTTGTTTCAATAGATTTGATATAAAAAATTTTAAAATGTTATACTAATATAAATAATTAATTTATGACCTGTTTTTATTTAAATTTATTTGAGACTTCCTGATGACATTGTTGATTGTTTTTGTTATCATACAAACCAAAATAAACCGCTTGGAGCCCCTTCCCCACCCCACACACACCCAGACAAAAATCGTTTTTTATACCATCTAAAGGAAACAATATGTGTTTCTAATTCTTTTAATGCTTATATATTATTTGGTATTAAATATCATACAAATAATTGTATTACTATCTCCTTCTCACATGTAGGGGTATTCGTAGGTCAATATAGTATGATTTTTATGTGTTTCGATTTGATGGATTTTTTAAATGTTATGTTAATATCATACATAATTAAATTTGATATGTTTCAACCTTTTTCTTTTTAATTTGTTAGATTTGATATCTTCAATTTGGATATGAACTTCTTTAGTTCAAATGTAAATAAAAATTTAACAAGATTCTGACTTAACTAAAACATCATTTGTTTGCGCTTAATAGAGGTTTAAATCTTAATGATTGACTAGCTCACTAAATGTGTTTGTTTTATTTACTTGAAAGTCTCTTAATGAGTTTGAATAAATTAGATTTGTGATAAAGTCTTATTCTCATTCAAACCTTTTTAAGACACTTTTATTTTTAGAAAAAAGAATTGTGCTTCATATTTTTCTCTTAAAAAAACAAGTTTCTTTCATTCTCCAACTTTATTAATTATACAAATTATTTTCCTTAAACTTTTAATTTTTGTTCCTGCTACTTGTTATCAAGAACTAATAAAATTTATTATAATTATTTTATTTGATTAAAGTGCAAAACAACTTCATAAATATGTGTTGTTGAAATAAAAAAAAAAGATGATTACTTTTTTTTTCTAACAATCATTTTTATTATTATAATTTATATAAGTAGTCCACTTGGTTCCATTTCATTTTCATCAAAATTAAAATATTTATTTATAATTTAAATATCTTAACACACACACGCATGCACACGCGCATACACAGTTATATTTAGTGTGCAAATCTATAAACAAGATTTTAATCTCTTAGATGTGTATTTAGATGTCTTAATCTTAATGAAAATAAACGAGGCTTGATATTAAAAAGAGAATTTGCCACCAGCCAAGGTTATGAAGACATCGAATTCTTGTAACAAAATCGTTTATTTTGAATGACCACCACCAAGAAATGTGATGAAATGGATATATAAGGTCTTTTTACCTTAACGTTTAGTTTGAATCCCGAGAATGAAAAATTAGAAAAAAATGCTTTTCTTTTTGAGTTTTACGTGATGTAAATCCCAATCAACCGAACTAATAGGTTTGGATACAATCAGTTTATAACAAAATACAATTAAAAAGGGAAGGACATATGGGTGATCTATTTTTATGGTACATTTATATATAATACATGAAACATCAATATTAATGTTAGATACATATGAAGACAGAAATGAAAAATAACAAAAAGAAAGTCAGAAATAGTTAACAGCCTCATAAAAATGATTTCAAATTAATTATCTGTATATACATAAATTATGAATTACTATCACTCATCATGTATAAAATATTTACAAGCTTGTACCCTCAAATGCATCCACCTACAAGTCAGAAACTCAATTTATGTTTGGAAAGTTTTGATCCCATAACTCACACTCCACCGGCCTTTTACCTGTATCATCATATATTTCATCTATTTTATTCATCTTAGCATGAGAAGTACTCCGAAGCTCAAGATTCTTCATCTCCTCAATCAACTTTGCATGGTTTGCTGAAAAAAGTGAAAAATCACTCTCATTTTGAACATTATGGCCAAATCTTGGCTGAGTTTGAGAAGATGGAGGAGGAGGTTGAGCAAACAACTCAAAATTTGACGTATTTTCGGAGGAATTTGTTGGGGATTAGGAGAATTTCCATATCCAAAAGCATTAGTAATCTAATAGTGATTATGTGGTGGTGGTTGTAGTTGAGGGTTACAAGGAACAATCATCCAATTACCATTTGAACCATTTTCAATGATAATGTCTGGATATGATTGGATGTATAAAGGGTATTGATACACATAGCACCAATTGTACTTTGTCTCAGGACGAAGCTCATTTAGTGTATGTGCGAAGAAACAGATTGGTCTGTTACACGACGTGCCAGCTTGACACGGACTGGTCCTGTACTTCGCAGGGTGTAACCAGTACTCGAAAACTCCATGGCATAATTCACAATTATCTCCCTTTATGCAAGATGCGAATTTATAACCAGGGCAAGGAATTGGCAAATAGTTGTATTTCCTTGGGTCACGTCGACGTGCTTTTTCCCCTTGGTGGGTAAAAGGGCAAGATGTCCAATCGTGACTGTAAAATTTTGAGCACTTTTGTACCTTGTAAATGTACATACGAAAATTGTCAGACTCATATAAATCTTGACTAATGAATTCCTGAAAATTTTGAGAATTTGCCTCTTGCCCCAGTAATTGTTTGTGAAATGGGGAAGATGATGAATAGTAACTGAAATATCGACTATTTCTATAATCCATTTATTGGGATGGTACAATTGAAGAAATATAGAATAAAATGCAAAGAAAAAAGATTAATATACTTGTAAACAAATGATATATTCTACACAAATAGAAAATCAACTTCCCAAAAATAGAATAAAGAAAAACTTTCTAATGTAGCTAATATAGAAACTTTAGATATTTTTCAAAAATACAAGGAGATTGTTTCTTGTAGAGTAGGAGAGTGAGTGTGGAATAGGTGCTTCAATAATGAGGTTATATATAGCTTGAAGAACCAAGTGTTATGTACTCTAAGTATGCAATAATGTACGTCTAGTTAGTATTTTGTCCATCTAAATTTATGCGACACATTTTTTAATAGATTAATCGTAAATGCACTTTTCCTTTCTTTTATACACACACATATATATACACATACTTTTCCTTTCTTTTTCGGCTTTCAAACTTTTAGAAGCACCAAATATATTACTAAACTATCTTGCTACTTTTTGTACTTCCATATCATCAATGTTAGACATATACGTAATTATTAGGATTAAACTTATATCTATTATATATCTATGTAGTATAATTATTTCGAAAAAAATATACAGTTATGATATAAAATATGGGTATATTAGTGACTTCGATCAAGTATTTGTGTGAAACTTTCTAACAAAAATAAAATCCATTCTTTTATGTATTATTGTACATATTTTAGTTATAACTACTACCTACATGAAAATTTTCAAGTATTTATATTATATCATGAAATATCCTTTAAAAAAAAGAAGAGAGGAAATAAACTTCTTCTCATGTGGATCCTGAACCGATAAATTTTAATCGGTTAAGTGCTGAATTATATGAAATAAAAGCTTTAAAAGGGGATAAGAAATTAGGTTACAAAATAACAATAAACAGTTTTTCATGTTTTGAAAGAAAGAAGCAAAATTGTACAAGGCATCGTAACAACTAAATTAGCCACTTGTTTCTTTTATACAAAATTAGCATCCCAAAAAGAAGAAGAGGTAATTCAAACATCAAAGAGTTTTTAAAATTGTTTTGAAAGAATTTGTATTATTGATTACCTAAAACATGTTTGTTTGTAACATTTCATGATAAGTGGAATCAGTCATTAGAAAAATAAAAAATATAATATGTTATTACAAGCTACATTGATAATATAAATACTTCTTTTAAATTGGTATCGTACAAAAATTAAATTTATCATCCAAAAATGATCTTGACTAGTACAAAAGCAATTCAAGATCTAGAGAAAGGCAAAAGTAAGAAAATTGATTTTTAGTCCTTGAAATTTTAAAAATATCAATTTTGATCCTTACAATAGCTAGATCAATACATATAATTTTTTATTAATTGAACTGTGCACTTTTGATTCTTCAACTAATTGTCAATCTTCACAAGTTCAATGAATTATTAACTAAAAAAATTTAAATATCCATGTGTTGAGTTAATATTTTTTGTTGTTATGCTTTGTTTGAGGCAATATGATTATTACAATTACAATATTTTAAATATAACATATATTTTTTTCTATATTAGGAGACCATAGACATATATTTTATTTTAGTTAAGGTTAAAATTCTCAATGAAATATTGCAAGGATAAAAATCATAATTTATCGAACAATCAAGATTATAATTATTTAATAGTAGTGAAATTTTATTTGATGAGAGTAAATTTTGGCTACAAATTTATAAGAAAAAATTACTTGGATGAATGCTTTTTAATAAATAAGAACTGATTTTAGTGATACTTTTTATTTATTATCATTTGTAGCAATACTATGTTAAATCTGGACTATGTATTAAAAGTGAATTAGTATGCAATATATATGTATTATAACTATTTTTAAAAATATATTATGCTTGTTTGGTAAAAAGTTGACATATTATATTATAAGTGTATTAAAATGTGTGATAAATGTATTATCCATCAATAATGTATTATATCTGAATAATAAATTATTTTTTTAATATGAATTAAAAGTGTATTATAAATATATTAAAATGATAAAGTAAAAAAAATATCATTGCTATAAATGGTAAATATTTTTTATTTATGGTATATTTATGTAAGTTTCCCAATTTTATAATGGAACATTAACTGGGTTGGGCCGGAATTAAGGGTTGCATGCGTAGGCTTGTGGGGTCCAATTTCTTCTATGGTTAAAATAGAATTATCCCAATCTTATAAGGCCTTTATAAAATGTACAAGTAATTATATACTCTATATAACCATGTATAATGTTTGGTTAATGATTCATACAGATCTGTATTTGTGGATTTTTATTTCAGTTTCAAAGATAATATTTGTATTTATGTTTGATTGGTGATTGATACATATGTGTTCTGTGAATCTGATACGCATAGCTTAAGAACAATCGAAGAAAAGAAGATTTAGAAGCGAAAAAAAAGTTTTGATACCAAATTGATGAAACATAAATGAATTAAGGCATAAAAACTTACCAGCAACGGGTGTGATGGGATCATTGAAATTCCTTTCATTATTAACCAGAGGTCTCGAGTCCGAGCCATGAGTTGATGAATTTCATCATAGACGCGCTTTATCCCGCCAGTAGATTTATTCAGCCTTAATCTATATTAATTTGGCAACTAAATTTCAAATATCGAATAACTGAAAAAAGCGTAGAATCATATTTAAACTCTTAACACATAATGTTTTTTTTTATGAAGACTCGATTTTTTATGAATAAATTAAAGAGATGTGATTCTTATTTTATTTTATTTCCTACGAGTTTCTTTTTATACATAAGTAATTTTATACCTTTAATAAACTCAACATGACATATGAATAGAGAAATAAATCTTTAATTGATGTAAGAAAAAAAGAAAAAGAAAGCAAAACAAAGTGAATTGTCGAGATTGGTGAAGATAAAAGATTTGTGTGATTTATTATATTATTATTATTGTAAAAACAAGAAAGAGTGATTAGCTCATGAGATATGAAATGGTCTTAGGCATATATCAAAAACTTAATTTTAGAAAACATAAAAGGAATGAATAAACTACAACAATATACTAAAATTTTCTTATCAAATTTGCAAGAAAAAAAATTCTAGCAATAAAATTAGATCTAGTTTATGAACTCAGGTAAAAATTAGAAGAGGAGTTCATACCTTTAAAGACACAGTACACAGAGATTTCATGATCTGTGGATCGAAGATGTCTTTAAGGAAATCGATTTAATGGCATATATTAGCTTATTAGATGTCTCATGTGTAGTGAAACATTTTCTTAGATATAGCGCTATATAGGGATATCAAAGTAAAGTTCAAAGCTTCATATGAACCTCATCAAACTACAGAAGCCTTGAGCTTGAAGAAGAAGACGCTTCATCTCTGAAGCCTTCAAGAAGCCGACATTTGAGTATATATAAGTAGAATGGAAGGGGTTGAGAGCTTCCCTAATTTCTTTTGGTTTAAATATTTGTATATTTGTTTGTTCTGTGCTTTTATTTTTCTTTTTGCCGATTTTGGCCTATGTTCGACCAAATTCATTTAGGATTTTTTTTTAAAAATTACTGTAATTTTGGCCCAACTACATGTTTTGGAAGGAGAGAGACGTGCGAGACTAGAAGAGATAGGAGAGAAGTGAGTGAGATCTGGGAGAGAGAGAGGAGAGAGGCAAGAGAGTTTGAATACCTATTGTCGTTGTTGTATTAGGTTGTATCAAAAATACAATTGATACACATGATTTATATCAAAATGAATATAATTATATAAAAAAACTATTGTATTTAGCTATATATTATGAGGCGAGAGGCGAGAGAGATCGAGAGAAGTAGGAGACAAGTGAACAAGATTAAAAAAGGGAGGAGAGAAGCGAGCTAGTTCGAGAGAGAAAGGAGAGAGACGAGTGAGATCAATAGAGTGAGGAGAGAGGATGAGTACATTTTGTATTTGCTGTATCACGAATACAATTGATACAAAATAAAAATACAATTAATAGAAAATACAAACATAGTTGCTTGAATACAATTGATATAAAATACAAATCTCGTACTTATATTTGATTGAATACAATTGATACATAATACATTTGATAGAAAAGATTAATACATATTGTATTCATTGTATCATGTTGTAGCACTCTAGAAATTTTTTGAGCTAAGACTCGAACCATTCTTTGTTGAGAGTAAGATTTTACCGAGCAGTAAAAAAATTTCTTAAATTTTAGGGTCGTTACATTTAGCACCTCGATTTCCAAAAAGAACTAAAGAGATTTCCTTCAAGTTAGGTTCTTTTATGTTTTGAGTCAATTTCAAATGACCATAACTATTAGAACAAAATGATTTAGGAGACCCATAAAATATCAAATGAAAGTTTTAGAATCATCTTTTGAACACCGTTGAGTTTGCTAATTTTCGAGCTCGTATGAGGGAGATATGCCTGTTTGAAGTTGAGCTATCCAAATAAGGAAAGTTACCCAAAAATATGAAGGGTGTTTTGATCTTTTCCTTACCCAATCAGCTTAAAACAAATTTTAGTAATATTTTGGGGATAAAACTGATTTGGGTCAGATTTCATAGATCCAAATACGCTTAGGGATTTTGAAGAGCATTCATTCAAGTCATTTCTTAGTTCTTTTAAGTTTTGGGTCAACTTCAAACGACCATAATTTTTAGTACACGATCACTTATGAGACCCATAAGATATCAAATGAAAGATATTTGAGTCCTCTTTCCAACGCGGTCAAGTTTGCTAATTTTTGAGCTTGTATGAGGAAAATATGCCTTTTTGAAGTCAGGTTGTCCATTTAAGGAAAGTTACCCGAAAATAGGATGTGTATTTTAGTATTTTCCTTACCCCCACTTATTCTAAATGCTAATTACACCCTATTAAAGGCTCTAAACTGATTAGAATCAGTTTGATTCATCCCCAAAGTGTTTAGGATTTTAGAGAGAAGATTCAAGAGGAGAAAAAGTTTAAAATTTCAAGCGTTCGTTCAAGAAATTTAAGATTTCGCCAAGAACCTAGTTCTTTGAGGTATGTAAGCTTTCATAATGTTGAGTTTTTTTCCCGACACGCCAATCATAGGTTTCTTTTACGAATTCATTCACGAGATTGAATATGTTGATAATCTTGTTGAGTTCTCGAGTTTTTTTGCATCGTTCTTTGATAATGAAGTTTTGTTGAGTTTTTGAGGTGAGAGTTACGAATTTCTTAACTAATATAAGGCTCAAACAATCATATTTTCATTTTTTAATCCATCATTGTCTTCTCTATCAAATCCTAGGGCAAACCCCTAAGGAAAAATCAAAGTAGAAGACTCCATTCAATATTGTTTCAATCATTAATCAAGATTCTTCTTCAATGTAAGTCCTTCTCCAAGAATTTCAATATTTCCAACTCAAATTCCTTCATACAATTATGAATCACTAATGAAAATCATAATTCTTTGTCATAGAGATTTCAAGAAACTAATTCAAGAATCTCAAGAAAGATTTTCTTGATTGTTTACAGTCAATCTAGGGTTTCAAGATCTCTAATCAAGATTCTTCAAGAACCTTGTTGTTCGAGGTATGTGTATTATAGTGTTGGATTAGTTCGTCCTCACGCCCTACATCTACTTTCAGATAAGTAAAGAGTAGTCTAGTATTCTTTTTCTAGATTTGAGTATTATTGAGATAAGTTGATTTTGAGTTCTTGAATTCATGTTTTTTTTTAAAAATAATTATATTCCTAATTATTGAGTTATCATAGTGTTATTGAGATACAAGAGTTAATTTGTTCATGTCTATTTTTCAGCATGAATCCTATTTTGAGTTATAAATTGTGAATTTTTTTTAAAAGCCAACACTTGAGTTCTTAAACAGAGTTTTGAGAAAGTAAGTGAAAATGAGTTCATATTGTTATGTTGAACCTCGAGTCAAGTCATTCATGCCCATAAATTTACGGCACGGTTCGCTTAAGTGAACCGTGGTCACTTGTGTGACATCAAAGAGGTGTTTTGCTGCTCATTTTGGGGGGTTATGTCACGACCCAAATCGAATCGTAAGTGGCACCCACACTTAACCTCCTAGGTGGGCGAACCAATGAATTCAACCCCAACTTATATTTATCATTCAGTTTGCAGATACTAACCATAATGCGAAAGCTTAAATCTCACTAGTGTAAGAAACACAAATCCATACCCAAAACGTGAAAGTCATCACATCAAAGATATCTAATCTCCAAATACCAAGTCTAACAGTATTAAATGAACCAAAATAAAAAAATAAAATGGTATGTGTCCAAAAACATAGGACATCATGTCATGACCGAGAGAATCCAACACGAGCTTAAATGAATAGCTCACCACAATACCTGATATGCTAGAAATTGGCTAGAGTTGAGGTCAAGTCAAAGTCATTGGTACACTCGATGCACTCTATAAAAGGAAAACAAAGAAAAACACTAGTAGGGCTCAGTACGGGGAAATATGTACTGAGTAGGTATCATCGGTCAATCCAAAATAGAAACTAAAATACAATGAATAATAGTATAAACTCAACTATGACACTTAATAGGTGGAAAGCAACAAACAACATGAATTAGTGACAACAACACTACAGTAATTACACAATCAATCACAATATCAAGCACACATATGGGGACGCATGCCTCCACACCACACTCATTTGAGGAAATGGGTTATTTGATTAAGTTAATTCAATATCTTTTTTCTTTAGTGTTATCGTGTCGTAACGTGACACTCCGATCCAATTATACCGTGTCGGAACGTGACACTTCGATCCAAGAATACTGTGTCGGAACGTGACACTCCGATCCAATTATACTGTGTCAGAACGTGACACTCCGATCCAAATATACCGTGTCGGAACGTGACACCCGATCCAATTATACCGTGTCGGAATGTGACACTCCGATCCAATTATACCATTAATTTATCTTTTACTAATCACCACATTTCAATTCATTAACAATATTTCATCAAGCCTTCTTTATTCAAGGCATCACTTCGATAGAGAGAGTTTCAAAATATAAATCTCACGGTCTCAGGATTTCAGATCAATTACAAACCACACAATCACACCATCAAGTACATAAAAAACTTCACAATATCATTCAATCCATACCAACCACTACTAAGGGTCTATCTATCAAATAAAATAAACCATAACGTACCTCCACCGAAGAATGAAGTCAAGCAAGCTGCTTCTCCAATACTTTTTGTTTCCCCAATGTCTCCTAACCTTTCCAATCTATCAAGTATATATATGCAGAATTTATAAGTTAACGAGTCTATTAAAACTTCTATTATTGTATGTCTAGCCTAAACCCAAAAACTCACCTAATTCTAGTATCAACATCCTAAAGTTCAAACCCAAGAATAGGTCTTAATTCCTCCAATTATCATAACTTTAATGAAATTTAAATAATTCTATACACCTAAAATTTAAATTTCTATCTCAATATATTGACAATTTGATTTATAATATAGTAACACAATAAATAACAAAGATTAAACATTGTTGAGGGTTAAAGCCACTGGTAGCCGGACCTAGTGGCAAGACTCTTAAAAAAAACCAGGTACAAATTTGTGCTGTAAGTCAACCTCTATCATATACAATACCTACCTTTTAATTATTGACTAGAGATTAACCACCATTATCTATTAACTTGTTAATATAATAGTACAAAATCCTAACTTTGTTAAATGCATATTGCACTATTTAATTATGTAGTGGTCACTGGGAAATCAAAAGTAATCAACAACTACTTAATAACCAAAACCTTGTCCCTAAATCTCAATACGCTAACAGTAAATACTTCTCACAATTTCTTCATATACTCCCTATCATCCAATTAATAAAACCTTATTAAACAATGATAATAAAGATTAATGACACCCAATTTTTAATATTCATAACATAAACTTGCAATTGAATTGAGTTTTACCCGTAGTATTTTCGTCAAATTTGTATGCGGCACTATGCACCAAGAAGAAGAGGCGCACGTGGTTGTCTTTCAATAACAAAATAACAACCACCCTTCTTTCTTTAATTAATTTATTTATTTTTATCTCTCTCTCTCTCTCTCTCTCTCTCTCTCTCTCTCTCTCTCTCTCTCTCTATATATATATATATATATATATATATATATATATATATATATATATATATATATATATATATATATATATGGGTATAAATTATGAATTAGTAAATATTAAATCCTACTAAGTTTAATGTTATCTTCCTTAATCACCAACTAAACTAATGACTAAAACTACCCCACTAACTCTATAATTTTAGTTACGAATAGTCCAAAAATCTCATTTGAAATATATCGAGAGTGTCTTTTATGCAATAAAAATCTCTAGTACTCAAAACGATCAAATAGGTCGTTACAATATATACCAATTTACCCATCGTTCGTCCTCGATCGATCAATAGAAGGTGAGGGTAATAAAGGATAGTTCTCTCAACAATTTTTTCAAATTATTAATATCCAAGGTCTCATATCAAAAATATGAAACCAACCAATTGGAGATCTATACCCTATTCCATACAATGCATCAAATGGAATTATCTCAATACTCTAATGATAATTTATTGTTGTATGTAAACTCAATTAACAAGAAAACTATTTCCAAGTGGATTCTTCAACTGACTGATTCTTTCACTAGACGTTAACACAACGATGAGGACAAATATCTTCTGCCATAACCATGATAAAATTCTAAACCAATATTGACTACAATCAGGAGTGAACTTGAACTAGCCTCCACACACTCATTATCACAAATCATCATAGACCTTATTAAGATCTTCTTCTCATAACATAATCTTTCACGAGCTTAAATTATAAAAAATTAATCTTTAGACGTCAGATACTCATCAATATAGAATCAAACTTGTTTAACCCAAAGAGGGAAACGATTAAGTAACCACCCATCGAGTGATTTGCCCAAGCATACAGAACCTCTAACAATACTATCAAAATGCTTCATTAGTAGTTGTGATTGTAGATAACCCTTAAGAACGACAAAACTAGATTACAGTCCTCACATTCATCCCCACATAATTGAAACGTGACCTCAATGACTAGATGAATATTAATATCGTCAAACAACTATAAATACCTACGAGAGATCTATAAACTTCCATAAGCAAAAAGATACATGCACAACCACTCAAACACTTCAACTACTCCAAGATAACAATAAATATGTCATATCTAAAATAACCAAGTGTGTCCAAACATCCTATTATACTAAGAGGATATTGTAGGATCAGTACACCTGATCTACAACTAGGGGTCCACTCACATAAGTGAAAACATGCATGGAAAAGGTAGTGAATCATAGTACAAATAATATCTAGGGCTGAATAGGTGGTCGCATAAGAATGTTCAAAATAAAGGTCGAATAGTTCAAAATACTCCTTACATAGTGTCCATATCAAACATTTTCATTCATCTGATTCTATTTCTTTGATTTATTTTTTTGGCTACCCACATCACTAATTTAGTCCCTATTATAATTGCACACATACTTGGTTTATCGAAACCCCACATCCATTGAAGTCAACACTCTTAATACTAATAAAACATCATAACCACAATGATTATCTATCTTACTCACAAACCATCATTAGTATCAAAGTATTCTTATCAAATACATGTTCAAACTATGACTATCTCTCTTTCAATTTAAGCATTTCATGACAATTACGAGTCCCAAACAAGGCTAATAACACTAATTTCATAATTTATAGTACCTTTCCATTGACAAAACTATTAAATTACACTCAAAGTCAACTTCACAATACTTTCACATACCATGCTTTAGCTACCATTCTAAACCATCACATACCTCACTATTTGTTACTCAAATCAAAACTCAATCTTTATAAAAGTCGATAATAAACTCTTAGTAAGTCTGTACCGAACTAGTTCACATCTCACATTCATATCTAAACTAATAGGCAAAAATCAATACAACCTTCGACTACATCCCAAAGGTTTATATCAGAGGTCTTATTCCTTCACTTTTCTCAAATTCTTCCCATGATGTAAAATTCTAAATATCTAGACCCTTCAATATATTAGACTCTTATTTCTCTAGCTCGCTTACCGATCTCATCTTTTTTACCAACAATTCATGACATTTTACTTTACACTCTAAATCAAAACTCTGAGACAAACTCTTCCTTAGATTCTTTAACGATCAAAAGTAACGAACTTTACGACTCCAATCATGTGTAAGTCCTTTCAAATGCTTTTACCTTAAAAATTCATACCTTAATAAAACATATCACCAGGAATGCAGACTTAAAATGAGAAATTTGAATTGTAAATCCAACTTTGTAAACCAAGAATGCAGACTTAAAATGAGAAATTTGAATTGTAGATCCAACTTTGTAAACCAATGCTGCTTATACTTTGAAGATTTTTATGAATTTTTGTATCTTAGCTTATGATTGATCACCTCTACATCGACCTTACCGTATCCTTCACTAAAAACTCAACCACACTCATTACAAAATTCAACACTACAACAAAACTTATCACCCCACTCAAAAATACATTTTAGTCCTTGCAATCAGAGAGAATATACTTGCTTTCACCTATTTATGAAGGCTACACATCCCACAAATTTTATCTCATTTTAATTATGACTCTAGATCCTTTAAAAAATATTTGAGCGGTGCCCCAACATCTCCTGAACCTTGCCATACTGCCACATTACTCACTAGATAGTAGAAAATCACAACCTTAGATACTCGCAAGTCTTTATTACCATACAAAATTCTTTTAACCAACAAATCCTTATTATACAGATTCATCCCAATCACCATCCCTTACGAACTCTTTTTACTATCATGCTCAGTTAGCCCTTGTCATCACCACGAAGTGACCTTTTTCCTTAACCTGCCACCTTAAACTCAGGTATACTAATCAAATTCAAGGGAGTAACTCAATTTTATACGCACTTTCTTACTAAACTTCAATTTACTTCACTCAAAGTATACTTCCTAGGACTTTTTTTCCCTATAAATTTGTCATTCTACTATAATCTACCCTTTGAAGCTTAAGATAAAATCATCAGTCCTCATTCAGAACCCTCAAGATACATTTCACAAACTAAATGTATTAATATCGTACCAAAGATCATTATCTAAACATGCCATACCACTAATAACTCCTTAAGTAGTTAGTATTCACACTTGACAATCAATGTATTCGTTTGCACGTAACATTAGTACCGTACCGTGAAAGGTCGTTAAATCCATCACTAGAACACATCATACTTATCGCGAAGGTCGTACCCAAATCGCCCACACATTTCTACCCATTGAATAAATGCAAAACATTATCGAATATCTCATCTCTCTAGCCCAAGAAATTTGCTTTACTTCTAAGATCAAGTAAATAAAAAAAGTAATACACTTCATAACTCTAACCAAGTAAACATTGATGACTCTCTCTAATATACACTCAATCTATGGATCGTAGTAGAGATTTTGACCTCAATTGGTGCAACATATATACCTCTTGTGTTTATGTAACTCATCTTTCCTCCTATCTCTCAAAGTCTAGGGTATATAATTCTTCATGAAGAAGCTAGAAAATTATTGTTTTAAGTCATAAGTAGTGCCTTTACTAATCGACACTAAACGCGAGACTATCACCACATTTTGCGTATCCTCGAAACTAGTATGTCACAAACTCAACACTAACCCTCTCCACTATATAAATTTTATGCAGCAACTCAAAATAATCAATAATGAAAGTATAAAAATCTTCAAAATCAATACTCATGAAGAATGAGGGTTTCAACGTTATGAACTTAATAAAAAAATCATGTTGATCACTAGTCATTACAGGCCCCGTAGTCAATCAAAAAGATATACCCATTTCCAAGGACATATTATTTTTCTTTCTGGTGTTTCTATTTCAACTTCTAATACTCTAGTACTAATCATATGTGAAATAGAGTGAAGAAGTTCAGATACCAATTTGTATCACCTAGATACCAACTGAATTCAAATAGTAGCACGAAAGAAAGAAAGAAATGAGTTTTCCTAAAGTCCTATAGCCTCTCGAAGAAAAGTAAAGGCGTCTCCGTACCTTTACGCAAGACTCTACTAGACTTGTCCTTGTGTGATGAGATCACCGAACCTAAAGCTCTGATACCAAGTTTGTCACGACCCAAATCGAGTCGTTAGTGACACCCACACTTAACCTCCTAGGTGGGCGAACCAATGAATTCAACCCCAACTTATATTTATCATTCAATTTGTAGATACTAACTATAACGCGAAAGCTTAAATCTCACTAGTGTAAGAAACACAAATCCATACCCAAAACCTGAAAGTCATCACATCAAGGACATCTAATCTCCAAATACCAAGTCTAAGAGTATCAAATGCACTAAAATAAAAGAATAAAATGGTATGTGTGCAAAAACATAGGACATCATGTCATTACCGTGAGAATCCAACACGAGCTTGAATGAATAGCTCACCATGGAACCTGATATGCTGGTGATTGACTAGATCTGAGGTCAAGTCAAAGTCGTTGGTACTCTCGTTGCACTCCATAAAAGGAAAACAAAGAAAAACACTAGTAGGGCTCAGTACGGGGCAATATGTACTGAGTAGGTATCATCGGTCAACCCAAAATAGAAAATAATATACAATGAATAACAGTATAAACTCAACTATGACACTTAGTAGGTGACAAGCAACAAACAACATGAATTAGTGACAACAACAGTAAAGTAAGTGCACAATCAATCACAATATCAAGTACATATATAGGGACTCATGCCTTTGCACCAGGCTCATTTGGAGAAATGGGTTCTTTGATTAAGCTAATTCCATATCTGTTAGAATCTATGCGTCCACTTATCAGTCAATGGACCAGGTCCCTTGACACACACACAAGTATGAACAGAAAGTAAATGCAGTTTAACAACATAGCAGTTTTACGTTGAAACCTCCTTGCTCAAGGGAGTAAAACCACGACCTGTCACACAGGATTTTCAAAACTGTTTCACTAATCTTCACAAGCAAAAGTAAAACCAGTTACACAAAAGTGAGAAAAAGTTTTTAATCTCACACTCAAGCAATACCTCTATTGCTTGATGAGCCCAAGTAGAAGTTATTCTACTCACTAAGCTATCCCTTCTAGATAACTTAAAGTTTCAACACTACCACACTGATTCCTTTATAGATATAGTAATAGTTTACAATGTAAAAGCCCACGAATGTATTCTCAAACAACTACACAATATGCTTCTGAGTTTTAGGTTGTTCTTGAATAATTCTTTTTTTCTGTTTTCTATGACCTCTGCAAATGTTCTTGAAAGTGCTTCTTCAAGTTGCAAAAGCCAAGGAAAAAGTTTAAGGAAAGATGACATTGTATAGACAAGTCACTTTCCTTAAACCCATGCCATTGGTTGGAAAGTTCTGACGTTTCTGCCGCGTCTGCCACTGTTGGAGACTGTGCACCAACTTTTTGTACTTTCTCCAACTTGCAGTCAACGGCTTGTTCATGTATGGAACCTGGTACCTTTACAAGGTCCCTGAGTTTGTCACATCATCAAAACTTACAAATAACATTTCCCCCCTTTTTGATGATGACAAACAATGCTCCAGACACTCTTCCAACTTCATAACAAGTTCCCCCTGAATTACTTGTCCATCCTCCTGGAGAAAAAAAAATTATTCTGACTGTATTCCCCCTCACTTGTATTCCTCCTCACAACCATGTCCAGCTATCACTTATAAGTTATAAAATTCCCCCTTTTGGCATCATAAAAAAGAGATACAGTAAACCAGAGATATCAACAAAATACCAGAGAAGACCAAAGCTTGATAGCAATCAAACAAAAAGGAAAGCATTCACAAGAGATAGTAGCTAGAACACAGGAGAAATAAGATAAATAGCATTCCAAGATAAACATTTAATACATTAATAGCAAACTGAGAATCTAATGACAACAAGATTAGCCACACAAGGAAGACACAGAAAATGATTGGGAAAGACTAAGAGGGGGGAGGCTGATGAGAAAGGGACTGAATAATAAGAGTGAGCCTATCATTTGCAGCATCATTATCCTTTATTCCCTTTTCTTGCAAGGCAGTAACCTTGGCCCTCAGCTCTGCATTTTCCCTTTCCAGGGCTTGAACTACAGAAGTACCAGGTCCCTTTGTCTGTGCAGTGATCAGCTCAGCTTTGAGTATAGCAATTTCAGCATCTTTTCCACTCAATCGCACAGTTAATTCTTCAACTTCATGCTTGAGTTGGTTCTGGTCTTCTATGAGTTGAGCCATCTTGCTCTTGGGATTTCCCTTCCCTTCAATGCACTCACATTCAACCAGAGTATTCTCTGAAAAAGCCTGTTTCACTGTACCAACCTTACCAACGCTCAAAGGAATGTTAAAGTATTTGAATACTTCAGTAAGAAAGTATCCATATCCCATTCCATGTATTCCTTTCCTTTCAACGACAGTCTTGTACATGTGTTCAAGCATGAGCCCTGGGAGATTCAGAGGTTCAAATTTGCACAACAACTCCATCACATATAAATCAGCAGAAGTAGCTGAGGTCCTCTTTTTAGTTCGAGGAAGCAGAGTTTTGTTTACAAACTCGAACACCAACTGATACTCACCTTTCATCACCTTCTTAAAGATTCCTGCACACTTAGTTGTGGGAAGCTTTGAGACCAATGCCACAAACTCAGTCGAACAATTTTTCCCAATCACAAACCTGGTACCCTCTCGAGGCACCTTAAGAATTTTTCCCAACAAAACCTCATTCAGTTGCACTGCAATATCATTCACTCTGGTATGGACACTCCCATCTTCTTTGAATTGAATATTGTAGTAAAATTCACGCACTTCCTCTTCATGAAGAATAGGAGAATTTTTGTTGAAGAGATGCATCCATGACTGGATTTCCACCATATCATGCAGAGAGTCCATTCCAGGTAGGTTGATTATTCCCATGTCAAAAACTCTCCCAGCCAGCACAGCCTGTTTTTTCAAGTTGTCAACAGTTTCTTGTTTGTTGACCTCCTTTTCAACTTTACTTTGGGTACCAGATCCCTCTGATCTTTTCCTTTTTCCTATAGAACTCTTCCCTGTGGATTCTGTCTTCTCCACCTTTTTACATTCTCTTGACTTTGTTTTTTCTGACCTTTTCTTCTTGTCCTTCTTTTCAGTCTCTTCAGCAGACACCTCTATGACTCCAGATTTAGGCATTTTGAAGTTAGACACTTTGAATGTTCTAGCACTCCTGATTTTAGCTGTAGACCTTGCACTAGCCTTTAAGGCATCAGCCAGCAACTATTTTGCATCAGATCTAGTAATAGGTCTCCTTCTAGGTACCTCTTCTACTACCTTTTCTTTTCCCTTTCTTGACACACTATCACCCCTCTTCTCAACCTTCCATTTGACAGATTCATCCTCACTTTCAGACTCAGAGGAGTTTGAAGATGGATACCTCTCAAAATCAGGAGTTTTATCAAAAATGGGTTGAGTTTCTCTAACCTCTTCGCCTTGAAAAGATTCATTTTGTTCGACCCTGACCTCTTCTCTCATCATGGCAAGACTTTCAATTACCAGCTCTTCACTGGCGGCGAGAATGTTTGACTCAGAAGATTTATTTCTTGGCAGGTCTCCTTCAAACAAAGCATCTGGCAGCATTTCGTGATGAGGACCAGGTCCAGTAGGAACACTAGAGCTGTTCAGATCTATAGAGTGAAAAGGATTATCGGGAATATCTTGGAGAGACCCTGAAGGAACATTGGACCTAGACCTTTTTGCTGAAGGAGAATAGAAGGCAATGGGTTCAATTTCACTGAGAGCAGTAAGCATTTGCTTAGAGGTGGATAAAGGATTAGACATTTTAAACAGAAGAAGAGAAGAATAGCAATTTTTCGAAGACACAGAAGATGAGATGAAACCAGATTTTGACTTTTCTCTTTTTTTTTCTTTCTTTTAGTGAAGGAAAGTTGAAAGACACATTTAAGAGTTCAAGCGAGAAGGAGGAGGGTTTTAAAAGAAACGAAATGGTGCCAGGTCCCTTGATTTGACGTGTCACTTGAACAATAAGTGATGGGACTAACGGTCAGAATGACCGATGACTGACACGTGGCTTGATCAACAGTCATATTTTTTCAGTTTAAAAATTAATGTAGAGAATGCTAACCTTGACTGGGACCAGGTCCCATAATACATCTTTATTATCATTCCTCAACTGTTCTAGCCATGTCCTTGCTTAGCTAGTCCTTCCTGAATGTATACCTACAATAGGTACAAAAATGATCTAATCCAGATAATATATTATTGACACAAAGGATACCTGTACTGCAAGTTTAGCCATCAAAAGAATTCAACTATTGAGTTTCTGAAAATCAGGTAGAGAACATCATGCCCAACTTCAACCTATTTCTTTCAAATTGATCTTTGCTGAGAGCCTTGGTAAAGATATCTGCAATTTGTTCCTCTGTTGGACAATACGTAAGTACAATATTCCCCTTTTCAACATTGTCTCTCAGATATGATGCCTCACATCAATGTGCTTAGTTCTCTTGTGTTGAACTGGATTCTTTCCCATACTAACTGCACTAGTATTGTCACACATAAGAGGAATAGCTTTGATGATTACACCAAAATCCTCCAAATGTTGTTTGATCCATAACAATTGTGAACAACATGCAGCTGCTGCTACATATTCTGCTTCAGCTGTTGAGAGAGCTACAGAATTCTGTTTCTTAGTTCCCCAAGAAATAAGTGAAGATCCAAGGAAATGAGCCATTCCAGAAGTACTCTTCCTGTCAACTTGATACCCAGCAAAATCAGCATCTGCAAAAACCAACAAGATCAAAAGTGTCACCTGCTAGATAAAAGAGGACCAGGTCCCCTGTTTTCTTCAAGTATCTTAGAATACGTTTTGCAGCCTTCAAATGTGAATCACGAGGACATGCTTGGAATCTAGCACACATTCCAACACTGTATATAATGTCAGGTCTGCTGGCAGTCAGATACAACAATGACCCAATGATTCCCCTATACATGGTTTGATTTACAAGAGAATCAGATTCATCTGATATAAGCTTGGAGTTTGTTCCCATAGGAGTATCATAGGTTTTGAATCAAACATATTGAATTTCTTCAACAGCTCCTTAATGTACTTCTCCTGACTGATTGAGATTCCATTTGATGATTGCTTGATTTGTAATCCCAAAAAAAACGTTAATTCACCCATCATGCTCATCTCAAATTCCTTTCCCATTAATGATGAAAATTCTTCACACAGATGCTCTGATGTAGCTCCAAAAATTATGTCATCCACATACACCTGAATAATAAGCAGTTCCTGTTCTCTTTTTAATAAGAACAAGGTATTGTCAATTTTTCCTCTTTTGAATCCATTTTTCAACAGAAACTTTGACAACCTTTCATACCAAGCTCTAGGGGCTTGTTTCAAACCATACAGAGCCTTATTCAATCTGAACACATGATTTGGTAACTCAGCATCTTCAAACCCAGGAGGTTGTTTAACAAACACCTCCTCTTTCAGGTCTCCATTTAGAAATGCACTTTTTACATCCATTTGATACAGCTTGAAACCCATGAATGCTGAAAAAGCTACTAAAATTCTGATGTCTTCCATCCTTGCAACAGGTGCAAAAGTTTCATCATAATCTATTCCTTCTTCTTGATTGTATCCTTGAACAACTAATCTTGATTTGTTTCTGGTAATTACACCATTTTCATCAAGCTTGTTTCTGAAAACCCATCTGGTTCCTATCACTGTTCTGCCAACGGGTCGAGGAACCAGGTACCACACCTTACTTCTTTCAAACTGATGAAGTTCTTCTTGCATTGAATTAATCCAATCTGCATCACCTAATGCTTCTTTCACATTCTTTGGCTCAATAGATGATATGAATGCTGAGAATGCAACTAGATTTCTTGTTTTTGATCTAGTGTGACTTCCAAAATTCAAGGGAGAAATCAGATTATCAAGAAGATGTGATAAACTATGTTTCCATCCTGGTCTCAAAGTCGACTGGTTCAGCTGATCAACATGTTCTTCTTCTTCAAGGAGCTCATTATCTTCTGGAGAGTTTGAGGTATTCTGACTGGAGTTCAGAGTAGTACCAGGTTCCTCATCACACTTTTCAACTTCATCAGTCTTTTCTGATAGACTATGATTATCATTATCATTGTCATTCTTCAACTGATCACCAGCTTCACTTCCTTCAATTTTCTGTGAATTAAACAGCTTAATCAACTCATCTTCATCATTTGATGCATCACTTTTCAAACTTCCATCTTCATCAAACACAACATGAATACTTTCTTCAACACATTGAGTTCTTTTGTTGAAAATTCTGTATGCTTTACTTGATGAAGAGTATCCAACGAACACTCCTTCATCACTTCTAGGATCAAATTTTCCCAGATCATCTTTTCCATTGTTCAGCACAAAACATTTGCAACCAAAAGCCCTAAGATAACTCAACATAGGTTTTCTGTTGTTGAGCAACTCATAGGGAGTCTTATTTAATAAAGACCTTATTAGACACCTGTTAGTAACATGACATGCTGAGTTGACAGCTTCAGCCCAAAAACTTTGAGGAAGATTTGATTCAATCATCATGGTGCTAGCAATGTTCACCAGGATTCTGTTTTTTCTTTCCACTACTCCATTTTGTTGAGGAGTTCTTGGAGCAGAAAAATTATGACTAATACCATTCTCCATGCAGAATTGATCAAGTTTTAAGTTTTCAAACTCAGTTCCATGATCAGATCTAATTCCAACAATCACTTGATTTAATTTTGTTTGAATCATTTTGAAGAACACTACCAATTCTTCAGGAGTTTCTGCTTTTGATCTTAGGAATCTTGTCCATGTGTATCTAGAGTAATCATCAACTATCACCAGAATGTATTTCTTGCCATTTCTACTTTGAACTTTCAAAGGTCCACATAAATCCATGTGTAACAGCTCCAGTACTCTTGATGATGTTACCTGCTTCTTTGACTTGAAGGATGATCTGATTTGTTTTCCTTTGACACACGCTTCACATATTTTGTTTTCACAGAACTTTAACTTTGGCAAACCTAGGACCAGGTCCTTAGAAATCAGTTTATTCAATAAAGATGAGCTCACATGCCCAAGTCTTCGATGCCACAGATCAGCATTTTCATTTTGAGCACTAAGACATGTCAGATCATCTCCATGAGATGTTTCTAAGTTAGCCACATACATGTTCTTACTTCTGAAGGCAGTAAGCATCACTTTCTTTGTGGTTAGATTAACCACAGTGCACTTCTCGGAAGTAAACTTCACTTCATTTCCCTTGTCACAAATTTGAGATACACTCAAAAGACTGTACTTCAATCCACCAACATGATACACATTATCAATTGATTCTCCAAGAGATTTTCCCACTTTACCAACTCCCAAAATGTAACCCTTCTTTCCATCACCAAAAGAGACACCTCCACCTTGAAGTGTCTTGAGTGAGAGGAAATTTTTGATATCACCAGTCATATGTTTAGAGCATCCGCTGTCCATATACCAACATTGACTGCTGCTCCTCTCACTCACCTACAACACGAGTCACTTGTTAGGCTTGGGAACCCATTTCAATTTGAGTTCCCAGAAAGCTGACAATGGAGTGATTAGATTGTTTCTAGTCCAATAGGGTAGTTTTTGAATCTTTTTGACAAAAGATTTTGGAGTAGAATCAGATCCTTTCTTTGAAAACATTTTAGTTGAAACTTGTTTTGGGGGACCAGGTCTCTCTTTTGTTACTCCTTGCTTTTCCGTGTACTTAGAGAGTTTTTCATGAGACTTTCTCCAGCCAGTACATTTTTCTTTTAAATGCCCATTTTTCCCACAGTGAAGACAAAGTAAATTGTCAGACACAAAAACATACTTGCTGTGAGGATTAAAGGGAGGAATAATATTTAAACTTCCTAGACCCTTCTTATCAAAATTGCTTTGATTTGTTACACTGGACAGCAACTTAGAAGATTTTGTCCACTTAAGAATTTTTCAAGTTCTTCCTTAAGTTTGGCAATATCCTTTTCTAAGTTGTTGTTCTTCTCCAAGGCCAACCTAAGTTTTTCCTCAGAGGTAATCAATTTTTCTTCAATTTCAACTTGTAAACCATTTGACCTTCCATTTTGCTCTTCAGCTTCTTCAATTTTCTGATATAACTGTTTTTTAAGTTCAGTCTTGTCAGATTCCAGAGAAGCCAATTTATCTTCCATTTTATCTTTGTTTTCAGTTAAACTGTCAAGTTCAGCATTCATAATGTCTCTTTCAGAGGTTAACTCAATTACTGAATCAATCATAACATTTGCTAATGTTCTCAGTTTTTTAAGAGAGTAAGTACTCAAGTCATGTTTCATATCAAGAAGAGTTACCTTGTCCTCCTCTTCTTCATTTTCTGAATGGGCCATGAAAGCAAATATCTCATTGAAAATGGTTTCCTCTTCATGAACCACCACCATTGACACATCATTTGGTTCATCAGGATCTTCTGAGTCACTTGAAGAGTCTCCCCATGCAGCAAGAGCCTTTTTGACCACATAATCAGCAGCAGCTTTCCTATCATTTTTGTTGAGTACCAGGTCCCTTCTCTTCTCTTTATCACCTCTTGATTTTTGATATTCTTTATTTTCAGCCTTGAGTAATGGACATTCTCTCATAAAGTGTCCAGCTTTTCCACACTTGTAACATGTATCATTTTGAGTGGCAGTTCGAGGACCATTTGCTCCCCTTTTAAAACCTTTGTTCTTTCTCACGATTTTTTGAAACCTACTGATGAGATAAGCCATATCATCATCACTAGCATCCTCTTCAGATTTGTATTTCAGCATTAAGGACTTATCCTTTTTCACCTCCTTCTTCGACTGGTCATGATTTCGATTCATCTCATGAGTCTTCAAATTTCCAATGAGAGCATCCATTGTTAACACTTTCAAATCTTTTGCTTCAGTAATAGCATCAACCTTACTTTCCCAAGATTTGGGAAGGATTCGAAGCACTTTCCTAACTTGCTTGCTCATACTGATAGGTTCTCCAAGGCTTCTCAATTCATTTGTGATGGATGACAATTTGGTGAACATCTCATGAATGGTTTCACCTTCTTTCATTTTGAAGTTCTCATACAAAGAAGTGAGCATATCAATCTTTGACTCTTTTACTTGTTCAGTTCCCTCATGAGCAGTCTTTAAGCAATCCCAGATCTCTTTTGCAGACTCACATGCTGAGACACGATTGAACTCATCTGGCCCTATCCCGCAGACAAGAAGTGTCTTTGCCTTGTAACCTTTTTCTATCTTCTTCCTATCAGCTTCATCATATTTTTGTCTAGGTTTTGGAACCAGCCTAGTTGTTTCTCCATCTTTCTCTTCAATCATTGGAATAAATAGTCCATCTAACACAATGTCCCATAGCTCACTGTCCTCAGCCATAAGAAAATCATGCATTCTGACTTTCCACCAACTATAGAAGTGTCCATTGAAACGAGGTGGTCTAGTTGAAGACTGACCTTCTTCAAGGTTAAGTGGAGCAGCCATCCTAAAGTAGATGTCACTTTCTTGGTGTTAACTAGATAGAAAGTGCCTGCTCTGATACCACTTGTTAGAATCTATGTGTCCACTTATCAGTCAATGGACCAGGTCCCTTGACACACACACAAGTATGAACAGAAAGTAAATGCAGTTTAACAACATAGCAGTTTTACGTGGAAACCTCCTTGCTCAAGGGAGTAAAACCACGACCTGTCACACAGGATTTTCAAAACTGTTTCACTAATCTTCACAAGCAAAAGTAAAACCAGTTACACAAAAGTGAGAAAAAGTTTTTAATCTCACACTCAAGCAATACCTCTATTGCTTGATGAGCCCAAGTAGAAGTTATTCTACTCACTAAGCTATCCCTTCTAGATAACTTAAAGTTTCAACACTACCACACTGATTCCTTTATAGATATAGTAATAGTTTACAATGTAAAAGCCAACGAATGTATTCTCAAACAACTACACAATATGCTTCTGAGTTTTAGGTTGTTCTTGAATAATTCTTTTCTTCTGTTTTCTATGACCTCTGCAAATGTTCTTGAAAGTGCTTCTTCAAGTTGCAAAAGCCAAGGAAAAAGTTTAAGGAAAGATGACATTGTATAGACAAGTCACTTTCCTTAAACCCATGCCATTGGTTGGAAAGTTCTGACGTTTCTGCCGCGTCTGCCACTGTTGGAGACTGTGCACCAACTTTTTGTGCTTTCTCCAACTTGCAGTCAACGGCTTGTTCATGTATGGAACCTGGTACCTTTACAAGGTCCCTGAGTTTGTCACATCATCAAAACTTACAAATAACAATATCTTTTTCCTTTAATGTTATCGTGTCAGAACGTGACACTCCGATCCAAGTATATCGTGTCGAAACGTGACACTTCGATCCAAGAATATCGTGTCGGAACGTGACACTCCGATCCAATATACAGTGTCGGAACGTGACACTCCGATCTAATTATATGTCAGAACGTGACACCCCGATCCAATTATACCGTGTCGAAACGTGACACTACGGTCCAATTATACCATGTCGGAACATGACATTCCGATCCAATTATACCATTAATTTATCTTTTACTAATCACCACTTTTCAATTCATTAACAATATTTCATCAAACTTCTTTATTCAAGGCATCACTTCGATAGAGAGAGTTTCAAATTATAAATCTCACGGTCTCAGGATTTCAGATCAATCACAACCACAAAACCAAGCTACACTATCACACCATCAAGTACATAAAAAACTTCACAATATCATTCAATGCATGTCAACCACTATTAAGGGTCTATCTATCAAATAGAATAAATCATAACCTACCTCCACCAAAGAATCGAAGTCAAGCAAGCTGTTTCTCCAATACTTTTTGTTTCCTCAATGTCTCCTAACCTTTTCAATCTATCAAGTATATATGCAGAATTTATAAGTTAACGAGCCTATTAAAACTTATATTATTGTATGTCTATCCTAAACCCAAAAACTCACTCAATTCTAGTATCAACTTCCTAAAGTTCAAACCCAAGGGTAGGTCTTAATTCCTCCAATTATCATAACTTTAATGGAATTTAAATAATTCGATACACCTAAAATTTAAATTTCTATCTCAATATATTCATAATTTGATTTATAATATAGTAACACAATAAATAACAAAGATTAAACATTGTTAAGGGTTAAAGCCACTGGTCTCCAGACCCAGTGGCAAGACTCTAAAAAAAACAAGGTATAATTTTTTGCTCTAAGTCAACCTGTATCAGATACAATACCTACCTTTTAATTATTGACTATAGATTAACCACCATTACCTATTAACTTGTTAATATAATAGTACAAAATCCTCACTTTGTTAAATGCATGTTGCACTATTTAATCATGTAGTGGTCACTGGGAAATCAAAAGTAATCAACAACTACTTAATAATCAAAACCTTGTCCCCAAACCTCAATACGCTAACAGTAAATACTTCTCCCAATTTCTTCATATACTCCCTATCATCCAATTAATAAAACCTTATAAAACAATGATAATAAAGATTCATGACACCCAATTGTTAATACTCAATTGTTAATGATAATTTTCGTCAAATTTGTCGGCGGCACTATGCACCAAGAAGAAGAGTCGCATGCGGTTTTCTTTCAATAACAAAATAACAACAACCCTTCTTTCTTTAATATATATATATATATATATATATATATATATATATATATATATATATATGGGTATAAATTATGAATTAATAAATATTAAATCCTACTAATTTTAATGTTATCTTCCTTAACCACCAACTAAACTAATTACTAAAACTATCCCACTAACTTTATAATTTTAGTTACGAATAGTCCAAAATTCTCATTTAAAATCTATCGAGAGAGTATTTTATGCAATAAAAAACTCTAGTACTCAAAACGATCAAATGGATCGTTACAGTTTAAACCCTATTTCACCATTTTTTAAACTTGGGAAACCCTTGGTGGTGAATTTTGAAAGGATTTTTTGTGCTAGATCATTTGGATTAAGTGTTCTTGATCCTAAACCTTCATTTTCCATTGATTAATATTCTGTTTTAACAACAAATTGTGAGATTTTGGTGGGTTAATGACAAGGTTTTTCAAGAATCCAAGTTCTTGACAAATGGAGTTCTAAACTGATTTTAAGTCCTTTTTCAAAATGATTTCCCCCAATGAGTTCCTAAGGTCTTGAGTATTGATTTCATGTATTATATTTCATATTCAATTCTTAATTTTGGTATGAAGTTTTGTGTTGATTGACCTACTTTTAAGAGGATTGATGTGGGTATTGTTTCTTCTGGAAATTTATTGTGAATGCTTTCTTGTGCGTAGATTTTGTGGCTTTGGAAATAATTCGAAAGGTGAAGACTCAACTATTAGAGTGATTGTTGATTGATTTAAGGCAAGTGACCTCTTAACACTGTATTCTCGTTGAATTCATATGCTTCCATCATTGATTTTGTGTTGGGAGTTATGGAGATGAGGTGAAGGGTTTAAATTGTCCATTGATACATCTAATTGAATTAAAAAGGGTTTAAATAAGAAATCCTATGTGTTGACATGATGATGTGAATTGCCTTAATGTAACCCATACTGATTGATTGTTGAAATGCTTGAAATCATGAATCTGAACTTGAATTGTGCAAATTGTTGTCTCTTCTATATGGTGTGATATGGCTTGTGGAATTTGATCATTGAACACAAGAATGAGACATGTGATGATTGTAATGCCAAGGTCTTTTCCAACAAATTCTATTATGTTGAGGTATTTGACGACAAATGCTATTAAGTCGGGTCACTTGCCGGCAAGCATTATAATGTTGAGGTCATTTCATGCAAGTTTTTATAAAACATATAGGAAATGCTTCCAGCTAGTGATATTGTGCCGATGAGAAATGATTCCGACGAGAAATTGGTCATTGTGAACTAACTAATGCAAGTGTTTCTTGTTTGCTAATTGTCATTGAAGTACTTGTTGTGTGTAATTGAACTACTTGACATTGAGATTGACTTATTTGAACTATTTGATTGTTGAATTGTGAAGATTTGAATGGAGAATATTGAGCCTATGAGTCATATTTTGTAGAATTTCTAGGCTGGGTTGATTCTAGTGCATGTTGTAGTTTGAGGAGGTACGGTAGAGTGTATGAGGTATTCATTTTCTAGCTAGTTGCTATATTTAGTAGGTTGCTTGTCGGGTATCGTGTTGTTGGTACTCACCCCTTGCTTCTACACTTATGTAGAATCCAAGCCCGGACCTGTTGATCTCTTTCTCTTTCTTCGATCTCGAGGCTTGTCAAGGACTTTGAAGAGGTAGCTTCTTGTCATTCAGTGGTCCATCTTTTTCCCTTTCTTACACTTTTTTCTATTTGAGAAACAATGATTGAGAATTTTAGTTATTTCTTAGTGGCTCGTGCACGTGACAATCATATTTGGGGTATTGTTTAGAATGAATAAGTTTTCTGCCCTTTTCTTGTTCTGTTTTATTGTATTTCCATTTTATTTTGTATTCGTTTGGTTGAGGCTAACTTTTCTTGGTGGGAATAGACAAGTGTCATCACGTCTATTTTTGGGTTGTGATACAATTTTATTGTTATAACTCTTTGTTTGAGAGAATAGAGTGATGTTAATCTAATTAGGTTAGAAAAAATGTAATATTCTAATTGATAGCTTGCACACTTAGCACTAGAAGAGTCTATTACCATTAGATATTCGAGTTTGTCATGAAATCATGGTGTTCGCAACCCTAGTTTCTTTAATTAATTGACTCTATTTTATAGAAATATTATTATTGTTATTTGATTACAATTGATATCGAAAGATACATAATTTTCACAAACCCCCTCCACATGGAAATAATCGAATAATAATAAGATAGTCACGCTAGGCTTAGTTTTCACCTTATTTTTTGTTGAATTTGATTCCAACCTAGTTGGATTCTACAATTAACAACGATCATCTTATACTTCTTAAAAAAAAGATATAGTTTGGGCATATCAAGGAGTGTTATCATATGATACATTTTATTGTTATTGGTTATTCTTTTGTCGCTTTTTGGGCAAATCATTTTTGGGCCTTTATTTTGTTTCTTTTTCATTCAGATTGTTGTGGGCCTCTATGGTCCAAGACTAATTCATTAAAGGGAAACTTTCACATATAACCACTTAAAAATAACATAATTACTCTCTATAGCTACAATTCTATAATTACAATTCGTATCTACATGTTATATGGAGGAGAGAGGCGAGCGAGATTGGGAGAGAGAGGAGGGAAAAGAGTGGGAGAAAGGTGAATTTTATATGTATATTGGTTAGATAATTGTATATTATACATATGCATTTGTATATATGGCAAGAGAGATGGGGAGAGGGAGGAGAGAGGCGAGCGAGCCTTGGAGAGGGAGGAGAGAGGTGAGCGAGATCGAGAGAGGGAGGAGAGAGGCAAGCGAGAGAGGGAAAAGAGTGGGAGAAATGCGAATTGTATATGTATATAATTGTATATTATACATATGCATTTGTATATATGACAAGTGAGATTGGGAGAGGGAGGAGAGAGGCGAGCGAGATCGAGAGAGGGAGGAGAGAAGCGAGCGAGAGAGGTCAAAGAGTGGGAGAGAGGTGAATTGTATATGTATATAGGTTAAATAATTGTATATTATACATATGTATTTGTATATTCTGATCAATTATACATATACAAACGTGACTAATTATACAAACTCGAAGTCAGCCCACGTAATTAATGTATAATGTTAGTCGCGAGTGGTAATTTTAGCAAACTATAGCTATGATGAGTAATTAAATAGTATAAATTTGATTAACCGCGTAATTTTCCCCTCATTAAAATATAGGCCTTAGGCCTTTTTTTGGTTAAAAAAATAATTGTATGGTGACTTCTTGCTGGTGGATGAGCATTTTAGGCAAAAATGGTGTATCTTATACAAGCAAAGGTGATTGATGTATCACCTAATTTATTGATTTTTTTTGTCATCATATAAGTTAAAATTGGCCACTACACAAGTCCAACATAAATTAATTCTCTTATTTATTTATTTATTATTTTTATTTTATCCTAAAACCATCTAATGGATAAATGCATGCTTCTAACTCTTTTAACACTTGCATCATATTTTTGTATTATATATTACACAAACAATTATTTTATTTTTCTTTCTCACTTGTGGGGGTGTTTGTGAGGTGCAGTACTATTTTTAGATGTTTTGATTCCATAGATTTGATATATATTTTAAAAATGTTATACAAATATAAATAATTAATTTATGACCTATTTTTATTTTAATTTATTTAAAGTTTTGTGATGACATTGTTGATTGTTTTTGTTACCATACAAATCAAAATTAACCGATTTGAAACCCCCCCCCCCCTACCGCAACAAAAACGATTTCGCTTTGCTTTTTTTATTTTGTTATTTTTTTAATACCAACTAAGGTAAAATGCATGCTTCTAATTCTTTTATATATCTGATATGTTCTATATCACCTCTTCTATTATTTGAATTAGAAAGTGAATGTGTTTTTCTAATTATAGGGACAAGTTTCTTAAATAATGGGGGCAATCTAAAAGAAGTTTGAAGGCCTGCAATGAAAGTTTTTGCTTTTTGACTTTATGTATATACATATACAAAGAAAGTTTTTGCTTTTTAAAATGTGGGATCACTGTGTGTGTGTCATATGTAATTAAATTTGATATGATTTAGCCTTCTTATAAATTTGTTTGATATATTCTTATCCATGAAGGGTGTTCTTTTACTATTATAACATGCAAGAAGCTAGAATTAAGTTTTAACCCGCACTGCATAGACCCACAACCCATCCTGCCCCGCATTAGTTTTAAAAAACCTTACTTCAACTCGCCCCGTGTATGCCTCCACCACGCACAACCTTAAAACTGTCTCACCTCGCATAACCTTAAATACACCCGTCCCCACATAAAATCTGCCCCATTATTATCCCTATATATGTGTCAGTGATCCATGAAATCGAGAGAAAATATTGCAGACCATATAATCTTGTAAAAAAATTTTGTGAAAAATACAAAGTAAAGAAAAAAATGGCCTACAAACCACACTTTAAATATCAATATTGATGTCACATACATAGAAAGACAGAAATGAAAATTTATATAAAGAGTTAGAAGTTGATAAGTTTCTTTTTAAAATGATCTCAAATTAATCATCTATTTATACATAAAAATTAAAACGAATTACTATCATATATCATGCATAAAATATTTAGAAGCTTGGACCCTCAAATTCTTCCACTAACAAGTCAGAAATGTAACATCTCGTAACTTGAAATTACTAAGAATAAGTTAAGAAACAAAGAATAATTATTTTTTGAAATAAATAGGAAAATCTGGAAAATTTCTAAGTGTAAAAGTGAGTTTTTGGTCATTTTCAAACGGCAATAACTCCCAGCTCAGGAGAAGTTAGTGTGAGTTATTTATATGATTGGAAAGCCCGTCGGAAGATCTTTTCAACGACACCTAGTTTGCATATTTTTTATGTCGTATGAGAAAGATATGCTTTTTGGAAGTTGGGTTGTTGGAATGAGGAAAGTCCAATCCGGATTTTAGTAAGGGTAAAGTAGTCTTTTTACCCTACTGTTTCCTAATTTGTTTAAAGGTTTAATAGGGGTAAAACCAAGTTTTGGTTCAAATTAGAAAATACTTTTTACGCTTAGGGTTTGGGAGAAAAAAGAAGAGAAGAAGGAGAAGGGAGAAAAAAACAAGATTTCACCAAGAACGCCAAGAGATTCTAGTGGAATTCGTTGGGGGTGATCCCTATCGAGGTATGTGAGATCTTTCTTTGTTGGGTTCGTTCATCCACACACCTACATGTTTAATTCAGCAAGTTTTCTATTGATTGAATGATAATTCTTGAAGTACTTGATGAACAATTATTGAATCCTTGTTGGTAGAGTTGTAGTGTAGCTTTAGTGGTTTTGATTCGTGTTTCCAGACTGTTTTACGAGTCTAAACTATTGGGTATTGAGTATATTACAGATCCTAAGTGTTTGGGGGAAGGTCCATGGAAGTTTGGGAGGTTTAGAGTTGATAATCGGAGAAGAAAAGTCGGAAAACCCGTCTGACAGGCCCTGAGGGAGCCGCGCCTTGCAGAGCCCCTCAGGACAGACTCTGTCCGTCAGGATCTGGCGCGCCGCGACAGCCAGAGCGCCTGAGGACAGTGTCTATCCGTCAGGTGCGCCCCGCGCCTCTCAGAGCGCCAGGGTCACCTGGAGTTCCCATTTCCCCCCATCTTTTAGTACTAGTTCCTAAGTGATGTACCTATCATTCCTAGTTGATTCCAACACTCTAAAGTACATCTAAACATCATGAAATCATCCATAAACATGAGATCATGATCCCTAAATCCATAATCCAATTTAAGAAAAGTTAAGATCAAAGTCAAAGAAGCAAAGAGTAAAGTCTAAAAATCAAGAAACAAGTCAACATGAGTTGTTAAAGTTTCCAAGAGTCTTCAACAAACCTTTTTAACTTTGTTTAAAGACTCAAGTTACAAGTTAAGAGAGAGTAAAGAGTTGAGTTCATTCTCAAAAGTTATAAGGGGACTAAGTAATCCCTAAGAGTTACCAATGTTTTCACATTTAACAAGTAAAGAGTCTTCGGGCTAGTTTTCAGACAAAAATAATAGTTTTTTTGAAATGAAACAAGCAGGGAAACTATGATTTCCAAGAGATCTTTTTAAAGCTAAGTTTTGAGCACTAATCTCAAATAACAGAATCAGTATGTTTTAAAAACATAAGATCCAGTATATATTTTTAGGAGTACTATTGAGCACCGATGTGGGGATGTGAGTTCATAGTAACTCAAGTCTCATGTAAACGATGTAGCTATCATGGGTAGAAAATGGTCATATATTTTAGATGAACCCTTTTCATAATATACTAGTGGATCCATTAGGGAGTTCAAGTCCTATACTCTGGCAAGGTTAGGATGGTCGGAAAGCGTGGGCCGAGTAACGATGTATCATCACTATAGTTCTTAAGTGATAATTGTCGGTTAGAGAAGCTCCCACAGAAGTATTGTATTTTCATATACACCAGTTATATTGTATTTTTACATACATCTCAGCTATTATTTGTATACTTGTATACATTCAGAGTTCACAACATGTTTCAATCAGTTTTTCTTTATACTGCATTTACTTTTAAACTACATATACTGAATAATAGTTAGTAAATCATGAGTAGAACAGAGCCAAGGTAAGTGTTCTTTCTTACTCCTTTTCAAGCTTAAATGTCGTTTAGAATTCCAACTCTCATACTCGTACATTCAATGTGATGATGCCAGTTGGCCTGCATCGTGTTATGATACACACATAGGTAACGAGGATCGACTTTCAGCGCACCGTTGATACAGTTGAGCATCCTAGAGTCCGTTAGTGAGCTTCCTTATTTTTTGGAGGACATTTTTATTGCTTTGTAGTTAGTTCAATAGAATGTTGTGGGGTTTGTCCCAACATTCACCTCAGTCAGTTTAGAGGCTTCATAGACAGTTAAAAGTTCAGTAGTCTTTTCATTTTAATTCTTATGTTAAAGACGTGTGTTGCCATTTTGGCCAAGCTAAATGTTCAAACTTTTAAAACATTCCAGATAGTATTACTAATTAGTTCAGTTAAGTTCTTTTATCCTTATAAGTGTGATTGTTTTCTTCCGCTTAGTTAAGTAAGCCAGGCCAAGAGTTCGCTCGAGGCCAGCAATGGTCACCGAGTGCCAGTCCCGCCCAGGGTGTAAGCTCGTTCCCTGACAAACTTGGTATCAGAGCACAGAGTTCAAGAGTCCTAGGGAGTCTATGAAGCCGTGTCTGTAGAGTCTTAGTCATCGGTGTGAAGCGTGCCATATCTATGATTAGGAGGCTACAACATTTAGGAAATTTCTCACTTTTTTCATGCCTTTCTCGTGCGTACGAGTTTATCTCTAATAATCTCTCTCTAATTTGTGCTTGCATGTGTTCCAGATAACCATGCCTCCACGAAGAGTAGAAAGAGGTCGTCCAGCTAGGAGAAATGTAGAAGCTCAGGAACTAGAGTTACCCAATACTCCGGAAGTACAACCTCAAGGGGAGGCTACCAATGCTGAGTTCTGTGACGCTATCCGGATGTTGAGTCAAGTTGTGACCAATCAAGTCGGGCAACAAGGAGGAGCTCGACAAGAAAAGGCTAATACTTCGAGCATTTGGGAATTCTTGAGAATGAATTCCCCAAGCTTCACGGGTTCGATCACTACTGAGGATCTGAAAAACTTTGTGGAAGAGTTAAAGAAAGTGTTTGATGTGATGCATGTTGTTGGTATTGAGACATTTGAACTGGCTGCATACCAAGTCAAGAGTGTGGCTAGGACTTTGGTACAACCAGTGGAAGGAGGGCAGAGATGAGAATGCACCAGATCCGAATTGGGCTTGTTTTGAAGAAGCTTTCTTGGGGCATTTCTTTCCCCGAGAACTGAAAGAGGTCAAGGTACGTGAGTTCCTCATCCTTGAGCAGGACTCACTCAGTGTGCATGAGTATAGGTTAAAATTCACCCAACTATCTTGTTATGCTCCGGAGATGGTTAAGGACATGAGGAGTAGGATGAGTTTGTTCGTTTTTGGATTGGGTCGTTCTTCAAGCAAATAAGGTTGGGCTGCAATGCTTATTGGGGACATGGATATTTCAAGGTTTATGGTCTATGTGCAGCAGGTAGAGGAAGAGAAGCTTAGAGATAGAGGAGAGTACATAAATAAGAAAGCCAATATTGGGAATGAGTTTGGGCAACAGAAAGGTGGTTCTAATCGGCCACAATTTCAAAAACAGAAGGGGCATGCACCATCATCTGCTAGTGCACCTACACCCAGAAACAAAGTTAAGTATCATGGTCAGAACTCCGAGCTAGGCATGTATATTCACAGGGTAGTGTGGCGCAAGGAGGTAGTAAGCCTCCTTCTTGCGCCAAGTGTGGTAGAGATCACTCCGGCATATGTCGGAAAGGCTCTGCGGGTTGTTTCAAGTGCGGTCAGACCGGGAATTTTAGGAAAGAATGTCCCAAGAGTAAGATAGGTGGTGGTAATGGGGGTAATAGAGCTCAATCTTCATCAGTTGCTCCACCAGATAGAACTACACCTAGAGGAGCCACTTTCTGGTACTGGTAAAGGGGCAAGCCATCTCTATGCAATCACTAGCCGCCAAGAGCAAGAGAACTCTCTAGATGTTGTCACGGGTATGATCAAAGTCTTTACTTTTGATGTTTATGCTTTGTTAGACCCAGGAGCAAGTTTATCTTTTGTAACTCCTTATGCTGCAAATCAGTTTGAGATTCTTCCTGAAAAACTTTGTGAACCCTTATGTGTTTCTACATCCGTTGGGGAGTCTATTCTAATGGAAAGAGTCTATCGTGATTGTCAAATTTCCATCAATCACAAGAACACCATGGCTGACCTAGTAGAGTTAGACATGGTAGATTTTGATGTCATTCTAGGTATGGACTTGCTTCATGCCTGTTATGCGTCAATAGATTGTAGAATTCAAGTTGTCAAGTTTCACATTCCTAATGAGCCACTTATAGAGTGGAGCATTAGTTCAACAGTGCCTAAGGATCGTTTCATTTCGTACCTTAAGGCGATGAAGTTAGTTTCCAAGGGGTGTATCTATCACTTAGTCCGAGTTAATGACTCAAGTGCTGAGGTACCTTCCCTTCAGTTAGTTCCTATAGTAAGTGAGTTTCCAGAAGTCTTTCTTGATGATCTACCCAAAGTCCCTCGCGAAAGAGAAATAGACTTTGGCATAAACATCATTCCAGATACTCTTCCTATCTCTATTCAGCCACATAGAATGGCACCAGTAGAGTTAAAAGAGTTGAAAAAACAACTGAAATATCTGTTAGATAAAGGTTTCATTCGACCAAGTGTCTCACCTTGGGGCGCTCCGGGTCTTGTTTGTAAGGAAAAATGATGGTTCCCTCAGGATGTGTTTAGACTACCGCCAATTGAATAAGGTGACCATCAAAAATAAATATCCTCTTCTAAGGATAGATGATCTTTTCGACCAGCTTCAAGGTGCTTCTTGCTTCTCAAAAAATTGATCTAAGATCAGGCTACCATCAGTTGAAAGTGAGGGAATGTGACATTCCAAAGATAGCTTTTAGAACCAGGTATGTGCATTATGAGTTTTTCGTTATGTCCTTTGGTTTGACAAATTCACCTGCAACATTCATGAATCTTATGAACATAGTCTTCAAGGCATATTTAGATATGTTTGTCGTCTTCATTGATGACATACTGGTTTACTCAAGGAGTGAAGAAGATCATGATAGTCACGTTAGGATAGATCTTCAGAGTTTGAGAGATAAAGAGCTATATGCCAAGTTCTCCAAGTGTAAGTTTTGGCTTAAGTTTGTGGAATTCTTGGGTCACATTATTTCTGGTGATGGGATTAGAGTTGACACTCAAAAGATAGAAGCAGTTCAGAGTTGGCCTAGACCCACATCTCCAACTATTATAAGGAGTTTCTTGGGTTCAGCTGGTTATTATAGGAGATTTGTTGAAGGTGTTTTCATCTATCTCGTCTCCTTTGACCAAGCTAACTCAGAAGACAACCAAGTTTCAACGGTCTAAAACTTGTGAGAAAAGCTTTCAAGAGTTGAAAAGGAGATTGACTACCGCTCCGGTTTTGACCTTACCATAGGGTACTCAAGGTTTTGTGGTGTGTTCTGATGCATCAAGAGTTGGCTTGGGTTGTGTGTTGATGCATACTGACAAGGTTATAGCTTATGCCTCCAGACAGTTGAAGGTTCATGAGGACAACTATCCAACTCATGACTTGGAATTGGTTGTAGTATTTTTTTCTTTGAAGATATGGCGTCACTACTTGTATGGTGTTCATGTTGACATATTCACTTATTACAAGAGCCTCCAATATATGTTCACTCAGAAAGAGTTAAATCTCATATAAAGGAGGTGGTTAGAATTACTCAAGGATTATAATATGAGTATTCTTTAGCACCAGGTAAGGCTAATGTGGTTGTTGATGCCTTAAGCAGGTTTTCCATGGGTATTACCGCCCATGTTGAAGAAGAAAAGAGGTAGTTAGCTAAAGATGTGCACATACTGGAACATTTGGGAGTCAGACTTATGGATTCCACAGAAATAGAAATAGTGGTGACCAATGGGGCTGAGTCATCATTAGTGTCAGAGGTGAAAGAGAAGCAAGATCAAGACCCCATTTTGCTTGATTTGAAGGCAAGTGTCCATAACCAAAGTGTATTTTCTTTCGAACAAGGGGGAGATGGTGTGCTGAAGTACCAAGGTATATTGTGTGTACCTAGGATGGATGGACTCCAAGAGAAGATCCTGGAGGAAGCTCATAGCTCCAGACATTCCATTCATCAAGATGTACCGCAATTTGAGAGAAGTATATTAGTGGGAAGACATGAAGAAAGATATTGCTGAGTTTGTTGCCAAGTGTCCGAATTGCCAACAAGTAAAAGTAGAACACCAAAGGCCGGGAGGTTTTGCTTAGAATATAGAACTTCCAGAATGGAAGTGGGAGATGATCAATATGGACTTTATCATAGGCTTGCCAAGATCTCTCAGGCAACATGATTCTATTTGGGTGATTGTCGATAGAATGACATAGTTAGACCATTTCTTCCCGGTAAAGACTACCTATTCGGTTGAGGATTATGATAAGTTGTACCTTCAAGAAGTGGTAATACTTCATGGAGTTCCGATCTCCATTATTTCAGACAGAGGTGCACAATTTATTGCACAATTATGGAAATCTTTCCAGAAAGGTTTGGGTTCAAAGGTGAACCTAAGTACTGCTTTTCATCCTCAGACGGATGGACAAGCAGAACGTACTATCCAGACTTTGGAGGATATGTTGAGAGCTTGTGTGATCGACTTCAAAGAAAATTGGGATGATCACATACCTCTCATTGAGTTCGCTTACAACAACAATTATCATTCGAGCATTTAAATGGCTCCATATGAAGCTCTTTATGGGAGAAGATGTAGATCTCTTATTGGGTGGTTCGAAGTTGGTGAAGCAGGGTTAATAGGACCAGATCTAGTTCACCAGTCTATGAAGAAGGTGAAGGTGATTCAACAGAGACTGAAAATGGCACAGAGTCGCCAAAAGTCGTACACAAATGTTAGGAGGAGTCCGTTAGAGTTTGAGGTAGATGATTGGGTATATATGGGCGTTATGAGGTTTGGTAAGAAGGGGAAACTTAGCACCCGATATATTGGACCTTACACGATCTCCAAGAGAGTGGGCAATGTGTCTTATGAGTTGGAGCTACCCCAAGAATTAGCGATGGTTCATCCGGTATTCCATATTTCTATATTGAAAAAGTTTTTGGGTGATCCTTCATTGATTGTACCAACTGAGAATGTTGGTATTAAGGATAACTTATCCTATGAGGAAGTTTTGGTTCAGATTTTGGATCGTCAAGTTCCCAAGTTGAGAAGAAAGGAAGTTGCATCATTCAAGGTCCTTTGAAGGAACCAATTCGTTGAAGAAGCGACTTGGGAAGATGAGGAGGATATGAAGAAGATATATCCACATCTCTTTGAATCTGGAGAGAATGTGAATCAAGGTACTAAATTCACTTCTTAGCACTTAATAAGAATATGTGTAAACATATATTACTTGTGTTTGTTGGTTGAGTGATGAAATGATGTTACTACCCTATCTTAGTGAAAAAGTTCTCATTCGAGGATGAATATTCCAAAGGGGAGATATTGTAGCATCACGTACCTTCAAAATAACTAAGAATAAGCTAAGAAACCAAGAATAATCATTTTTGGAAATAAATAGGGAAATCTGGAAAATTTCCTAAGTGTAAAAGTGAGTGTTTGGTCATTTTAAAACGGTCGTAACTCCCAGCTCAGGAGGATTTAGTGTGAGTTCTTTACATGATTGGAAATATCTTGGAATATCTTTCCAATGGAGCCGAGTTTGTGCATTTTCAATGTTGTATGAGGGAGATATGCCTTTCGGAAGTTGGGTTGTTGGACTGAGAAAAGTCCAATCCTGATTTAAGTAAGGGTAAACTAGTCTTTTTACCCTACTATTTCCTAATTTGTTTTAAAGGTTTAATAGAGGTAAAACCAAGTTTTGGTTCAGATTAGAAAATACTTTTTACGCTTAGGGTTTGCGATAAAAGAGAAGAGAAGAAGGAGAAGGGAGAAAAGAGCAAGATTTCGCCAAGAACGCCAAGATATTCTAGTAGAATTCATCGGAGGTGATCCATATCGAGGTATGTGAGATCTTTCTGTGTTGGGTTCGTTCACCCACACACCTACATGTTTAATTCAGCAAGTTTTCTATTGATTGAATGATAATTCTTGAAGTTTTTGATGAACAATTATTGAATCCTTATTGGTAGAGTTGTACTGTACCTTTAGTGTTTTTTTTTCGTGTTTCCGGATTAATTTACGAGTTTAAACTATTGGGTATTGAGTATATTACAGATCCTAAGTGTTTGGGGGAAGTTCCATGGAAGTTTGGGAGGTTTAGAGTTGATAATCGGAGAAGAAAAGTCGGAAAACCCGTATGACAGGCCCTAGGGCGCCGCGCCTACCAGAGCCCCTCAGGACAGACTCTGTCCGTCAGGCTCGGCGAGGACAGTGTCTGTCCGTCAGGTGCGCCCCGCGCCTCTCAGAGCGCCAGGGTCACCTGGAGTTCCCATTTCCCCCCATCTTTTAGTACTAGTTCCTAAGTGATGTACCTATCATTCCTAGTTGATTTCAACACTCTAAAGTACATCTAAACATCATGAAATCATCCATAAACATGAGATCATGATCCCTAAATCCATAATCCAATTTAAGAAAAGTTAATATCAAAGTCAAAGAAGCAAAGAGTAAAGTCTAAAAATCAAGAAACAAGTCAACATGAGTTGTTAAAGTTTCCAAGAGTCTTCAACAAACCTTTTTAACTTTGTTTAAAGACTCAAGTTACAAGTTAAGAGAGAGTAAAGAGTTGAGTTCATTCTCAAAAGTTATAAGGGGACTAAGTAATCCCTAAGAGTTACAAATGTTTTCACATTTAACAAGTAAAGAGCCTTCGGGCTAGTTTTAAGACAGAAGTAATAGTTTTTATGAAAATGAAACAAGCAGGGAAACTATGATTTCCAAGAGAGCTTTTTAAAGTTAAGTTTAGAGAACTAATCTCAAATCACAGAATTAGTATGTTTTAAAAACATAAGATTCAGTATATATTTTTAGGAGTACTATTGAGCATCGATGTAGGGATATGAGTTCATAGTAACTCAAGTCTCCATGTAAACCATGTAGTCATCATGGGTAGAAAATGTCATAGTTTTTAGATGAACCCTTTTCATAGTGTACTAGTGGATCCATTAGGTAGTTCAGGTCCTATACTCTGGCAAGGTTAGGATGGACGAGCAGTGTGAACCGAGTAACGATGTATCATCACTATAGCTCTTAAGTGATGATTGTCTATTAGAGAACCTCCCACAGAAGTAATGTATTTTCATATAAACCAGCTATATTGTATTTTTACATACATTTAAGTTATTATTTCTATACTTGTATACATTAAGAATTTATAATTTTCAGTCAGTTTTTCTTTATATTGCATTTACTTTTAAACTACATATATTGAATAAGAGTTAGTAAATCATGAGTTGAACAGAGCCAAGGTAAGTTTTCTTTCTTACTCCTTTTCAAGCTTAAGTGTCGTTTAGCATTTTAACTCCCATACTCGTACATTCAATGTACTAATGCCAGTTGTCCTGCATCCTGTTATGATGCAGACACAGGTAATGAGGATCGACATCCAGTGCACCGTTGATCCAGTTGAGCATCCCAGATCCGTTGGTGAGCCTCCTTGTTTTCCTAGGACATTTTTATTGCTTTCTAGTTAGTTCAATAGAATGTTGTGGGGTTTGTCCCAACATTCATATCAGTCAGTTTAGAGGCTTCATAGATAGTTATAAGTTCAGTAGTCTTTACATTTTCATTCTTATGTTAAAGATGTGTGTTGCCATTTTGGCCAAGCTAAATGTTCAAACTTTTAAAACATTCTAGATAGTATTACTAATCAGTTCAGTTAATTTTTTTTATCCTTATAAGTGTGATTGTTGTCTTCCGTTAAGTTAAGTAAGCCAGACCAAGGGTTTGCTAGAGGCCAGCAATGGTCACCGAGTGTCAGTCCCGCCCAGGGTGTAGGCTCGGGGCGTGACAAGAAACTCAATAGATGTAATTTGGAAATTCTTAATCAAGTAACTCATACTCCATAAACCTTTCCCCATTATCATCATGAATTTTATTCATCTTAGCATGGGAAGTACTCCTAATCTCAAGATTCTTCCTCTCCTCAATAAACTTTGTGTGGTTAGCGGAAAAAAGTAAAATATCACTTTCATTATGTGCCCTATAATCAAATTTTAAATGATATTGGAAAGATGAGGGAAGAGAAGGAGAAGGAGGAGGAAACAACTCAAATGTTGACATATTTTTTTGGAGAAATTTGTTGAGGATTCGAAGAATTTTCAAGTCCAAAACTGGTAGTACCATAACACTGATCATGTGGTGGTGGTTGTAGTTGAGGGTTACAAGGAATAATCATCCAATTACCATTCAGATCGATTTGAGAGTCCTCCCTTCCTACACGGCCCAATATAAATTGTTTCTCTCCTCTTTTTTTTTTTAAAATTCCTAATACTCCCTCCATCCACTATTGTTTGTCAGGATAAATCATGCACAACCCTTAAGAAAAAATTAATATAAGGTGTAATTTGATTAATATAACCCTACTATCAATCATTATTAAAATGGTTTGTACTTTTTGAAAACTGTAAAAATAACTCTTTTCACATTAAAGTTTGCAACTTTAAAATAACTACTTTTTGAAATCATTAGTTAGGTAAATATTGAGGACAGAACTAGAAAAAAGTGACTAATCATTTCTTGATTGTTTAAATTGATAAATAATTTTGGATAACAATTTTTAGTATACATGACAAACAATAGTGGATGGAGGGAGTATCATTTAAGGGCAAAGGACAAAAATAACAAACTTTTAGGGAAAAATGACCATTTGTCCCTTGTAAGTTTTTAATGTCAAAAATCCCTCAAGAATATAAAACACGGATACAATAATAATAGGGGCTGATACATCAAAAAAGATGGAGCGGATACATTATTAATTAAAGTCGGCATATAAAAATGGAAAATCAAAAATTGAATCCCTTAAATCACGCCAATCAATTTCGCTAACGTGATTCCCAATCTTCATCTTCTTCTGTGTTTCAACAAATCAAATCAAAGTTGAAAGATTCAAATCGTGTTCATCTTCTTCTCTGTTTCAACAAAGAGAACTTTGACAGAGAATAAATTTTGTTGTTCTGAGTTTAATCGGATAGTTAATGAATATATCAATTTTTTGAGGCATTCTTGAGTTTGGGAGAGTGAGATTAAATATGAAAGATACAAGAGTGATGGGATATTGGTTGGTGAACATGTTTCATTCATGAATCTAGTTTCAACAATTGCGGCGGAGTTGAATATTAATGAGTCGAGAATTGTTTTTTGAAATAAGATACATTGTAGAAGAAAACTCCTCTCCAAGTAGTATAAGAACTGATATTGGAGCAAGATTGTGCGTAGAGGTTAAGAAACGCGAGATTGGATTTGGAACGTATCCCTTTGTATTGATACAATTAATAAGGATGTTGGCGATAGTAAAAGTTTTGATGTATCAACTGGTTCAATCGTCTGTGTTGAAGGTGCTAAACAGGATACACTCGCTTTAAACATGGTAGAATAAAAAAATGGTGATTTGTGTTATATACCAGAGTTAGAGATGACGAATTACATATCTGATACAAAAAGTACGTGAAAGTGGATCAATTGTACAAAGTTAAAGTCACTCTGATATCTGTAGTGGCAAAATACAAAATAAAACATGGCTTCAGTTTCAGAATGAAGAGATCTGATAACAGGAGGTATGGAACTTTGTCTAGTTTATTTGATGTGTTAATGTATTAATATATGATTGTTCTGATTAATGTATCACTGCAATTTGTTGAAATAGTATGGATACATTACTAGCTAAAATTATGATACAATAATTTTTTCTAGTTTATTTGATGTGCTAATGTATCAACATATGATTGTTCTGATTAATGTATGATTGTAATTTGTTGAAACAGTAATAACACATTACTGGCTAGAATTATGATACAATAATTGTGTCTAGATTATTTCATGTGTTAATGTATCAACATATGATTGTTTTGATTAATGTATCACAAGTAATTTGTTGAAATAGTAAGGATATATTACTGGCTAAAATTATGATACAATAATTTTTTCTAGTTTATTTGATGTGTTAATGTATCAATATATGATTGTTCTGATTAATGTATCACTGTAATTTGTTGAAACAGTAAGGACATATTACTGGCTAGAATTATGATACAATAATTGTGTCTAGATTATTTCATGTGTTAATGTATCAACATATGATTGTTTTGATTAATGTATCACTGCAATTTGTTGAAATGGTAAGGATACATTACTGGCTACAATTATGATACAATAATATTTCCTAATTTATTTGATGTGTTAATGTATCAATATATGATTGTTCTGATTAATGTATTGCTGCAATTTGTTGAAGCAGTAAGAACACATTACTGGATAGAATTATGATACAATAATTGTGTCTAGATTATTTCATGTGTTAATGTATCAATATATGATTGTTCTGATTAATGTATTGTTGCAATTTGTTGAAACAGTAAGGACACATTACTTGCTAGAATTATGATACAATAAATTATCTCTAGATTATTTCATGTGTTAATGTATCAACATATGATTGTTTTGATTAATGTATCAACATAAAGTAACTTACACATTTTACTATACTCTTTGTTGATGTTTGATATGTGTATAATAATGATGATACATCATTGTAGTAAAATTGATACAAGTATGCATTCTTCTAATGTATCTGAAAAAATACAGCTACAATTTATTGTGTTCATCGGATGATTGTTGTTGGAAATTCAATGTAACTGTTAGGAAGAAATCAGATTTATTCAAAGTGAGGTACGTCAATAGTGAGCATACATGTCTGATAAGGGATAGGTTATTAACACATGTTCAAGCTACAATTGGGTTTATAAGTCCTATGACATCGCCTAAACTGCACAATCATAAAAGAATTCATACAATAAATTCTGTTATTGAGGATATAAGAGCACTGTATGGGATTGATATTTCATACGAGCAAGTATGGTGTGCTAAGGAGCGTGCATTAGAGATGATAAGATTCAAATCTGTGAATGGATATAGACAGTTGCCTAAATATCTATATATGTTGGAAATCGTATATCCAAATTCTTATATACGGATGCGTAAGTCGGAGGAAAATAAGTTCATGAATCTGTTCATATCATTAAGGCCACTAATGTGGGTGTTTGACTACTGTAGACCAGTAGTTGTTGTTGATGGTGCACATTTTTGTGGAGCTTACAAAGGAATTTTTGTATCAACAAGTACACTTGATGGTGCAGGTATGATTTCGATATTAGAATTTATATATGGATATTTGTGTATCTAAAAGTAACAAACCTGTGCACTATTTCTGAGTAGGATGCATATTGACGTTAGCTTATGGAGTGGTGGACAGTGAAAATGATTGTTCATGGACATGGTTCTTTCAACAGTTTAAAAGTGCATTCGGGGAGAGGGAACAAATGTGTATTGTATCAGATAGAAATGAAAGCATAATTAATGGTGTTAGAACCGTTTTTCCAAATGTTCCTCATTTTGCATGCATTTGGCACCTTCGGAAAAATGTTTGTACAAGCTTCAAGAGAAGCAAAACCGTACTAAGTGATGTGTTCTATTCAATGGCCAAGTCTTATAGGAAAGATGATTTTGAGAAATTGATAGCTAAAGTCGTTAAAATTGACAATCGGGTTAAGATGTATCTTGAGAATGCTGGTTATGAAAGTGGTCAAGAGTTCATGCAACAGTAAACAGGGGGGAATGATGACTTCTAACATAGCAGGATGTATCAATGGTTGCCTTGTTGAAGCGCGACAACTACCTATAATACAATTTTTGGAAGAAGTCAGAGTTCTATTCGGTTCTTGGAATTCTAAAAATAGAGAAATAGCATCCTATACTAAGAAAACATTGGGTAAGAGATTTGAAGAGTTGTTGATTATTAACGCTTCTAAATGTTTAAAAATACAGGTATGTGCCTATATATAAACTATAATGTATCTGCAATTTGTTTTTCTTTGGTTGTTGTGAGTATAAAGTTGATTTAATTGATATGTGGTGAGTGTCTTGGATAATGTTGACAGGTTGTGCAATCTACTGAATTTATATATTCAGTTTTTGAATGTGGGCGAAAACACATTGTTTTCCTTGAGAGAAAGATCTGTAACTGTGGGAGATTTCAGGTAGACGAGATACCTTGTGCACATGCATTTGCTGTTATCAAGAAGAAAAACATTATAGATATATATCCCTATTATAAACCAGCTGCATTGGCAAAAACATATGAAGTTCTGATGATTCCAATGCCAGATAGAGAGGATTGGTCAGCACCGAGGTTGTTTTGGATGAAATTGTATTGCCACCAAGATACAAAGGCTGGCTGGATGACCAAGGAAAAAGAGAAATAAAAATCCAGGTGAAAAGATAAGTAAAAACACAAACCATTGTGGACGTTGTGGACAAGAAGGTCACAGCAAAAGGACTTGTACTTTCTTCCCAAAAGAAGACTGATGGAATTCTTTGTTAGAGCTGCTTTTATGTTTCAGATACATTATGTTTTAGATTACTATAATTTCGCTATGCTTTTAATTTTTCAAATTAACCTTGATAAAACATTGCAATTCTATTATTAGCCGATGAAATCTCGTTACAATATTTGCAATGTTAAGATTTTCTACATTGTGTATGATTTTATAAAAGATTATGTTCTAAAATACGTGTTGAAATAATGTATCATCACTTGTTTGTTAATAATGTACAATATATTCTGATTATGGTAATTATATGAGACTACGTATTTCAAATCTACAATTATTAATGTATCATAAGTTAAATGAATGAGCCAACAACAAATTAGAATAAATTGATATAAACAACCGGCATAGTAAAGTTGTGTTTCCTTATAAATTATTGAATCTGATACATTGAATTATTAAAGTGCAAAGGAATCAGATGATAAATTTGAGCATGAAAAAGTATCAAAGTATAAGTTCCTACAAGAAGTAATGAGCGTAAGGATTAATGAATCTAATACATTAATTCTATCTAATTTTTGTATCAAATTATATACGACAAGATTGTACATCAATGTGCTTCATATATAACAGGTGAAAAATTGTAAGTTGATGTCAAAAGAACAAGTTTTAAGATAAACTGTAATGCTTGGGTACAAACATCTCGAAAAAATAAAAACAAAAAAGTTTAAAGCTAAAGTTAATGTATCTCAAAAACAATAACACTATTAAAAAATGTCTAAGATCTAATTAACATTGACCAAATCTTCTTGAGATGGTCGCTTGAAATGACTTCTAGGCCATGTGGGATCATCATTTTCACTAATGTATCCTGCCTTAGCCTTTTCAGTACCATATTACCACAAAATGGCTCCATATCTTGTACGGAGATAATATGAAGGGAAACCAATTTTGGGAATAGGGATCCCATCGCTAAGGTACTCAGCAAAGACAGCCACACCCATTCCGCAATTCCTTAAAAAATGAGGAATATACATTATAAAGAGAAATAATATACATTGTAACTTTAATAAAAGACATGTTAATACTTACAAGCTATCGCATTGTTGTTGCATGATGTTTTATGTGAATTCAACTTTAAATATGACGTTTGATTCCAAAAGCATTCCAGTTTGACTATCCTTGTAAGCATCCAATGATGACCAGCTAGTTCGCTCAGTTTGATCGAAAAAACCACTGTCGTGAAGGAAAATGACAGCATAATCGCCAACGTTTTTATCTCACCATGCGGCTCTTTTATTCTTGTACCCATTAATGAATTGTAGACGCGAATGAGCCTCTCTTTTAAAATAACAATAGCCAACACACAATGGAACTCACCGTCTAAGTTCACCAAGATGTATACCTCATCAACTAGATGTCATGGTAAAAAACCAGACAGGATGGAAAATCCTTTGAGTATGTTCTTAATTGACCTCTCGATTTCATATACAACAGCACCACGCACCATGTGCTTTTGCGTACTTAAATTATCATCAGAAGGGCCGCGGTAGTAGCTATTCTATGCATCATTAATAAATGTCTTGAATAAGCAATTGACAGTGGTGAATCTGTACTCATTAGGGTTCCGTAGTTTTGACTTCTTCCTTAAGTAATACAAAACTACATCGATGTGCTGCAACATAAATTTAAAAAATGTTAGACAATATGATAAATGTATATGATATGATTTTGTATCATATACACATTCAAGATAATGTATATGGTACAAAATATCAATGTATCATAGATATAATGATGTATATTTCTATCATACCTGATCTGTCCAATATTCTTTTGGCTGAGATAAGACATAAAACCAATTTTTATTGCTGGGAAAGGCAACTACAGAGTGCATGTGTTCAAATCCAAATAAAGTTGCTTTGGCTCTGTATTTATCACCAATTTTTCTTCTTCAACTTTCTATTTTCCTTTGTCACTAGAATCAAAATGAATCACATATGGCGTTTGAAGAATTTTTTATGGCATCCGAATTCGTTGAACAGGGTCTCTAATAGTTGATACACGACCATCTCATTATCCAATATTTCAGTGGGTGATATATTATCAGGTACAAATTCATGTGTACGATTAATGGATGTGACTTGACAACACTCAATGGTTGAACACATAAAGGAGTATGAAGGTCTGCAATCAGTACGCCTATAGCTTCTTGGGTTTCAGCAGAAATGAATGTCGATTGTTAGAATCCTATATTTTTAAATCAATAATAAGAAATTTGAATCATTCAATAACCAACAACCAATCAAAGAAAAACTTTAATCGATGTATCAATATTTACTGAAACTTCTTCTGGAAGAGGAATGTTATGTTGCGATTTATCAAAAATATCTTGAACCGAAGATGATTGCTCAATTTTTTTGGTTCCAATCTCTACTACATCACCCTGATAAGCAACATGATATTTTTTTGTCATAACTGTAAAATAAATGAATAAAATATTTATACGTAAAATTATACTTATAATAACTTCCTTGGATGATTCTCACCAGTTCTTTGATCCTTCATTGTATCAAAAAAATATAAATACTACTTAATTAAAAATGGATGTATCAAAAATGGAACAAATACTACATTATATGTGAATAAATCATTAGATGAATAAACTAATAGATTTATACATAAACGTGTACTTACAACTTCATCATTTACTTCCTCACCAGCTTGTGGATCCTTTGATGTATCAGCAAACTATGAAATGAAAAAAAGTAACTAATTCAAACAATAATATATCAAGATCAATAACTTCTACTACATGATTAATAAATGATACATTAAATCATTAAACTCTGTCATATACATAAACTTAAACTTACAGAATTTTGGCTGATACAATTCCTGCAAGAGGAACCTCTACTGTAGATGGTGGTTGAAATATATCATCGTTGCCTCTTTTATCCTTTAATATATCATCATCCTATGTTGATTAGAATATCAATCAAATAAAAATGATTCAACAATCGAAACTAATCTTAAATTTGAAATTTAAACATATTGTAACTACTACACTTATAAATGTTTCACAAATTCTTGTCTGTAATTGTATCAAATAAAATAATGTATCATCTGGTGTTAGATACTTTATTGAATATTAAATATTTTAATGAATGTATTTGATTCATACCTCTAAGACCTCATGTTGTTGTATATGTGTTTCTTCTTCAACCTCTACATCAGGGTTATCAACAAGGACATTGTTTACAAACTCCATATCAATTGGAGAACTAGGTTCAACAAATTGATTAGCAGTTTCAGGTTGATTTACATTGTCTTCTTCAATTACCTCTTCATCCGAGATTGAAAATATCTGGTAGATTTTTTCTTCCAGCAAAAAAAAAATATAATTAGAATAATATATTTACAAATAATTAAAAATAATAAAATAACAACTACCTTCCATTGTAGCTTTCATTTTATCTTCCAGACTGATTTCATCAAAACGTTGAGATTATCTTTGATAAAGACTTTAAGATCATCAAACTTATTGCCCACCTTTAAAAATACGTAAGTAATTAATAATGATTGACTGTGGATCAATTGAGAACATTCAATAATAACTATGAATCACTTACATATTTCGTGAGATATTGCTTAACTCCTTCGATTTCTGAAAAATCTTTCTTTTCTTTGGGATCAAATAAAGGACCAGCTGAATCTAGAATAGACAATGGTTCTTTTTGTATCAAGGGGACTTCTCAAATGAAGGACCTACTGAATTTGGAATAGACAATGATTTTTTTTGTAACACAGAGGACTACTCAGGTGAAGGGCTGACTGAATCTGGAATAGACAATGATTCTTTTTTTTTTATCACAGGGGACTGCTAAAATGAAGGACCGAATGAATCTGGAATAGACAATGGTTCTTTTTGTATCACAGGGACTGCTCAGTGAAGGACCTACTGAATCTGGAATAGACAATGGTTCTTTTTGTATCATTGATTCTGATTGTTCCACTGCAATATTTTATGTTTGGTCAAAACAACTTTCTTTCTTCTCTTTGGAGGGGGGGGGGTGTAGATGATACACCAGATACGCGTTGTTCTATTGCAATATTTTTTTGGTCAAAATAATTTTCTTTCTTCTCTTCGCGGGGGGGGGGGGGGGGGGGAGGTAGATGATGTACCAGATACGCGTCCAATCCTCCTAACAATCTGATTTGGTGGTTTAGAGGAGAAATCCTCAAACCCAGGAATGTCATCCTCTTCGGCATCTGTAGGTTTATCAGTAGACAAATAATTTTCGGGATAAAAGACAACCAGATCGTCCGACAACTGAAGTACAAACAATTCTTCACGAGTCTGTTGTATGTTGGTACATGTATTCTGAAAAAAGTTTGATCATTTAGCATACGAAAAATAATTAGAACTTGAAATATATAATAAAGATAGATACCTCAGTTAAAATAGTAGACATAAATGTTTCAAATTTAGGCTGACACCAACAACTCGCCAATTTAGTATCCTTGGGATGCAGTCTCCCTCCTTGACAACAAAATGCACGTTGTCCCCAATAAAAATGTTTATATGGACCGATTTCGACCATCAAGAAGTCGTTAACATGGATAGGTGAATCAGGTTGTTGTGAGAGAACAAACAAATGTGTTAATGAAGTAGAGAATTCCCATGTGGAAAGCATCCTGACCATTGTCCCAATTACCTTGAAGAAAACGGTGAACAAGTTGTCCCTTGCTCACACTGTTAGAATTAACTAAATCAGCAAAGTATCTCTCAATAAGGGTGCTCTTAGAGGTATTCGAATATTGAAAGTCGTTGGGATATCCAGTGCATTTCAATCCTGTTATTATTGCAAATTCATTTATAGTGAAGCGTAAAATGTTCTCATTCACATAACGAATATGAAGTTCATTACAGTTATCCTGCTCAACCTCAAGAAGCACCAAACATTCAGATATTTGACCTTGATAGTTGCAGGTATGAATGTCAACATATGACCCAAAAATAAAATTTATAAACAATTCGAAAGTCTCGACATTCATATACTTTTTCAAATGTTGTACAAAATCATTGTTGTATGATGCACCAAACTTCAAATAACGGGTTGGAATTTGCTTGATAACATAGCTCATAGACTGTAATGATACAAAAATTAAAACAGAATATCATGCAAAATTAACATGTTAGTAGGTGATACAAAATATAACACATTGTTAAGAAAGACACATTAATGACTGAGATCCAAAAAATAACAGATACACATACATCCCATAAACAAAAACACGGGCGATACACATACATACCCATAAACAAAATAAATTATATGTAACTGATACAACATTTACTATGAAAAAGACATTGTATGTTGATACAACATTTACTATACAATATTTACTATTGAAATACCAGATACACATACAACCCCATAAACAAAACACATTATATGTAACTGATACAACATTTATTGTGAAAGACACATTATATGTAACTGATACAACATTTACTATTTGAAACACCATACAGACCCATAAACAAAACACATTATATGTAACTAATATAACATTTACTATGAAAAAATACATTATATGTAACTGATACAACATTTACTATGAAACTTAAAAATACCAGATAAACATACAGACCCATAAACAAAACACGGACGATACATTAATGACTAGATCTAGGAAACGATGCATGTTATAAAACTTGATACAAAATACATTATAACTTGACTTAGGGTTAGTGTATCAATTAATTAAAGAGAATAACGATACATTAAATATGAGATCTCAATTTGTTCATAATTTTGTATCATCAATTGAATAACTAACAATAAAAATTACAAAATTCGAAAGAAGAAGAATTAAAAACTAACCTCAGGTTATGTAGGTCGAGAAATTGCAGGAGCAACTTTTCGGTTCCTTTTTTTGAGGGGTTTTAGGAACCTGGGTTTTTGAAGTGAAGCACCATCAATTTTCTTTTTTCCATCTTTTACATTCGCCATTAACTATGGGTCGTGTGGACTTTTGGATCTGTTCTCCGCCAACAAATATCTTCATAGTCATATATCCGATTAGTGTTAGCATCATCCATTTGATTAAACCGTCAGAAGAACAAACAAAAGAATATTTCAAAAGTATAAGAAGAAAAAAAAAGAGTATTTCAAGAGAAGTAAAGAAATTACCAAGAGTATGCACAAAGAGGACTTGAGTTTGAAGAATATTGGAGAAATCAACTATTGTATCCGGCGAGATTTTTGACTTAAAAAATCTAGAGAATAAAAAGGAAGAACTGTTGGTTTAGCAGGAATCCCAATATTGTATCCGGCGAGATTTTTGACTTAAAAAGAAAAATGAGGAATTTTAGATTAATAAGGATAAGGGTAATTAGTTAACATAAGGGACGGATTTTTGTCATTTTTTCTCCATCATTTAAAGGACAAATGCTTGCTTCTAACTCTTTTTAACACTTACATCATATTTTTGTATTATATATTGCATAAACAACTGTTTTATTTATGGTTTCTCACACGTAGGGGTGTTTGTGAATCGATATATTACTATTTTTAGATGTTTTGATCCAATAGATTTGACATACAATTTCTAAAATGTTTTATACTAATATAAATAATCAATTTATGACTTGTTTTTATTTAAATTTATTTGAGACATCGTGATGACATTGTTGATTGTTTTTGTTATCATACGGACCAAAATTAACCGCTTTAAGCCACCTCCCCCACCCCCACACACCCACACACCCAGATAAAACCCATTCTTTTTGTTATTTTTTAATACCATCTAAAGGAAACAATATGTGCTTCTAATTTTTTTAATGCTTACATATTATTTAGTATTAAATATCATACAAATAATGGTATTATTTTCTCCTTCTCACATGTAGGGGTGTTCATAGGTCAATATTGTATGATTTTTACATGTTTAGATTTGATAGATTTTTTAAATGCTATATTAATATCATACGTAATTAAATTTAATATGATTTGAACTTTTTTCTTTTTAATTTGTTCGATTTGATATCTTCAATTTGGATATGAACTTCTTTAGTTTAGATGTAAATAACATTTAACAAAACCCTGATATAACTAAAACCTCATTTGTTTGCACTAATGGGGTTTAAATCTTAATGATTCAAACATTAGCCCATTAAGTGCGTTTATTTTTTGGATAAATTAGCAATTAAGTCACAATTATTAACATAATTAATCAAAATAACAACAATTTAAAATATTTATTTAAAATGGCAGAATAACAATGTTTTTATAAAATAATATGTATTCATATTTTAGTATATTTTAGTATTTTAAATTAATTTTATTTATGGAAAGAGTCATTTATTGGACGAAAATACACACTAATAACCGTTTCAAATTGGAAAAAAATAAACTAATACAATTTATCTTTTTTCGTTATCATTCACCTTTCTTCCCCACATTTCATGTTTCCTCACCATATCTCACCTTTCAAGTTTAGATTCCTTCAAGATGTTAAATTGTTGCTCACCAAGAAATTCTTTATTGTTAAATTAAAACTATTTATTAATTCAAGAAGATTTCTCGATTGACAAGGTAATTTCCGTCATTCGAAGTTATTTTTTTTATTTGATGTTTAAAGCACCGATTATACACATTACGGATTTTCAGTCAAATTTTTTAATTTTCACGTGATTTTGTTTAAATATTCATCATATATGTATAATTTTCAATTTTTTTTGTGATTCTCTTTTGATTTTTTAGATTTTGTAGATTCTAAAAATTCATATATATGTTTATTTTGTTTAATGTTGAATATATTTAACATTTTGAATACATTTTTTAAATATGATGTTGAATACATTTATATCATAATACAAAATACAATATAAAAACTAGAATGAATACAAATACAAATAATATATCTGTTAGAATGAATACAACTTTGAAAGGAAACATAATTTTGAAGAGAAAAATAAAATACACAATAAAAAAAAGGGAAAATGCACAACTATCTCCTCAACCTATGGCTGAAATCCAAGAGACACACTTATACTATACTAAGGTCCTATTACCCCCCTAAACTTATTTTATAAGTAATTTTCTACCCCTTTTTCGCCTACGTGGCACTAGCTTGAAAAAAAAAGTCAACCAGCGTTGGGCTCACAAGATAGTGCCACGTAGGCCGAAAAGGGGTAGAAATTATTAATAAAATAAGTTCAGGGGGGTAATAGGACCTTAGTATAGTATAAGTGTGTCTCTGAGATATCGGGCATAGGTTGAGGGGGTACTTGTGCATTATCCCATAAAAAAATAAAATGAATACAAATATGTTTCTTAAATAACTATAGATTCATTTGACATATCTATTGGAATGAATACGAACTAATAAAGAAATTCAAGTTTAATTATACAAAATAGAACATGAAAACTAGAATGAATACAAATGACATACATATTCGAATGAATACGATTTAAGAAACGACACAAAATTCTGATAAATAAAATAAATGCATTGTGAGAAAAGTATGTCAAATAACATACAAAATACAACATGAAAACTAGAATGAATACAAATACAAATGACATACATATTGGAATGAATACAATTTAAGAGATGATACAAAATCTGGTAAATAAAATAAATACACTGTGAGAAAAGTATGCCAAATAACATATAAAACTATAGGTGTTCAAATTTGTAAATTTAAAAAAAATATTTTTTTAATAGATAAAACTCTAAGGTTTTTATAACAATAACTAATTTTGAAAGACAAGGACAAATAATGGTCTTTATGAAGAAGGAAGAGACCACCTATTTTAGGTCTCATAATCTATTGTAAGGAAAGTAATAAAGATTTTCAGCAACTTAATTTAATTTAAAATATTCTCCCCTGATTTTCTCTAGTTTGTCATTTCTTAATTATATTATGTTAAATTAAATATAGAAAAAAAATACATAAATCAACTCATAACAAACTAAAATATTGTCATTTTTAATAATAGTGAAAGTTTGTCAAGGGATCTTACTAAATGTCAAAATATTGTTGTTTTGAAAAATTTCCCTTTTTTTTTTACTTGAAAGTCTCTTAATGAGTCTGAATAAATTAGATCTGTGATGGAGTCTTATTCTCATTCAGATCCTTTTAAAGACACTTTTATTTTCAGAAAAAAAATTGTGTTTCATATGTTCTTCTTTAAAAAAATCATGTCTCTTTCATTCTCCAACTATATTAATTATACAAATTATTTTCCTTAAACTTTTTTATTTTTATTCTTGCTACTTGTTATCAAGAACTGATAAAATTTATTATAATTCTTTCATTCAATTAAAGTGCAAAATAACTTCATAAATATGTGTTGTTGAAATTAAAAAAATGACTACATTTTTTTATAATAATCATTTTTATTATTATAATTTATATAAGCAGTCCACCTAGTTCCATTTCATATATATATATATATATATATACTCATACACATACACACTAATATCTTCTGAGCAGATCTAATCATTCAGATGTGTATTTAGATGTCTTAATATTTATGAAAACAAACGAGACTTTGTATCAATTTTTTGTTACACAAATGATTTTATGTTAATACCATGTTTAAATATGGACAAATTAAAGAACTCACATACTTTTAAGGTCAAATTACAATCTATCCCTGAAAAGTTTATAATTACAAAAATACCTCAAAATAAATACAGTAATATAGCACTGATACATTAATCTAATATGTGAGATACATTAATTTGATGCGCGAGATACACTAATATGACGCGCGAGATATACTAACCTGATGCGCGAGGTACATTTTATACATGATACACTAATTTGATGCGCGAGATATATTAATTTGATGCGCGAGATACACTAATCTGATGCGTGAGATACACTAATCTGATGTGCGAGGTACATTATGAACATGATACACTAATTTGATGCGCGAGATACACTAATTTGATGCGCGAGATACATTAATGTGATGCGCAAAAATGAAAAATTTTGAAAATTTGTAAAACTTATAGGGGTAAATGGTAATAACTAAACTAAAAGGTGAGATTTTCGTAATTAATCCTTTAAATATTATGTCCCCCTAAAATAAGTATATAATTATACCTTTTTCTACTAATATTTGGATCTTTTTTTTTTTATGTATATCAGTTTTTTTTAACATATATACAACCTGATAATTGATATATCTATTTTGTCTGATACACAAATATATTTTATAAGATGTAGTTTTTTATATATTGATACAGTTAGCTGTATTAAAATTTATCAATACATAAATATAATACATTTCATGTTTATCAATGGTGGAAAATCTTTTACATTTGTTATCTGATAAACGAAATTGTCCACTAATTTTATCATGAAACTAAATCAAATACATTCATTGAAGTATAATTTTCTACAAGAATCATGATACAAAAAAGAGTCTTTTGATCAAGCAAATTTGAAGTTTCTAATCCTTGTCTAAATAGTAAATGTCGTAATAAGATTGACCAACTTAGATAAATTATTGAAGTTTTTTTTTTTGGTTCTCACTCTTAGCTTGACAAAATGAGAGTGATGTTCATCTTATCATCTGATACATTTTGTTATTTTTTGGTTATATTTGTCGATTTTTGGAAAAATCATTTTTGGGGCCTTTGTTTCTTTTTTCTTTTTTTGTTCTGATTGTGGTGTAACTTTATGGTCCAAGACTATTTTCATTTATATATAGTCTTTCGGATTTTTTTTATGAAAAAAATTCTCGGATTTGTGACTTCTTGTTGGTTGATGAATTTTTTAGACAAGAATGGTAGATCTTATTCAAACAAAAGTTATTGATATATCACTTAGTTAAGTTTTAATTTATCTAAGGCTCTATGATAACATTTGTTCAACTTTTATAAACTACATAACTACACATACATCACTACCATATATACTATATTTACCTCTAGTTTAAAACAATTACATATACTATCACTTTTAAATTTTATATCATATATTTTTTAAAATTTAATCATATACACAAATCTCTTAAATAAGAAATTGAATAATTATCTTAAATCTAAACTCCTTAATTAATGGTCCATTAACATGTCAATTTTTTTTTCACATCTGTTGTTTCATCCATATCCATGCACTTCCACCAACCCTCCTTCTTCCTTTATAATTCATTTTCTCCCTCTTTCTTCCTTTATCCATTCAATACATGTTTGCATTTTCAAATCAACATTACACATATAGGTTCGTTTCTATTATTTTATTATTCTCACGTATTTTGATTTTGTATCTGAGTTAGACTTCATAATATTCTGAAGTTCAATTTTAAAAAGTTTTACAAATTAGGTTTTATATTTTTTGATTTTGGTGTTCTCAAACACATTAATGGTTGAACATTTCTAAGATCGGATATTCGCGTTAAAGGTACCACACATTAATAATATTATACTAAAGCAAACAACTTTTATTTGTTCATTTTCACTCATGAATTTCTCACTGCAGGGAATGACTCTTCATCCGTCAATATTCAAGTGGAGAATATATCTAAGTATAGGATGACCCAATCAAGATATAAGAATTACACCAAACTTTAATCAAAAGAAAAAATATACCATTAGATGCACATCAAGTGCAACAATTTTAGATACACATCAGGTGTACATGTATTTAGTTAAGAGTTCATGTATCTGATTTAAGATTATATGTATCTATGATTAAAAATTTCAGATCCTCAAAAAATGGGAGAATTTTGAAATTTTTAGCTTTTTTTTTTTTTTTGATTAACGGTAAGACAAATATTTCATTGTCGTGATTTGTTCCTAAATTCATGTGTTTCAATTACATTTCATATTTAGATACAAGTAATTATATGTGTGTTTACTATGTATCCGAGATATATGATTTTGAATAAAATGTAAGAAATTGATAAGTGATACATCAAATTAATAATAGATATACATAACAGATACATGAAATTAAATTAGATCATATAACTAGATACATGGAATTAATTTTGTATTATATAAATAGATACATGAAACTAATACTGGACACATATAACAAATACAAAAAAATAATAATATTAGATACTTTTATGAAACATTTGAATGTACTTGTATGATACTCATGTATCTAAGTGTTTTGTTGATCGGATACATCATATATTGATAATAGATACATCAAATTAATGAATTTTATTATTTTAAAAGTAATAAAATGAAATTAATCAAATTACATGAACAAGATATGCATATTTATGTGTTTTATTAATAATATTAAGAAATTAATTATTTCAAAAAATAATAAAATGAAATTAATTAAACATAGATACACTCCTTGATTTCCGCCTTATATTAAGGAAATCAGTTACAAAAATTAATTTAAACAAATAAAATATGTATCTCAATTTTAAAATTCTCCATATACATGTATCTCATTGATTCAAACGCATGTATCCTAAGTATGAAATATAGTAGAGAAAGTAATATTTAAAACTATCGGGAATATGAGTAATTAGGACCTAAACTAGTGGGATTTATGTAGTTTGCCCAACTTTATTATCATCATATAATTCAAGATTAATCGATTTGAGACCCTTCCCTTCATACACGACCCAATATAAATAGTTTCTCTCCCGTTTATTTAAAAATATTCTAATACTCCTTCCGTTCACTATTGTTTATCAGGATAAATCATGCATAACCCCTGATAAAAGTTTAATATAAGGTGCAATTTGACTAATATAATCCCACTATCACTCATTATTAAAATGGTTTGTACTTTTTGAAAACTGGAAAAACAACTTTTTTTTACATTAAAGTAGTTTTGTAACTTTAAATGACTACTTTTTGAAATCATTAGTTAGGTAATTATTAAGGATAGAATTGAAAAAAGTGACTAATTATTTCTTGATTGTTTAAATTGACAATTAATTTTGGACAACTATTTTTTGATATACCTGACAAACAATAGTGGACGGAGGGAGTACCATCTGGACAAATGCTTGCTTCTAACTCTTTTTAACACTTACATCATGTTTTTGTATTATATATTACATAAACAGCTATTTTATTTTTGGCTTCTCACACGTAGGGGTGTTTGCAAATCGGTATATTACTATTTTTAGATGTTTTGATTCAATAGATTTGATATACAATTTTTAAAATGTTATACTAATATAAATAATTAATTTATGACCTATTTTTATTTAAATTTATTTGAGACTTCGTGATGACATTGTTGATTGTTTTTGTTATCATACAAACCAAAATTAACCGCTTTGAGACCCCACCCCCCACCCCCACCCCACACACACCCAGACAAAAATCGTTTCTCTCTTCTTCTTTTTTTAGTTTTTTTTTAATACCATCTAAAAGAAACAATATGTGTTTCTAATTCTTTTAATGCTTACATATTATTTGATATTAAATGCCATACAAATAATTATATTATTATCTCCTTCTCACATGTAGGGGTATTCGTAGGTTAATATAGTATGATTTTTACGTGTTTTGATTTAATAGATTTTTTAAATGCTATGTTAATATCATACATAATTAAATTTGATATGTTTCAACCTTTTTCTTTTTAATTTGTTAGATTTGATATCTTCAATTTGGATATGAACTTCTTTAGTTCAGATGTAAATAAAAATTTAACAAGATCCTGATTTAACTAAAACCTCATTTGTTTGCACTTAATGGAGGTTTAAATCTTAATGATTGACTAGCTCATTAAGTGTGTTTGTCTTATTCACTTGAAAGTCTATTAATGAGTTTGAATAAATTAGATCTGTGATAAAGTTTTATTCTCATTCATACCCTTTTAAAGACACTTTTATTTTTAGAAAAAATAATTGTGCTCCATATTTTTCTCTTAAAAAAACAAGTCTCTTTCATTCTCCAACTTATTAATTATACAAATTATTTTCCTTAAACTTTTAATTTTTGTTCTTGCTACTTGTTATCAAGAACTAATAAAATTTATTATAATTATTTTATATGATTAAAGTGCAAAACAACTTCATAAATATGTGTTATTGAAATAAGAAAAAAGATGATTACATTTTTATCTAACAATCATTTTTATTATTATAATTTATATAAGTAGCCCACTTGGTTCCATTTCATTTTCATCAAAATTAAAATATTTATTTATAATTTAAATATCTTAACACACACACGCATATAGGCACACACACGCACAAGCGCACACATAGTTATATTTAGTGAGTAGATCTATAGACAAGATCTTAATCATTCAGTTGTGTATTAAGATGTCTTAATCTTAATGAAAATAAACAAGACTTGATACTAAAAAGGCAATTTGCCACCAAGCCAGTATCCCTCGATTCCTAGCCATGGTTATCAAGACATCGAATTCTTATAACTAAATCGTTTATTTTGAATGACTACCACTAAGAAATGTGATAAAATGGATATATAAGATCTTTTTACCTTAATGTTTAGTTTGAATCCTAAGAATGAAAAATTAGAAAAAAAATACTTTTCTTTTTGAGTTTTACATGATGCAAATCCCAATCAACCAAACTAATAGGTTTGGATACAATCTGGTTATAATAAAATGCAATTAAAAAGGGAAGGACACATGGGTGATCTATTTTTATGGTACATTTATATATAATACTTGAAACATCAATATTAACGTTAGATACATATAAAGACAGAAATGAAAAATGACAGATAGAGAGTTAGAAATAGTTAACAACCTCATAAAAATGATTTCAAATTAATAATCTGTTTATACATAAATTATGAATTACTATCACTCATCATGTATGAAATATTTACAAGCTTGTATCCTCAAATGCATCCACCAACAACTCAGAAACTCAATTGATGTTTGGAAATTTTTTATCCCGTAACTCATACTCTACCGACCTTTTGCCCGTATCATCATATATTTCATATATTTTATTCATCTTAGCATGAGAAGTACTCCCATGATCAAGATCCTTCATCTGCTCAATCAACTTTGCATGGTTTGCTGAAAAAAGTGAAAAATCACTCTCATTTTGAACATTATGGACAAATCTTGGCTGAGTTTGAGAAGATGAAGGAGGAGGTTGAGCAAATAACTCAAAATTCGACGTATTTTTCAGAGGAATTTGTTGGGGATAAGGAGAATTTCCATGTCCAAAAGCAGTAGTACTGTAATACTGATTATGTGGTGGTGACTGTAGTTGAGGGTTACAAGGAACAATCATCCAATTACCATATGAACCATATTCAATAATAATGTCTGGATATGATTGGATGTATATAGGGTATTGATACACATAGGACCAATTGTACTTTATCTCAGGACGAAGCTCATTTAGTGTATGTGCAAAGAAACAGACTGGTCTGTTACATGACGTGCCAAGCTGGCACGGACTGGTCTTGTACTTCGCAGGGTGTAACCAGTACTCGAAAACTCCATGGCATAATTCACAATTATCTCCCTTTATGCAAGATGCGAATTTATAACCAGGACAAGGAATTGGCAAATAGTTGTATTTCCTTGGGTCACGTCGACGTGCTTTTTCCCCTTCATGGGTAAAAGGGCAAGATGTCCAATCGTGACTGTAAAGTTTTGAGCACTTTTGTACCTTGTAAATGTACATACGAAAATTGTCAGACTCATATAAATCTTGACTAATGAATTCCTGAAATACTTGAGAATTTGCTTCTTGCCCCACAAATTGTTTGTGAAATGGGGAAGATGATGAATAGTAATTGAAATATCGACTATTTGTATAATCCATTTATTGGGATGGTACAATTGAAGAAATATATAATCAAAATGCAAAAAAAGAATAATATACTTGTAAACGAATGATATATTCTACACAAATAGAAAATCAACTTCCCAAAAATAGAATAAAGAAAAACTTTCTAATGTAGCTGGTATAGAAACTTCAGATTTTTTTCCAAGGAGATAATTTCTTGTAGAGTAGGAGAGTGAGTGTGGAATTGGTGCTTCAATAATGAGGTTATATATAGCTAGAAGAACCAAGTGTTATGTACTCTAAGTATACAATAATGTACGCCTAGTTAATATTTTGTCCATCTAAATTTATGTGACACACTTTTTAATAGATTACATTGTAAATTCACTTTACATATATATATAATTTTCCTTTCTTTTTCGGCTTTTCAAACTTTTAGAAGCACCAAATATATTACTAAACTATCTTGCTAATTTTGGTACTTCCATATTATCAATGTTAGACATATAGGTAATTATTAGGATTTAACTTATATCTATTATATATCTATATAGTATAATTATATTTCGTATACAATTATGATATAAAATATGGGTATATCAGTGACTTCGATCGAGTATTTGTGTGAAAATTTCTATCAAAAATAAGATCCATTCTTTTATGTATTATTGTACATGTTCTAGTTATAACTACTACCTACATACAAAATTTCAAGTATTTATATTATATCATGAAAAATTCTAATAAAAATGAAGAGAGAAAATTAGCTTCCTCTCATGTGGATCCTGAATCAATAAATTTTAATCGATTAAGTGCTGGATTATATGAAATAAAAGCTTTAAATGAGGATAAGAAATTAGGTTACAAAATAACAATAAACAATTTGTCATGTTTTGGAAGAAAGAAGCAAAACTCTACAAGGCATCGTAACAACTAAATTAGCCACTTGTTTCGTTTATACAAAATTAGCATCCCAAAAAGAAGAAGAGGTAATTTAAACATCAAAGAGTTTTTAAAATTGTTTTGAAAGAATTTGTATTATTGATTACCTAAAATATATTTACAGTTTGTAACATTTCATGATAAGTGGAATCAGTAATTAAAAAAATAAAAAAATATAGTATGTTATAACAAGCTAAATTACATTGATAATATAAATACTTCTTATAAAATAGCATCAATTTATAAAAAATAAATTTATCATCTAAAAATGATCTTGACTAGGACAAAAGCAATTCTAGATCTAGAGAAAGACAAAAGTAAAGAAAATTGATTTTTAGTCCTTAAAATTTTAAAAATATTAATTTGGATCCTTGCAATAGCAGGAGCAGTACATATAAGTTCTTATTAATTGAACTGTGCACTTTCGATTCTTCAGCTAATTGTCAATCTTCACAAGTTCAATGAATTATTAACTAACAAAAATTAAATATCCATGTGTTGAGTTAAGTTGTTATTCTTTGTTTGAGGCAATATGATTATTACAATTATAATATTTTAAATATAACATATATATTTTCTATATAAGGAGATCATAGACATATATTTTATTTAAGTTAAGGTAAAAATTCTCAATGAAAAATGACAAAGATCAAAATCATAATTTATCGAACAGTCAAGATTATAATTATTCAATAGTAGTGAAATTTCATTTGATAAGAGCAAATTGAACAGTCAAGATTATAATTATTCAATAGTAGTGAAATTTCATTTGATGAGAGTAAATTTTGATTATAAATTTATAATGGAACATTAACTGGGTTGGGCCAGAATTAAGGATAGCATGCGTAGGCTTGTGGGGTCCAATTCCTTCTATGGTTAAAATAGAATTATTCCAATCTTATAAGGCCTCTATAAAATGTATAAGTAATTATGTATTCTATATAACCATGTATAATGTTTGGTTAATGATTCATACAGATCTGTATTTGTGGATTTTTATTTCAGTTTCAAAGATAATATGTGTATTTATGTTTGATTTATGATTGGTATATATGTGTTTAGTGTATCTGATATGCATAGTTCAAGAACAATCGAATACAAGAAGATTTAGAAGAGAAAAAAAGTTTTGATACCAAATTGATGAAACATAAATGAATTAAGACATAAAAACTTACCAACAACGTGTGTGAAATAATCATTGAAATCCCTTTCACTATTAACCAGAGGTCTCGAGTCCGAGTTATGAGTTTATGAATTTCATCATAGACATGCTTTATCCCGCCAGTAGATTTATTCAACCTTAATCTATATAATTTGGCAACTAAATTTTAAATATCGAATAACTGGAAAAACATAGAATTATATTCAAACTCCAACACATGATTTTTTTTTAATGAAGACTTGATTTTCTATGAATAAATATAAAGAGATGTGATTCTTATTTTATTTTATTTCCTACGAGTTTGTTTTTAAACATAAGTAATTTTTATACCTTTAATAAACTCAACATGACATATGAATAGAGAAATAAATCATTAATTGATGTAAGAAAAAAGAAAAAGAAAGCAAAACAAAGTGAATTGTCAAGATTGGTGAAGATAAAATATTTGTGTGATTTATTATATTATTATTGTAAAAACAAGAAAGAGTGATTAGCTCAAGAGACATGAAATGGTATTAGGCATATATCAAAAACTTAATTTTTAGAAAACATAAAAGGAATGAACAAATTACAACAATATAATAATTTTTTTGTTTTGCCAAATTTGCAAAAAATAATAATCTAGCAATAAAATTAGATCTAGTTTATGAACTGAGGTAACAATTACAAGAGGAGCTCATACCTTTAAAGACACAGTACACGGAGATTGCATGATCTGTGGACCGAAGATGTCTTTAAGGAAACTGATTTAATGGCATATATTAACTTATTAGAAATCTCATGTGTAGTGAAACATTTTCTTAGATATAGCGCTATATGAGGATATCAAAGTAAAGATCAAAGCTTCATATGAACCTCATCAAACTGCAGAAGCCTTGAGCTTGAAGAAGAAGACGCTTCCTCTCCGAAGCCTTCAAGAAGCCGACATCTGAGTTTATATGAGTAGAATGGAAGGAGTTGAGAGCTTCCCTAATTTCTTTTGGTTTAAATATTTGTATATTTGTTTGTTCTGTGCTTTTATTTTTCTTTTTGCCGAATTTGGCCTCTGTTCGACCAAATTCATTTAGGATTTTTTTAAAAAAAATTACTGTAATTTGGGCCTAATTAGAGATTTATAGTTATAATTTTCTTAACTATAAATTATAACTACATATTTTTGGAAGGAGAGACGTGCGAGACTAGAAGAGAGAGGAGAGAAGTGAGTGAGATCAGGGAGAGAGAGGAGAGAGGCAAGAGAGTTTGAATACCTATTGTCGTTGTTGTATTAGGTTGTATCAAAAATACAATTTATACACATGATTTATATCAAAATCAATACAATTATATCAAAAACTATTGTATTTAGCTACATATTATGAGGCGAGAGAGATCGAGAGAAGTAGGAGACAAGTGAACAATATTAAAAAAGGGAGGAGAGAAGCGAGCTAGATCAAGAGAAAATATACAGAGGCCAGTGAGATCAATAAAGTGAGGAGAGAGGATGAGTACATTTTGTATTTGTTGTATCGCGAATACAATTGATAGAAAATACAAATACAATTAATAGAAAATACAAACATAGTTGTTTGAATACAATTGATATAAAATACAAATCTCTCACCTATATTTGATTGAATATAATTGATACATAATACATTTGATAGAGAAGATTAAAACATATTGTATTCATTGTATCATGTTGTAACACCTCAAAAATCTTTTGTGCTAAGACTCGAACCATTCTTTATTGAGAGTAAGATTTTACCGAGGAATTAAAAATTTTCTTAAGTTTTAGGGCAGCTAGATGTAGCACCTTGAATTCCAAAAAGAACTTAAGAGAGTTCCTTCAAGTCAGATTCTTTTAATTTTTGGGTCAATTTCAAATGACCATACCTTTTAGCACAAGATGATTTAGGAGACGCATATGTTGATAATCTTGTTTAGTTCTTGAGGTTTTGTGCATCGTTCTATGATAATGAAGTGCTTGTTGAGTTCTTGAGGTGAGAGTTGCAAATTTCTTGACTAATATAAGTCTCAAAACAATCATATTTTAATCTTTTAATCCATCATTCTCTTCTCTCTCAAACCCTAGGGCAAACCCCCAAGGAAAAAATCAAAGTAGAATACTTCATTCAAGATTCTTTCAATCTTTTTTCAAGATTCTTTCAATCATTAATCAAGATTCTTCTTGAATGTAAGTCTTTCTCCAAGAATTTTAGTCTTTCCAACTCAAATTCCTTCGTACAATTTATAAATCAATAATGAAAATCATAATTCTTGGTCATAGAGATTTCAAGAAACTAATTCAAGAATCTCAAGAAAGATTTTCTTGATTGTTTACCATCAAGCTAGGGTTTCAAGATTCTTAATCAAGATTCTTCAAGAACCTTGTTCTTCCAGAAATGTAAGACTATCATAGTGTTGGATTAGTTCTTCCTCACTCCCTACATCTACTTTCGAATAAGTGAAGAGTAGTCTACGATTCTTTTCCAAGATTTGAGTATTCTTGAGATAAGTTGATTTTGTGTTCTTGATTTCAAGTTTTTTAAAAATTAATTCTATTCCTAATTATTGAGTTTCCATATTGTTATTGAGATCCAAGAGTTGATTTGTTCAACTTTATTTTTCAGCATGAACCCTATTTGAGTTATAAATCTTGAAAAGTTTTTTTTAAAAGCCACCACTCGAGTTCTTAAATAGTGTTTTTAGGAAGTAAGAATCAGAATGAGAAGACTCGTATACGTGAGTTCATATTATTATGTCGACCCTCGAGTCAAGCCGTTCATGCCCATAAATTTCGCATGAACTCCATAAATTGAGTATATTTGAGAGGACTAGTATCTTCAAGTTCTAAGTTCTTGACTATTGAGTTCCTAATCCTTTTGAGATTATATTTCTAATTGTGGGACTACTACATGTCACCCATGAAGGTCCTTGAGTTAGTTGTTCATGCCCATAATTCTGCATGAACCCTATGAGTCGAGTCGTCTTGAGATGAGAAGTATCATCGAGTCCTTGGGTTGAGTAGTTCATGCCCATAATTCTTCATGAACCCTATTAGGAGAAGTCTTTTACAATCGCTTTAAGCTTTTTGTTAAGACTTGCACACTTGAGTTTGAGGAAGAGTAGAGTCAAGTTTTATTTTCTTTAAAATGATATATGAGAACTAAGTATTCCCAAAGTGTAAATGTTTTTACATTTAATATGAGAAGAAACACCAATTTTGTAAAGAGCTTTGAGCAGTTTTTAGTACCATCTCTTTTAAGAGAAATATTTTTGAGTAATAATCTCAAACCACAGAAAGAGTTATATTTTTAAAAACATATGTGCTAGTATATTTTGGGAGTAGTATTGAGCACCGATATGTGGGAGATTTCATACAACTCACAACCCCCCACAAACTATGTAGCCAACATGGGTAGAAAGAGTCATACCTTTTATATGATTCCTTAATGCTTTTTAGCATAGACTAGCTGATCCACTTAGTAGTAGGTTCTATACCATGACAAAGTATATGAAAGTTCTGGCAGCGTGAGCTAGACACTGTATCATCACATAGCTCATAGTGATGGTTTCCGGTTAGAGAATTTCACAAAGAGTTATATTTTATTTATATATACAAACTGAGTTATTATTGTATTCTTCAATACATTGAGTTGATACGTGCCGTATTAAAAACTTTTCATATATTGCATCTTTTATTGTTGCTTTATCTTGAGATGAGTATCACAGTTGAGTATATTATTATTTAGTTGAGCTCTATTTCTCAAAGTTCAGTTTAACTATGTACCACAAAGTTGAGTCTCTTGTTATTGAGTTGAACCATGTTTCACAGAGTTGAGTCTCTTATTATTGAGTTGAACTATATTTCATTGAGTTGAGTGAGTTGAGAAAAGGTAAGTATGTTTATTTTCAATCTGTTCAAGCTTATGTTTATGTTTTGAAATTCCCTTACATGCTCATGTACTGAGCGATTTGGCATGCATCGTTTCATGATGTGAATACAGGTATTCAAGATCATTAGCAGGCGTTTCTCTGACGTCATGTGAGATTCCAGTGAGCTTTGGTGATTTTTCTTATATTTCAGAGGACTTCAACTTTACATTATAGTTAGTAGTTTTGAGATTTCGTGGGTCTTGTCTCGATATCTTTCCGTAATAGTAGAGGCTTCATAGATGACAAAGCTGAGCAGTTTTAGTATGTATCTTTTTTGAGTTTTTTTTTTACAAAATCTGAGTTCATCTATTGAGTACTTTTTAGAATATTTTAAAGTTGAGTATTTGAGTTATTGAATTTATTTTAATTTTAAGCTTTTGTATGCTTGAGTTAGTCTTCCACTTGTAGCCAGCTATGATGAGGGTTCTCTTGGGGATCAGCAGTGGTTCTCGAGTGTTGGCCACGTCCAGGGTGTAGACTCGGGTCATGACAAACTTGATATCAGAGTACAGAGTTCAAGTGTCCTAGAGTATCTATGAAGCCATGTTAACCAGGATCTTATTTATGACTGTGAGTGCCCCACTTCTATAAATGAGGAACTACTTACATTTAGGAAAAGTTTCCCTTCTTTCGTACTCTCAATCGTGCAATAGAGTTATGTCATAGAGATTTATTCTAACTCGTGCATTCTCATATCCCTTCGACTACCCTTCATACTAGAAGTGGTTGAAAAGAAAAGTTAGTTCTTTATCAATGAGTTACTCTTAGCAAAATCTTGAGGAAGTCATGATACTCCAGTGGGGCTTGAGGGAAGCCCAGGAGTGAGTTAAGTGTTGATTTTCAAAGGAATACGCCCATGTTCGTTTGAATCGTGTGTTGAAGATAAAAGTGAGTTGTACTCTCTTTTTGAAGCCTTGTTTCAGCTGAGATCCTCTTGAGAAAGTATGTTTAGAGATTGAGTAGTATTTTTATCCCAAAAAGGTAGCATGAGTTATGAAATTATGAGCACTAGTAGTGAAAGTGCCTAGAGTAAGAGGAAAGTATGTAGAGGTTCAGTAATCTATGAAAAGGGAGAGAGTGGTTGGGTAGATTATGTTATTGCAATCATGCACCCATCAGTTATAAGTGATAATTTCCTTTGTTAGTGAAATAAAGAATAAAAATGTTGTAGAGATTTCTTGATAGAAGGAAGAGTAATAGTTACTAGTCATGATGAGATAGAGTATATTGTTACAAAAATAGAGTTGATGTCGATGTGCTATCGTGTAAGAAGAGACTAAATATTTGTGCTGAATAAGAGAACAGAGTATTCATGAAGTGGTAGATCTAAGCTAGACTTATGATTTGTTTGAGAGGGTCATGATGTTCCAAAGGTTACAAAACCGATTGAGTAATGAGGTATAATAAGTGAACAAATAGTACTTAAGTTGTGAAAAAAGGATGTAACCAGTTTAGAGATGATGGAATAGGTTTATAGCTTCCAAGTGTTAGCTTTATATCTAAGGGGGAGATGATAAGATTTGAAATCAAGTCAAGTGTTTGAGAATAAGATAGTAATGAACTGAAAAGAGTATGGGAGATATCTTTTCAGAGGTCCTTTTAGTAGTGGAGTATTGTTAGAAGGATAAGGCTAATGATCTTACCGTGATAATGATGGTGTGATAATTCCATTTGAGGTTATAAATGTTGAGGAAGAGGAGGATGAGGTTTTACCATGAGAAATAGTCAAATGAGAGACCTTTGTTGCTTTCAAGTAGTAATGCAGGAAATTCTAGTTGGTATGGCAGAAAAGATAAGGGAATGATAAATTCTTAAGTAAAATCTTTATTCCTCTTTATGGTATGGCTCCAACTGGGGTGAAGGAATTGAAGGATCTGTTATACGATTCATTGAGCAAGGGGATCATTCACCCTAGTGTTTCTCCATGGGGTGCTCATGTGTTGTTTGTGAGGAAGAAGGATGGGGCCATGAGGATGCGTATTGATTATCGACAATTGAACAGAGTGATCGTGAACAACAAATATTCTCTTCTTCGTATTGATTACTTGTTAGATCAACTTCAAGGTGCATTTCTATTTTCTAAGATTGACTTGAGGTTTGGTTAGCATTAGCTGATGATTACAATTTCAGACATCCGAAAGATAGTTTTTGGCACTCGTTATGGCCACTATGAATTTCTTGTGATGTCTTTTGGTTTGACTAACCCCCCTACAGTGTTCATTGAGTTGATGAATTAGGTGTTCCAAACTTATTTGGACTCCTTTGCGATAGTGTTCACTGATGATATCTTGGTATACTCCAATATTGAACAGGATCACAATTTTATAGTTAAGGATTTTACTCCAGAGATTGAGGGAAGAGAAACTTTATTCGAAGTTCCCAAAGTTTAAGTTTTGGCTTGATTCTGTGGGATTTTTGAGATATGTGGTGTCCAAAGAGGGTATTAGGGTGGATCGATCAAATATTGAGGTTGTTAAAGGTTGGACCATTCCTATGTCAGTCAGTGAGATCCATAGTTTTGAGGGACTTATAGGCTATTACTGACTTTTTGTACATAACTTCTCCAACATTATATCTTCTTTGACTAGATTGAGTTGACAGAGTATGAGCTTCATGTGGTCTAATGAGTGCGAGGATAGCTTTCAAAATCTCAAGACCTTGTTGACGTTAGCTAATATTTAACTTTACTCGAGGAGGGTGTGGACTTCACTATTTATTATGATGCTTCTAGATTCGGGTTAGGTTGTATTCTGATGTAGAAAGGTAAGGTGATCATCTATGCTTATAGGAAGTTGAAGACACATGAGAGGAACTACCCTACCCATGATTTAGAGTTGGTAGTCGTGGTGTTTTTGCTTACGCTATAGCGACATTATCTGTATAGGGTTTACTCTGAGGTCTTCAAGGATCATTGGAGTCTTTAGTACACTTTTAATTAGAGGGATCTGAACTTTAAGCAGTGTATATGGATTGAGCTACTAAAAGACATGATATCACCATCTTATATCATCCATGAAAGGCCAATGTGGTGGCCGATGATTTGAGTAACAAGACTTGTTGCATTGGAAGTCTTGCCACTATCAATGCTGAGTAGAGAACATTGGCTAGATATGTTCAGAGGTTAGACAGCAGTCTCATTCGATTACAAATTTTCTAGGAGACATATGATTTGATTGCTTTTATAGAGGCTCATTCTTCCTTAGTTGTGTAAATCTGTGAGCGCAAATTTGATGATGAGAAGTTGTGTCTAATTCGATAGAAGGTGTTGATGGGGAAAGCCAAGGAGGTTGACCTATATTATGGTGTTTCCATGATTGGGGGCAGGATTTGTGTACCCAAAACATGGAAGTTTGTTAGATAAATTCTTCAAGAGGCCTATTGTTCTTGATATTCTATTCATCCTAGAGAGGCAAAGATGTACCATGATCTGAGCAAGCTTTATTAGTGGTGTATAATGAAGAGGGATATTGGAGATTTTGTTTCGAGGTGTTTGACTTGTCAACATGTTAAGTGTGAGCACCAGCAGCCCGAGGGTATATCTCAATGGATGCCTATTCCTACTTGGAAGTGGGAACGAATCACTATGGACTTTGTTGTGGGATTACCTACCACTGTGAGTAGCTATGACTCCATTTGAGTGGTTGTTGATAGGTTGAAAAAGTTAGCCCTCCATTCTGATTCAAGTGAAGAATATGGTAGAGAAGTTAGTCGAGCTTTAAACAAGTGAGATTATGCGAATACATGGAGTCCCAATTTTTATTGTTTGTGATCAAGGTTTCTTTTCTAGTTCTCTTTTCTAGAAGGAATTGCAACATGGTTTCAGTACTTTCTTAGATATGAGTACAACTTTTCATCCTTAGAGAGATTGTTAGTCCAAAATGATGATTTAGGAGTTTGAGGACATGCTCTGACCTTGTGTGATAGATTTTTGTTCTACATGGGATCAACATATGACCTTAGCAAATTTTGCCTGCAACAACATTTATCACTAGTATTTATATGGCCTATTTTAAGGCGTTCAATGGCAGAAAATGTAGATCTCCGATTGAATGGTTTGATTGCTGAGATAGATCATTAGATATAGACTTGCTTAGAGATGTGATGGAACAAGTTTGTATGATCTAGGGTAGACTGTTTTCAACCTAGAGTCGTCAGAAGAGTTATGCAGATCGGATAGTTCCAGCTCTAGTGTTCATGGAAAGTGATCATTTTTGGCTATGAGTGTCACCCATGAAAGGTATGATGAGGTTCGGCAAGAAGAGAAAGCTAAGCCCTAAATTCATTAGACCTTTTTAGATTTTGAGCCAAGTGGGAGATGTGGCCTATATGTTGGCCTTTCCACCTAGCTTGTCAGTTGTTCATCATGTGTTTCATATCTCCATGCTTTGAAAGTACGTGTCGTATGAGTTCCATGTACTTTCTCTTGATTCATTTGAGTTGGGCCCAGACTTATCTTTCGAGGATGATCCTATAACTATTTTGAATGGACAAGTATGGAAGCTTAGAACCAAGAAGATTACTTTTGTAAAGGTGTAGTGAAAACACCGTTCAGTTTGTGAGGCGACTTGGGTGACAAAGTCGGATATATGTGTTAGATATCCTCATATCTTTTAGGCTCCATGTAACTTCTTTTGCCATTATTTTCGGGGATGAACATGGTTTTTAGTGGTGGATAATGTAATGACCCGGTTAGTCATTTTTGTTTTTCTGAGAAATTTACTATTTTGCCCCTCCTATTATCAACCCCGAGTCTTCTATGATTGATATTTGAAAGTTGGTTTCCAAGTTGTGAGTAAGAAATTATTTATTTGGTAAGTTTTGAGTTTGAAAGACGTACGTTGCATAAAAGAGGTTTTTAATGTCCTTTGGAGTTTATAGTTTCATAATAGAATTCATCGATTAATTAGTCCTGGAATGTGGAATCTAATATGTGTGTATTGTATATTTTGTGTTTATAGTTTTTTTTAGTATTTAATGTCCTAAGTTTTGAAATTATGGAAGTTTAGCCTTTGGGTTGACTTTGATCGACATTCGGGGTTTAGATGCTCGAATCGAAACGCCGAGAGTTTTATTGGATCCGAGAGATGATTTTAGGCCTAAGTTAGGTCTTTGTTTATTTTTCTGAGGTTTCAAGCTTGTGTTAGACTTTTTAGGCGTTAAGTTAGGTTTTTGTGGTTACCACATATGTCAGGTCCAAGAGACCTCAGATTCGTGTTTCAACAGTTCAACCGAGTCAATTTTTTTAGTATAATCAATTTGCATATCTAGTTTCTATGTATGTGATTCTGAACAAATCTCAAAGTTCCTTTTGATGTTTTAAGAGTTGGCTGGTTATTTTGATTTTGTGTGTTTTGCGATTTCAAGTATGACATAAGTGAGACCCTATTCGCCTAAGCGAAGGGTTATAGTTAAGCGGGGTTTTCTTAAGTGAACCATGGGTCCGAATCACAATATTTGCAAAAGCTAATTTTATTTCTCGAAATAGAAAGTCTCCACTTATGCGAGGTTCACTTTTGTCAACCAAGAGTCACTTTTGTGATATTAGAGTAGCCATTTTGACATGCAATTTTGGGGATTCAGCCGTTTCTCCATTTTTGAGTTTGGAAAACCCTTTATTGCAATTTTTGAAAGATTTTCTCCTCTAATTCATTTGGATAAGATGTTATTACCCTAATACTTCAGTTTCCTTTAGTAATTTATGGATTCAAACAGCCAAATTTGGAAAATGGCAAGGTTTTGCAAGAAAATGAGTTTTGATCTAAAATAGTGATTTTAAAGTGGTTTTAAATCCTTTTTTCTAAATGGTTTTCACCATTGAATTCCTAAAGCCTTAAACAACATTTTCAAGTATTGTTTTCTGGATTCGAACCTTCTTTTGGAAAATGGATTTTGAGTTGATTGACCCAGCTCTCTAAATAATTAATGTGGTTATTGTTGTTTCTGAAAAGTGATCGTGAATACTTGAATTTTATAGATTGTATGCCTTTGGAAGTGAGTCGTAAAGGGAAAACTCAAGCTTTCGATTGATTGAAGGCAAGTGATCTCTTAACCTTAGTAACTTAGGAGAATTTTTTATTTCATTTCATTGTATATGTATTAGTAAGTAAGCGGGAATGAGGTGAATGGTTTACTTGATCCACTTGATTAATGTTAACAAAGTAAAATGGGGAAATGAAAAGGCTTCTTGATGTTAATGATAAATTGTGAATTGTTGTGTTGTGGCCCATATTTGATAAATTGGTGACTTAATTGAATGCATGAAAGTGGACTTGAATGATATGAATTGTTGTCTCGCCGTGTGGTGTGATATTACTTGTGTGCATTGATTATTGAACACCATGATGAGACACTTGATATAACCAAAGGAAAATGGTTCCAACTAGTGATATGATTGTTGAAAGGAAATGGTTTCGGCAAGTGATATTTTACTATAAAGCCTAAGGGAAATAGTTTTGGCTAGAGTTATGAATGCTGAAGGAAAATGGTTCGGAGAAGTGATAATTTGTGATAAATCCAAAGGAAAATGGTTCCGGATAGCGATATAAGTATCAAAAGGAAATGGTTTCGGCAAGTGATCTTTGTGATAAAGCTCAAGGGGAATGGTTTCTGATAGATATCTAAATGCCGAAGGAAAATGTTTGTGGCAAGTGATTTGATGTGATAGCCGAAGGGAAATGGTTTCGGCTAGTGGCATTGTGCTGAAGGGAAATGATTCCGACAAATTTTGACCTTTGTGATAATTTACTTGATGCATATATTTGACTTATTTAATGTATCAGATTGAACTACTTGATGTGCCTTATTTGTTTATTTTATATGTGAATTGATCATGTTGATATTTGTAATTGAAATTCCTAGTACTAAAGAGTAATGATTTGATACTTACCCGTTGTGGAGATGTCACTATTGGTTTATGATATTTGAGCCATGTGACTTGAGTATTATACAACTGTTAGGTTGGGCTGATTTTTGTGCAGATTGTAGCTTGAGGAGTTTGGTTGGGATGGAAAGGAGTATTCCATTCTAGCTAGGTTTCCTTATTTATTTGGTACCGTGTTGGTGGTACTCACTTCTTCCTTCTTCACTTGTGTAGGTTCTGATCCCATACCCGTGTGATATTTTTCTTCTTTCCGTGACTTAGAGGCTCGTGGAAGGACTTGTGAGGTAGATGCTCATCATCTTAATGGGTCCTCTTTTCCTTTTATTATGTTTTGTTCTATTTGAGAAGCAAAGACTTTAAGACATTCATTTATCTTTTGAATTTTGTATTTAAATTAGTGACTTGTACACGTGACAATCAAACTTTGGTGTATTGTTTAAAATAACTTTTCCGCCTAATCTTGTTCTTGCTTTATCTTTTCTCTTTTTCTTTCGTTTTTAGTTGGGTTGAGGTTGACTTGTCTTGGTGGGAATAGACAAGTTCCATCACATCCATTTTCGGGTCATGACAGTCTCAAAGATTATGTTATGAAATTATAATTTTAAGGAGCTATTTTTATGATTATTTTATTTTCCATGAATGATTAAATATATCTAAATTTTTACTGTTTCTATGAGTATGAATATGCATGTTTTCCACGAGGAGATTACTTAAAACCGAGTTGGAATAGCTGCAATTACCCAGGTCCCAGAACTACGTGCCCATGCAGTACTTTGTCTCAATTGACTTTAGCTAGTGGATTTAGCTTAGCTCATGATTAAGGTCCTTGCATTGGCAAATAGGACACTCTCTTTTTGGTATGAAAGAAGTATATTGAACTCCATGTTATAGCTAACATGGTTTATGTTAGTTAACAATATCTCCCACCTATGTTATGATTATGATATTCAATAATATTGTATAACCTCGTACTATGTCTTTTAGAATCAGACTATTAGTTTTCATGTTATGTTTACTTGGTCATTATATTATCATATTTTCAGACTTACCATGTTAATATATCATGTTTATGCATTTCACAATATTTATTACATTCTGATTACTGATCGCATACCATTCTTGTAACTATATTGTTTTGTAATATATGTGTTGGAGCGTGTAATACCCGCACTTTCAGAATGTCTAAATTAACCCAGACTTTCATGGAAGAAGTGATTAATAAATTAATAATGATTTGGTAATTGTATGTCTTATTTTAAGTGTACATGGGTCGTATCTCATATTTTGAAGTTAAGAAAGTTTTGAAATAAAAGTTGGTGAAAGTTACTGTAAGTTTCTTTTAAAGCTTTCGTTGTGGATTATGTGGTATACCTCTGTGGAGGTTTTATGTGCTAGATGGATTTTTTACATGAACTACGGGAGTAGTTATATACTTTATAGAATTGTTGACAGGGACATTAACGGACAATGCCTTATTTTTAAGATGAGCTATACTCATTTGTTTTCTGAGATATGTTTAGATGAGCTATACTCATTTGTTTTATGAGCTATGTTTGGCTTTTATTTTCTATTAGCAAACGGTTTAGCAGGTTCTGCTCAAGCCAAAGTTTTGGCATTAGGTGCTAGTTGCGCCTCTTGAGTTTTGGGCATGATAGAGCATTCTATTAGGCTTGTGGAATACTCTATCATTCGAGGTAGGTGATGGTTGTGATTTCATGATTGCGTGATGTATGTATGTTATTGCTTCATTGTTTTACTTGTATGTATATGAATGTTGCAATATTTATCATCCTTGTTGTAACTGAGATAGAAAATGACGTAGCCATTAAATCATGATATAAATATATGATCTTGATGATATATTTGTGATTGTGATTGTGGTGTGTGAATGGGATCTGATTGCCATATTTTGGCAAGCTAACTGGGATAAGTTTCCACGTTCTGGCATTACTTTGGATTGGGTTGCCATGTTCCGGCATAATATTGGATCAGATTGCCACGCTCCGGTATACTTTGGGATCAAATTGCCATGTTCCGGCAAGCTAACTGTTTGGGTTTGGGTTCCTTGAGAGGACCGATGATGTGATAAGCATGTGTAGTGTTTTGTAAAATTTTCATGTTGATAATGTTGTATATATTGATATTTATGCATGTGATTATAATGTTTGTTTGACTTGTTTATATTGCACTAGTGGGATAGCCTCGTGATCCTACTAGTACGCGGTCGTCGTGTACTGACTCTGCACTTGCTCTTAATTTTGTTGATTACAGGGCATTTTCAAGCGTCTATTTAAAGACCTCGATTAGGAGACTAGAGATCATCACATCGACTTCAAGGGTGAGGTGGATCTTTCGGGCTGCCATGGAGTTTTCTTGCGTCTATGTCCACCATTTTCGGACTTAGGCATTGCTTTAGATAGTTGAATAGTTCATTAGTTGGGGATGTATCCATTCTTGTTTAGATTTATGAATCTTGTTAGATGTTTTGGTACATTGAATTTCAGATTCTAGGTACTTAAATTCAATATTTGTTAGTTCATTAACTTTCTTCCATAACTTAATTTCCTTAGTTTTGGTCTAGTTGCTTAGTTTTGATTGTAGTAGTAGTACTCCCATTGGAGGGATAGTGTGGGTGCTAATCACGACGGTCTGGATCATGACAAAGTTGGTATTAGAGCCTAGGTTCGTTGATTTTTATATACTAAAACGAGTCTAATAAAGTCTCACAGAACGGTATGGGACGCCTTTACTTTTCTTTGTGAGGCTATAGGACTTTAGGAAATCTCAATATTTCTCTTTTCTCTTTCGTGCTATAGCTTGATTCCAATTGGTATCTGTCAATTCGAATTGGTAACTAATCTCATTCATTCTTCTTTTCGCAGATGGTCAATACAAGGTTCAACGATGTTCATCCCTTAACCCCCGTCAATGCTCTAGCTAAGAAACCTTCAACGCGAGGTCGTTCTCGAGGCAGGGTTAGATGAAGAGCTAGAGGTAAAGGTCGTGGGAGAGTGGCATCTGCTGAGAATAAGGTACATGTTGAGAATGCTCATGTCAATGAGAACCCTCATACGCATAATGAGGAGATAGATGAGGATATCGAGGTTGGAGATGTTGAGGAAATCGAACACAAGGAAGGAGTGTAGGCTGAGGCTACCGCAATCCCTCCCATCGATCCGGTGTTAGCTCAATAGACCATCTCATTCTTGAAAGGGTTGGCTGGTCCGGGAATGATTCCATCCGCTCAAGTCCCTACTAATCCTCATGTTGCTAGGACTGCGCCCAAGACAGGCGAGATGGGAGATAGTGATGATTTATTTCATCCTTTGTTGGGTTCAGTGATGAGCGATAATGAGCATGATATGTTGACTAAGTTTCTGAAGCTTAAGCCTATGGTATTTCTTGGTTCTGACACTAAGGATGCTTATGATTTCATTTTAGACTGTTATGAGAGGCTGCATAAATTGGTATTGTTCACCAACATGGGGTTGAGTTCATGTCTTTTCAACTTCAAGGTGAGGCCAAGCAATAGTGAAGAATTTATATGGAGTGCATATCTTCTACATCAACTCCACTTACTTGTCCCAATTCCATGCCTTGTATATAGAGAAGTATGTGCCTAAGACCTTGAGAGATTGCAAAAAGGATGAGTTTAAGTCACTAGAGCAAGGTGGTATGTCTCTGGATGCTTATGATACCATGTTTCACGCTTTATCTAGATATGCTACGGAGCTGATCACTACGGAGGATGAGAGAATCCGGTTGTTTATTAGAGGCTTGAATTCTGAGCTGAAAGTGTTATCTGTTCATATGACTTATGCAGGAAAGAGCTTCAATGAGGTGACAGACTATGTGAATAAAGTGGAGGGGGTGAGGCGGGATGGTCAGGCTAAGGCGTTTGCTAAGAGAACCAAGAATTCTTGAAATTTTTAGGGCTCCTATTCTAACGGGTCTTGTAGGCCAAAACTGGCAGCCAAGCCAATTCAGTCCTCTATGCCCGCCTCTACAGGTAACTATTTGGGAAACTCGTCTTATAATTTTCTAGATAGCCAAGGAGTCATGGTTTTAGCAGGCAGAAAACCATCCTATGATCGTAATTGCTATAATTATGGAAAACTTGTGTAACACTTCAAAAATCCAAGACGTGTTCTAGAGCCTAACATAAGTGTCATAAGGTCTAGACACTATTTTAAGGTCCATTTTAATGAATCTAAGTCATTTAGGAAGTCTAGAAACCAAAACGTCCAAGAACGTCCATGACGTCCGAAAACCAGTTCAATGAGGTAGTAGCGTGCCTTAGCCTATTTGACTAGCTTTTAGAAGTTAGAAAATGATGAAAATTGGTGGAAGGGTGTTTAACATGTGTTTAAGTTGATTCATAGTCGAAACTTCTGGGTACGACTCCCCAAGGACCAACCAAGGGCCTTTGAGGAGGACCCTTGCGTTTGGAGTCAAACACTGCCTGGACAGTGTGCACCCACGAAAGGGCATCGATGGGGCGTGTGTTGATCGACGGGGCATCGATGCCATACGTCGACCAACACTTAGCCAATTCATTGAAGGGGATATTTTTTACACTCTCTGAACTCATCAACAGATGTGCAGCACAGAAGGGGGGTTGGTCCGTCGATTGAGACACGAGGCATCGACGGGGTCTCGTGGGTGATTGACCTATTTTTGCTGCTCATTTTTAGTTGGGTTAATTTAATTAAATAGGGGATTAATTAATTAGTTAGGGGTTTAGGGACGACTAATTAAGTTAATTAACACCTCATATAAAGACCCCAAACCCATTAGACTAATCACAACTCACAAAACAAAACTCTCTTCCTTCTCTCTTCTTTCTCTCTCTATTGGAATACACCATTGAAGACCAAGCTAGGGGAGGGTTTTGGGGCTGTAAAGGGACGATTTCACCATCAATTATTCATCAATTAACAAGGTATGGGATCTAATTCACCTTTGAGACCTCTTTCCTCAAAGGGTTCCATCAAAATTAATTTCCAAAGTTGAGTTTTCAAGTGGGTTTTCATCCAATACGAAATTGATGTCATGAATTGATTTCTTTATGTTTTTTTGGATATTATGAATAGATTAACATGTATTCTAACCTAATTATGATATATCTTGATGGTTTGGTCTAGTTTGTAGAAGATGACCCTCAACCCTTAACCCTAGGTTATGATCTTGATATGAATTAGGTTGTATTGATTAAATTGACTTGGTTATTGGATGAATTACTATTAGATGATGTTGTTATATTAATCATCAATGAATTAGGGTGATTTGTAGTCTTTCATGGTAGTTCTTGAGAAGATGATCTAGGTTAGGAAGTATGTTATGAATTGACCTAAGTATCTTGTCTTAAGCTATGATGTTGATTATTGACTTATGATGATGTATACCCAAATTGGGTTGAATTGAGGGTTTATGGTAAGACTTTGATGATGAACTATGAAGAAGACTTGGTAAGTCTTATGATCCATATCCTTTACTTCAAATTGTGGTTAATTATGATTAAGTCATGATGTTGTATTGGAGTATGCCTTGTATTAGGATTGATATGATGGTATGATGTCGAATTGTAACGTCTTGATTATGATTGTGAGGTGTTGGATTAAGATGTAAATGTTATAAGGATGGTGAATGATTTACCAATGTGCTAATCATGATATGAGAATGTTAATGTGCTAACCTCACCTATATGAATTGTATGAAAGGACAATACTCATGCAATTATTATTGAGCTATGATGATGATGAATATACAGGGGTTAGACCCTATGACCTACAATAATCTATGATGATTAATAAAGACATTAAACACATTTAAAAAAGGGACTCTAGCTTAGCACCGAGTGAACTAGAGTGAGGAGTGTCCCTTCCTACATAGGGAAGGTAGGATCACTAAAGTACTCTTGAGATTGGAGGCTACAATGCATGTAGCATAAAGAGAGTCCCAACTATATCTCCAAGTTCTTGAACTATGTTGCCCCCATAGGAATACTAGCTAGTGGATCCACATAGTTGCTATGTTTATGTTTTGGTACTACCTTGGCAAGTAGTTTGCCTTCTTTCGGTGTAGATTTCCATGACACCAGATTTCACATTAGCTCATGTGGTCTATGTCGGTTAGGTCAAGATGTTCCCAAAAGGTAAAATGAACTAAAGGATTGGACTCTAACTAAGATGACCTAAGGGGTCTAGCTTAGTCTAGGTAGGGGTATGAGACTCTACCTAAGCATTACACTAGTTAGCCTTGAGGGGAGTCTTAGGAGGATGTTCTTATGTATGAATATGCTTATAATGCTATATGCCATATATATGATGAATTTTCACATTGTTGATACTATAAGTTGATTGGTGTCACTTATGAATATGCGTTGGTCTATATAGTTAAAGTATGATGTTATGTACTCTTAAATGTTATGATATGTGAAGCAGGATGTTAGTCATGATTCTTGTTGGGTTAGTTGATTGAGTAAGGTTATGGGGCTTTGCTTGGTCATTGCACTTGTTGATTTGATAGGGGTTCATGGGTAATTGTCTTGCTTTGGTTATGTTGAAATGTACTCTTATACATGCTTGTTCCTAATATGACTTGATGATAGAGTTACTTGAATGTGTATTCGATTATACGATAAGCATGATTGACTTGACTAGACTTGATGTTGTTGTTCTTGTGATGTACATGCCTATGATTTAATGAACATGCATTATTGGTTGGTATGGTCTTGTTGAATGTGCATAAAGGTTTTAAATGAAAAGTGTATACCTTATGAAATGTCCCTTTTCTTAGCATGTTTTCATAGTATGTGTGCATATGGTCTCATACTTAGTACAAGTGGTGTACTAACCCCATTTCTTCCTTTTCCCCAACATTTTAGGTTCCGGTCATTGAAGTGCTTTGAAGACGACTTGAAGAAGGCTTGGATCTCTTGATCATCCAAGTAGTGTAGGTCCTCAATTTCCGAGGGTGATGCCACTATCTAGCTAATGGAGTTGTTTTAAGTTTAAGACTATTATGTTCTTTCTTTTCCATTTAGTATGAAACATTGTATAGCCCATGTGAGGCATTATTACTTTGATGTATGGGTTATGCTCAAGTTATTACACTCTTATTAGATAGTTATGAGATGAGACGACTATTATGACTATGCTATTTCTTATATACTTATGTGCAATAAAAGTAGAAGACTAATTAATTATTCTATACGAAGGGTCTATGTATACTCGATATATATATATATATATATATATATATATATATATATATATATATATATTATGTGTATGTATAGGTCCATGTAAACCTCCGAGTAGATGTAATGAAAAGTTTTAAATTTTCCGCTAATTTGACCTATGAATGTAATGATGTAAACTAAGAGGCTAGTCTTAGTCCTTAAAGAGGACGACGACGCAAGTTACATCTAGGGGGTAAACTCAGATGTGATAACTTGGACACATGAGGAGAGATTGCCCCCATCCGCGTGTGCTAGAATCCACAACAACCATCTAGTGTAGTGGTACTCGCAGGTAACGGTAATAATAGTCGAGGGTGTCCACAAGGTGGGAGAGGAGGTAAGTAGAGAGGTCGAGGAGGTAGACGAAACGTTAATGGTAGTGCGAGAAGAGGTAATGTGAAACCAGGCAGGGAAGTAGCTAGTCAAGATGATAGGGCTCAATTTTATGCTTTTTCGGGCAAAAATGAGGCAGATGCGTCTGACACGGTGATCACATGTACTATTCTTGTCTTTCACCGGATGGATAATGTATTGTTTGATCCGGGTTCCACTTACTTTTATGTATTCGTGAGCTTTGCGTCCAAGTTTGATATGATTTGTAATGTACTTGAGCCCTATACATGTTTCTACCCCAGTTGGCGAGTCAGTCATAGTCACCCACGTCTATCGTGCGTGTCCTATTTTGTTTATGGTTTTCAGACTTAGGCTGATTTGGTAATTTTGGATAAGGCTGATTTTGATATTATCTTAGGTATGAATTGGTTGTCCCCCTATCATGCTGTATTAAATTGTAATACTAAGTTTGTGACTCTAGAAATTCCCAGAAGGGAAATATTAGAGTGGGAAGGGTGTACAAGCCTAAGCATGCTAAGATTATATCCTTCATTCGATCTAGTAAATTGGTAGAGCAGGGTTGTTTCGATCATTTAGCTCATATGAGAAACGTTGAGAGAGTCTCCATATATTGAGTCTATTCCGGTGGTTTCTAAATTTAGCGAAGTATTCCCTAATGACTTGCCTAGTATGCCTCTAGATAGAGATATAGATTTTTGTATTGACTTAGAGTTCGGTACTTGTCCCATTTTCATCCCTCTATATTGCATGGCTCTGGTGGAATAGAGATAGCTTAAGGCTCTAATCCAAGAGCTTCTTGATAAAAAATTTATTCAACCCAGTGATTCTCCATGGGGTGCCCCAGTGTTGTTTGTTAAGAAAAAGGCTGGGGAAATCATAATGTGTATAGACTATCAACAATTGAATAGGGTCACTATTAGAAACTAGTATCCTTTGCCTCAAATAGATGATCTTTTCGACCAATTGCAAGGTGAAACAGTCTTCTCTAAAATTGATTTGAGGTCTGGCTATCATCAATTAAAAATTAGGCCAGAAGATGTGCCCAAGACAACATTTAGGACTCGCAATGGGTAAGCCTGGCAGCGGAACCGGTAATTACCGATTACCGGTTTGGTACCGGTTAGTCCCGGTATGGACCGGTTCAGTCCGGTTCTAGGACAGGTAACGAGACGGAAATCGGGATTTACCTGTACGTCCCGGTTCTGGGACAGGTAACGGGACAGAAACCGGGATTTACCGGTACGTCCCGGTTCCGAAACTTACCAGTCCGGTCAAAAAAGTTTTTTTATTTAAAAACTATCCGTTTATAGCCGTTGGGTAACGGCTAGTGGCCCCCACCAATGGCTATTTGACCCAATTTTCAGCCACTTACACCCCCTACCCCCCTAACTTTTTTAATACCCCAAAGTTTTAAAAATTACACTTTAACCCATTTTTTTACTTATAAATACCCCTAAATTTCATTCTTTTAAATCACAAAATCATCTATTCATCTTGTATTTCTCAACTCTCTACTCTCTAATCTCTAATTCTCTAATATATAATATCTTAAATTCCGGTGTTGCCTTATTTGGTCTTTGGAAATTGGATTTGGAGTTCAAAATTCAACTTTCAACTTTCCACGTTCGGCTTTCGGCGGTCATAAACATATACTTTTTTAAGTAGACGTTCGGTATATTCGTTCCAACTTTTATTTTACATTTTATTTATATTTAAATAATTATATTTATTTATTTTGTAATTTATTATTTGCATTACATTTTTCGTATTATATATAATCTCGCGTTTAATATTTTAATATGGATTCCGGTAAAAATGTTGTTCAAAAAGGAAAGGGTAAAAAAGTGCAATAGAGCGTGTTAAAAATACGTGTAACTTTACATCATCCGATAATGCAAAAACCGGTAGTTCTTCTAGATCAAAAACTAAAAAATCTACTATATTAAGAATAAATACGGATGATTATACACATGTTGATGATACGGTTTTTAATATTGATAGTAATTCAGGATTAGATCCTTATCATGAACATTTACAACGTCGCTTTGGTAATTTTGATGAGGATTTGCTTCGAGATAGTGATAATGATATTGATTATTATACTGATACGCCTACTTTTGATGATGATGATGATGAAACTGAGCCACCTACGGCTACTAATACTCTCAGTCCCGCTCCTAGTCCCGCTCCCTTTCGTTGTCCTGCCCCTGTTCCCCCCGTACATCCTAGGCCTAAGGTAGAACGTTCTAAAAAATCGATTGTTTGGCAATTTATGACACAAAACGAAGAAAAAACACAAGCTATTTGTAATAAATGTAAACATAGATTAAATCATAAAACTGTTGGTAAATCTGGCGGGACGAGACATTTGAGTAGTCATTTAATGTCTTGTTGTAAAAATGAATTTTTGCATGCTAAAGCGGTAGCGGAAGCTAAAAAAAAGGGTACCCCCTTTCCTAAAAATGTAGGAGTAGGCGGCTCTAACATGGTACAAACACAATTAAATCCGTCTAATGTTTCTGGCTCTAGTTTACCACTTTCATATAGTAGAGAAAAAGATCTCGACGAACTAGCTAAAATGATATGTGTTATGGGTTTGCTATTTAATTTTGCTAAAAATCCCGGTTTTATACATTATATTCAAATTGTTTATAATCCAAATTTTAAAGGTTTTGCTAGAAATACAATAAAAAAGGTTGTATTTGATTATCATGCACAATATTTTCAATATCTTCGTTGTTTATTTTATTATAATACTTGTAAAATAGCTATTACTTCTGATATAAGTCGTAGTGTAAACGGTAACGATTATTTGACTGTTACTGCACATTGGATTGATGAAAATTGGTATATGCAAAAAAGAATTTTAGGTTATAAATGTTGTCAAATGCAAAAAACCGGTAGTTATATTGCTCAAACTATTTTAGATATTTTACAAAGCTATGGAATATGTGATAAAATAAGTAGTATAACCTTAGATAATGCTTCAAGTAATAATGTTGCTGTTGAATATTTAAAACCTACTCTTTGTCCTTTCTATGGTGATAATTATCATATTAGGTGTACTGCACATATATATAATTTGATGGTTAGAGATGGTGTACATATGTATAATAACGGATGTACGAAAGTTGAAAATGCATGTCATTTTATATTTAAATGTCAAGTTAAGTCTAGGCGTAAAGATTTTCAAAATCGTTGTTTTGAAAATAATCTTCCACCTAGAAAAATTCCAAAAACAGTGTCTACTAGATGGAATACTTTATATGAAATGCTTGTAGTCGCTTATGAATATAGAATACCCTTACAAATGGTTTGGAATGCTCATAATTCAGATATAACATATAGACTCGATGATAGTGATTGGCGTGATATAAATGAACTTATAGATTTCCTAAAAGTTTTTTACTTAACTACAAAAATAATATTTGTACTTTATAGTCCATCAATTTGTACTGTTTTGCCTGATATTTGTAGGATTTCTTCTAAATTATATCAATTTAAAAATAAACCAAGATTTCAACAAACCATTGAAAAAATGATTCAAAAATTTAAAAAATATTATATTCCTATTTCTCAAATTTACTTAACCGCGTGTTAGTTAAATCCTCATTATAAAGATGTAGGTGCATCAAAAATGGTTGAAAAAATTTATTTTAACTTAGATATTGATAGTGTATTAGAAGAAATTCCTAGTTGTCAACAAGTTAAAGATAGCATAAAAATTGAAGCTAGAAAATTGTATGATTTATATAATGCTAATATAAATTTATCAAGTGAACATGAACCTCAAAGCTCTAGGAGTAGATTTGATGAAGATAATATTGATGCTTATTTATATGATTATCTTGAACTTTCTTACGATAATAGAAATGATTTTGATGCCTATGTTAATCAAAATACAGAACCTACTGAAGATATTCTAGCATAGTGCAGAAATCACGGCAAAGGATTTCCAAAACTACAACCGATGGCTCGAGATATATTAGCTATGCAAGCGTCGTCAGTAGCTTCGGAAGGCGTCTTTAGTGCAACAAGGTTTCAACTTGGAGATCATAGGCATTCACTAGCAGTCGATAGCTTGGAGATATCGGTATTATTTTGAGATTGGATTAATGCCGAGAGAAGAAATTTGGGTCGTGAACCACTACCGACCAAATTTCAAGATGACGTTGATGAAGTAATGCAGGATTATAGTGACGACGGGATTGAAGCAATGGAAGATCTATCTATTCAACCAATTCCCGAACATGTTACTAAAGAAATGTTGAATGATTTACGAAAGGATTTATATGGTGGCACCAACTATTAGTAAGAGTATGATAATTTGAGATTTAATTCAAACAGAACCCTTCCTAGAAGGTGGCTGTGTAGATTAAATCTTTTAATACTCTACTAATATTTTTGTAAATGTAATTGTAATATCAAATAAATATTAATAAAAATATAGGCTATTCGCCTACCGGTTCCGCTGCCAGGCTTAAGAGCATGTCAATCATATTCGTATTGTTCTGGGAGTTTTTGTGAAACCAAGATTGTATGCAAAATTTTCTAAGTGTGAATTTTGGTTGGTTTCCTTAGCATTTTGGGGCATGTAGTTTCGGAGGAAGGGGTAATGGTATATCTTTAAAAGAATGAGGATGTTTAATATTGGGTTCAGCCTAGCTCTGTGACGGAAGTTAGGAGCTTTGTGGGGTCGCTAGCTACTACTATCGGTTTGTGAAGAATTTTGCTTCTATTGACACTCAGTTGACTACTTTGACTAAGAAGGAGATACCATTTGAATGGAATGAAATACGTGAGGAGATCTTTTAAAAGCTCAAGACTCTCTTGACTACCACACCTATCCTAGCATTACCGGTGGAAGGTAAGGATTTTATAGTTTATTGTTATGCTTCTCATTTGGGGTTGGGCATTATGTTAATGCAACATAAGAATGTGATAATCTATGTGTCGCGCCAATTGAAGGTACATGAGAGAAATTATCCAACTCATGACTTGGAGTTGGCAGTGGTAGTATTTGCCCTTAAGATTTGACGTCATTACCTCTATGGCGTTTAGTGTGAAGTGCTTACCGATCGTCATAGTCTGAATCATATATTCACTCAAAAGGATATGAATTTGAGACAACATAGATGGATGTAGTTACCCAAGGATTATGATGTGACCATTCAATACCATCCGGGCAAGGCTAATATGGTGGCAGACGCTTTGAGTAGAAACACGATAAGTATGGGTAACTTAACTTACTTGAGTGTAACCAAGCGATCTTTGGCAAAAGAAATCCAGACCTTAGAGTCTAAGTTCATGCAGTTGGGCATCTCTGAAAGAGGCGGGTGTTAGTTAGCATTGAAGTTAAGGCCACCTTCATCGAGGAGATCAAGGACAAACAATTTGAGGATGAAGATTGGAAAGAACTCAAAGACAAAATGGTGCATTTTAAGGCACAAGAGACCACTCTTGATACGGATGGTGCACTTATAGTGAAAGAAAGGATTTGTGTTCCTTGATTTGATGGCTTGATTAAAAAATTTTTGGCGGAATCTCATGGTTCGTGATATTTTATTCATCCGGGTGTGACCAGGATGTATACAGATCTAAAGTGAATTTATTGGTGGTCAGGGATGAAGAAAGACATTGCGAAGTTTGTGGCGAAATGTTAGAATTGTCAACAAGTGAAGTATGAACATCAGAGCCTGTTGGATTGCTTCAAAGAATGCCAATTCCGAAATGGAAGTGGGAAAGAATAGCCATGGATTCTGTGGTTGGTCTTCATAAGACTTTGGGAAAGTTTGATTCTATTTGAGTTGTGGTTGATAGATTGACTAAGTCAGCCCATTTTATTCCGGTAAAACTAGATTATAATGTTGAACAATTGGTGAAGATCTATGTAAAAGAGATAGTGAGGCTGCATGGTGTGCCCCTTTTTATCAACTCAAATAGGGGTACCCTTTTCACTTCCAAGTTTTAGAGGAAATTCCATGATGAATTGGGCACACAACTCACTTTTAGTACGACTTTTCATCCACAGACGGATAGACAATCAGAGAGGACTATACAAGTGTTGGAAGACATGTTAAGAGCTTCTGTGTTTGATTTTGGAGGGCATTGAGATAAGTTATTACCTTAATGCGAATTTTCTTATAACAATAGCTATCACTCCAGCATTGATATGACACAGTTTGAGGCATTATATGGGACGGGATGTAGATCACCCACGAGTTGCTTTGAGGTTGGAGATGTGAAACCTTTGGGGGTTGATCTAGTGAAGGATGTTCAAGATAATGTGAGGAGTATTCAAGATAAACTTCTACCCGCTCAGAGTAGATAACAGAAGTATACAAATCATAAAGGGCGAGACATGGAGTTTCAGACTGGCAAAAATTTTCTTCTTAATGTATCACCCATGAAGGGGGTGATGAGATTCGGCAAGAGGGGAATTTTGAGTCCGCGGTATATTGATCCCTTTAAGGTTCTCAAATGTGTAGGAGCGGTGGCGTATAGATTTACTCTACCCCTTAATTTATCCGCTGTCTGTCCCATATTTCATGTGTCTATGTTGAAGAGATATCATCGTGATGGGGATTATATCATTAAGTGGGACTCAATCGTATCGGATAAAGACCTCCAATATGAGGAGGAACCTATTGCTATTCTTGATCAAGATGTACTCAAGTTGCGAACCAAGGAGATTAAATCTGTGAAAATTCAATGTAAGCATCCTCTAGTCGAGGAAGATACTTGGGAAACCGAGAAGGACATGCGAGACAAGTATCCAATTGTTCACTGATTCATGTACTACTTTGCTCTCCCCTTAGCCTTTTTTCCCTTAGTTTTGTCACTAGGAGACGAGTGAAAAGTAAATTGGTATCTATTGTAAAGACCAGGTTCCGTCGTTATAGAAATACAAATGAGGCAAAAATCGGGGCCGGAAAAACTTTTTCATAGTATTAGGATTTTCTCAACCTTGTCCAGATTTGGAGAAAATCAGAGTCATCAAAGTGTAGGGAAATTTGGTAGCAATCGGGTGACTTAATTAAAAATTTGGTTACATGAGGTGTTATATAACTCGTTAACAAATCCGTCCTATTTTATATTATTGAATTTGAGTGAGTAGAGCTCCAGGAATCGACCTTAGCATAAAAGGTAGTTTCTGAGCATAGTGGAATGGAGGTGTGCTGTAAATTGGGACTTTGAAATTATGCGAACGAGATCTCTATAGCGGGATAATGGTCGCTGTGACGGATGAGACGAGACTTAAAATCGTAAATTTTTGGGAAGTGCTCACTGTTTCAAAAATGTCGTTGTAGCGGGATTTCAAGCCGTTGTAGCACCGCCGCTGTAGCGGGAAAGTGTCGCTATAGCGGTACAGGCGCGAATTAAGTTGTTAATAGAACCCCTAAACGACTTTATTTGACATTTTTTACTTTTAGAGTTACAGAACGACCCACAAGTGACCCTAACTCGTTTCCACCATTCGTTAGGCTAAACGTAAGTTTTTAACTCTCCAAATCTATTTTTCGATCCATAGAACGTAATTTAATGGGTAAATATTGATGGGGAGGGTTTCCTGAATAAATTTTACGGTGGAAACAACCCTAATCTAGATAGTAGAGATCATGGGTATGATTAAGAGTTATGAACATTGTTAGTAATTCAGGTGTGATTGTTTATTGATTTCCATATGTTATTAAATATTTTTAGACCAAGAACAAGCGGAACGAATCTGGAAAGGCAAGGATCAAGTTTGTTAGGGTTTCAAGCTTGTTTCGAGGTAGGTGATGGTTGTGATTTATGATTGTGTGATGTATGCATGTTATTGCTTCATTGTGATACTTGTATGTATATGAATGTTGCAATATTAATCACCCTTGTTGTAATTGAGATAGATGAATGATGTAAATGTATGATCTTGATGATACACTTGTGATTGTGATTGTGATTAAGGTGTGTGAATGGGGATCGAATTGCCACGTTCCGGCATAACTTTGGATCGGGTTGCCACATTCCGACACAATATTGGATCGGATTTCCACGTTCCGACATACTTTAAGATCGGATTGTCACATTCTGGTAAGCTAACTGTTTTGGTTTGGGTTCCGTGAGATGACCAATGATGTGATAAGCATTTGTAGTGTGTTGTCGAATTTTCATGTGGATAATGTCATATAGGTTGATATATATGCATGTGATTGTAATATTTGTTTGACATGTTTATATTGCACTAGTGGGATAGCCGTGTGATCCTACCAGTATACGGTGGTTGTATACTGATTCTGCACTTGCTCTTATTTTTGTTGAGTATAGCGCATCTTCAAGCGTCTATTGACAAATCTCGCTTAGGAGAATAGAGATCATCACATCAAATTCAAGGGTGAGCCGCATCTTCCGGGCTTCCATGGATTTCTCTTTCGTCTATGTCCACCGTTTCCAGACTTAGGCACTGTTTTATATAGTTAAATAATTCATTAGCTGGGGATGCATCCCTTCTTATTTAGATTTATGAATCTTTTTAGATGTTTTGGTACATCAACTTTCAGGTTCTAGATATTTAAATTCTGCATTTGTTAGTTAATTAACTTAATTCTGTAACTTAATTTCCTTAGTTTTGGTCTAGTTTCTTGGTTTGGGTTGTAGTAGCGGTTTTCCCACCGGAGGGATAGTGTGGATTCCAATCACGACGGTCTGGGTCGTAACATCCTCATTGTTTGGAAACAACCATTAATGTTTTCTTATGACCATTTCAGACTTTAATTTAGTTTCAGACGTTCGAGTGAGCTAGAGCTTGTCCTAGAACCTCACTTATGTTAGTGGCTATTGTAGAAGTTAGTGTGTATGCATATGTGACCTTGTACTCAGATTTTCTCTTATGACATGTCAAGACATTTAAGACTTTATTTCCTCTATTCATGTTGTGACACCTCGCCCGTTTGAACCTTGGAATTAACTCGTACTTTTGGAATAAGTCTAATACTACCTAAAATATTAGGAAGGATGTTACATGAGTTATTTTTTGTGCACAATGTTTGTACTTTAAGTTTTAAGTTCAAGGAAGTTGGAAAATAAAAGTTGGCAAAAGTTATTATAAATGTCGTTAAGGAATTCTTGGCAATATAGGGTGACATTTTAAGAAATAATATATAAAGAATAAGAATACCTATGAAATATCAAATTGAATGTCTACGAGTCTAGTTTCCAACGCATTGAACCATTCATCAATATGACTTCACAATTGGGAGATATGTACATTTTCGTTAGGCTGTGCAGGCAGATACCTCAAAGTGGGTCCCAGCCCCTAAGTCGTTCATTCTTTAAATACATCCATCTCCTTCGTTTTGTCATTAAAACTAATAAAAAAACCTAGAAAAATCAGAACTCAAGCAACTAAATCCTTCATGGGTGTTGATTCTTTCAACTCGGAAGTTTCTCTACATCGCGAGCTCAACGTTGTGGTATAATTTTTTTTGTTGATCTGGGCTCCAACTGTTGCAGTTGCAAAGAGGCAAAATCTTTGTATTATTATTTCAGTCAGTTTTGATGAAGTAATCTTATTTTTACAACCCTCCTTGATAGTTCCATGTCGTAGTATCATTTTTGTATACATTTAGTCACGTGGTGGTGTTTTCGATATTGCGGTTGTGTGCAACTTTTTTGTCTTACTTGGCTTCAGTATTATTGTTGTTTATTGATGGTGTTAAGGTGCTTGAGGTTATTGGTGTTTGGTTTGATTCCTACTGCAGTGGCATACAATGGTTGTTGGATTGAATGACATAAAGCACGCCTAGTTATGTTGATTCTAGAGCTTGTGATCCTTTGAGACGTTGTTGGAATGTCTTTAATGGATTTCGTTGCTAATTAATGTTGTTTTGGCCTCATTTTATGGTTTTGACTATGCTGGTTACAAGTGTGGCTTAGTGTCTTATTGATCACTTATGGTTCATTCTTACAACCTTGTTGATTTTTTGCATTATTGTGTTACTATGGTTAGCCAAGCATCAAATGACAACTTTTGGACATTTGTTGAAAGGTATGTTAATGCTATTATTTCTTTTCTAGCATGATCCTAATGTCCTAAGCTTGTGATGGCTATGGTATTACCATTCGTTGACCGGTAGCCCTGTCCTGATGAGTCGCCCACGACCATATGATATAATGTCTATTAGCAACACTCTACTTCTTATTAGTAGCCTATAAATCATCTTATGACTCTTTCTAATTAATTGTGTTTACTTGTTATAGTTGTAATTTGATGTTGTCTCATTGTCGGCTATGAGCTTGTTTTGGCCTCAGCCAACATTGACATTGCAGAGTTCTAGAGCATACAAATTGATTCTTATACCGAGCCTACAGGCGGAGTAGACCGAGCCTATGGGCCGGGTAGACCGTGACTATGGGCCGGAGATGTTATACTTTTGGGGCATCATATATGTATTGTACCACTAAGCCTCAAATTCACATTGATTCATGGCACACCTACGGGGCAACATATATTGGTAAAACATATATGTATTTTACCAAAGAACCTCAGATTTGCATTGATTCATTGCACATGTAATTCAAAGAGTTCAGAATAGATTAACATTCGGATCCAGGTAAGGGGCTAATATGGATATTTAGCGATTATTTGCCCTTGTTAGGACCTATATGGATTGTGTGCTATTTGTACCTGTCGGGCTTATGGGGGCTAGTACATGTTATTGCTTGTTATGTGCTTATATATATTCATGTTATAGGGAGCTAAGGTATTGTACTTCGGTTTCACACTTACCCTTTTCATTCATTACTTATACTTCAGTTTCAACTTTCAGTTTACCTAACATGCTTAGTACATTATTTTGTACTGACATCCTTACCTGGTGGTGCTTTAATCATGCTTACAGGTCTTAAGCGACGACAAGAGAGACTTGCCGAGTAGCATAACCGCCTATCATGTATATTGGTTGACTCTTTTCTTCCAAGGGTTGCTAGATCTCTAAATGTTTGCTTTTTTATTTTTGAGTATTTTAGGTAGGTCGGTGTCCTGTCTCATCCAAGTGTTATATTTGTAGAGGTTTGCAGACTAGTGTGTTGAGTTGGTAGTCATGTTATTGGCCATGCTGGGCTTGTTGGCTAGTCGACTGATGTTTGATAGTTTTTGGCATATTATTTATATATGTACCTATTTTCAGTTTCTGTATAAAGATCATGGTGGCTTTGATGGCCCACATAGTGCTTATGCTTTCTTAGATATCATGGTGGCCTCGACGGCCAAAACATGCTTTTATGCTAGTTAGTTATTGCTTTATATAACATATAGGGAGTAGTTTTTTTTTTTTTTTGCAGAGTTGTTGATAGGGGCCTTGCTGGCCGATAACTTATTTTAAAGACAAGATAATCTTGTTGTTTTATTAACTGTGTGTGGATGTCATGTGTTGTTAGTAAGTTGTTCAGTAGGGTCGGCTTAGGCCTATGTTTTGGCATCAGGTGTCTATTGTTCCCCTTAAGTTTGGGGTGTGACACATGTTTGTTCAATTCTATATGTCATATTAGTGTCATGGTATGCCATCTGGTTAGATTAGGTTCCATTTCAATTCTAGGAGGGAGTCTCGGATTGTGACACCTACTTAGGACTATTTTCCATTAAGTAACGAGCCATACATTCTAAAATTACGTCACTTCCCTTGTAATTATTTTCCATTTAGCAACAAGCCATGAAGACTAAAGTCAATTTGTAATGACTCAATCACTCAATTTTGGAAATTTTTGTGAAATTATCATTTTCCCCCTACCGTTATCGACCCTAAATCATTTTTGATTGAGTTTGAAAGGTTGGTTTCAAACTTTGAGTTAAAAGTTGAAAATTCGGTAAGTTTGTGAGTTTTAAAGGAAAAATTATAAAGTGAATTTTTGGGTATTTTGGAGTTTAAGGTGTCAACATAGAATTTTGTCAATTCCATCAGTCCCAAAATGAGACATTTGATCTGTGAGAGTTGTTGGTTTCAGATTCTCAATATTTTTGAGGATTTTAGGATGTAAGTTGTGAAATTTTGGAAATTTAGCCTTAAGGTTTATTTTGGTCGACATTCAAGGTTCGGATACTCGGATTGATATTCTAGAGTTTTTGGATTTGGGGGATGATTTGAGGCCTAGGTGAGTTCTTGGTTGATTTTAATGAATTTTTCGAGCCTGTTTAGCCTCTTTAGGTGTAAGTTAGTTTCTTATGATTTTCAAGGATTTCAGGTCAAGGAGTCCTTGGATTCATTTTTTGATGGTTCCATTCAGTCTAGAACTTCTAGAATAATTGAATCATATATATAGTTTGTGTGTACGGGGTTTTGAATGAATCTTGAGGGTCCTTTCGATGTTTTGGAAATTGGCTGAAGTTGTTGGTGTATGCAGGTTTTACTTATGCAAAGGCCAACCGCTTAAGTGAAATTTGCTTTAGCTATAGTCCTGTCACATAAGCGACCTTCTCTTTTGCGAAGAAAGTTGCGCTTAAGCAACGCCCATGTTTAGGGCAGGGTTCTCTTAAGTGAACATGTGGTCGCTTGTGCGACTTCAGAGAGGTGTTTTGTTGCTCATTTTGGGGTTTAAAACCCATTTCACCATTTTTTAAACTTGGGGAACCCTTGGTGGTGAATTTTAAAAGGATTTTCTGTGCTAGATCATTTGGGTTAAGTGCTCTTGATACTAAACCTTCATTTTCCATTGATTAAATATCAATTTTAACAACAAATTATGGGATTTTCGTGGGTTAATAAAATGTTTTTCAAGAACCTAAGTTCTTGAAAAAATGGTGTTCTAAACTGATTTAAAGTCCTTTTTCAAAATGATTTTCCCCAATGAGTTCCTCAGGCCTTGAGTAATGCTTTCATGTATTAAATTTCATATTCAAATCTTAAATTTTGTATTGAGTTTTGTGTTGATTGACCTACCTTTTAAGAGGATTGATGTGTGTATATTGTTGAGTTTTTTCAGGAAATTTATTGTGAATACTTTCTTGTACGTAGATTTTCTGGCTTTGGAAATGATTCGGAAGGGGAAGACTCAACTATTGGAGTGATTGTTGATTGATTTAAGGCAAGTGACCTCTTAAACCTTGTACTTCTCGTTGAATTCGTATGCTTCCTTTATTGATTTGTGTTGGAAGTAATGGAGATGAGGTGAAGAGTTTAATTGTCCATTGATAATCTAATTGAATTAAAAGGGTTTAAATAAAAAGGTCTATGTATTGAACATGATGACGTGAATTGCCTTAATGTAACCCATACTGATTGATTGTGGTAATGCTTGAAAGCATGAATGTGAACTTGAATCGTGCAAATTGTTGTCTCTTCTATATGGTGTGATATTGTTTGTGTGATTTGATCGTTGAACACCGGAATGAGACATGTGATGATTGTAATGACGAGGTCTTTGCCACCGAATTCTATTACGTTGAGGTCTTTGAGGCTAGTGTTATTAAGCCGAGGTCACTTGCCAGCAAGCATTATGATGTCGAGGTCATTTCACGCAAGTTTTTATAAAGCCTATAGTAAATGTTTCCGGCTAGTGATATAGTGCCGATGAGAAATGGTTCCGACGAGAAATTGGTCATTTTGAACTAATGTAGTGTTGTCTATGCGCGTCTTGTTTACTAATTTTGATTGATGTACTTGTTGTGTGTAACTAAACTACTTGACATTGAGATTGACTTATTTGAACTATTTGATTGTTGAATTGTGAAGATTTGAATGGAGAATATTGAGCCTATGAGCGTGTTTTGTAGAATTGATAGGTTGGGTTGATTTCTTTGCAGGTTGTAGATTGAGGAGGTTCGGTTAGAGTGTACGAAATATTCATTTTCAAGCTAGTTGTTATTTTTAGTAGGTTGTTTGTCGGGTATCTTGTTGTTGGTACTCACCCCTTTCTTCTACACTTGTGTAGAAGCCGAGCTCGGATTGGCCTGTTGAGCGCTTTCTCTTTCTTTGATCTCGAGTCTTGTCAAGAACTTGAAGAGGGGGATTCTTTTCATCCGACAGGCCATATTTTTCCTTTTCTTACACTTTTTTTCTATTTGAGAAACAAAGATTGAGACTTATATTTATTTCTTAATTCCACACTTATGTATTTAGTGGCTCGTACACGTGACAACCATATTTGGGGTATTGTTTAGAATGAATAAGTCTTTTCCCTTTTCTTGTTCTGCTTTATTGTATTTCCATTTTCTTTTTATTCGTTTGGTAGAGACAAACTTTTCTTGCTGGGAATAGACAAGTGTCATCACGTATTTTTGTGTTGTGATACAATTTTATTGTTATAGCTCTTTGTTTGAGAGAATGAGAGTGATGTTCATCTAATTAGGTTGAAAGAAAATGTAATATTCAAATTGATAGCTTGCACACTTAGCACTAGAAGAGTCTACTGCCATTAGATATTCAAGTTTTTCATGAAATCATGGTGATCGCAACCCTAGCTTCTTTAATTATTTGGCTCTATTTTATAGAAATATTATTATTGTTATTTGATTACAATTGATATCGAAAGATACATAATTTTCACAAACCCCCTCCATATGAAAATAATCAAATAATAATAAGATAACCACATTAGGCTTAGTTTCACCTTATTTTCTGTTGAATTCGACCACAACCTAGTTGGATTCTACAATTAACAGCGATGGTCTTATACTTCTTAAAAAATGATATAGTTTGGGCATATCAAAGAGTGTTATCATCTGATACATTTTGTTGGTATTGGTTATTCTCTTATCGCTTTTTGGGCAAATCATTTTTGGGCCTTTATTTTGTTTCTTTTTCATTTAGATTGTTGTGGGCCTCTATGGTCCAAGACTAATTCATTAAAATATAGGCTTTAGGCCATTTTTTTTTGTTAAAAAAATAATTGGGCTGGTGACTACTCGTTGGTGGAACAGGTTTTTAGGCAAAAATGGTCCATCTTATACAAGCAAAAGTGATTGATGTATCACCTAATTTATTGAACTTTTTTGTCATCATATAAGTCAAAATTGACCAATTTGAAACCTCTTTCCTCATACACAAGCCCAACATAGATTGTTTCTTTTTCTTTTTTTTAATATTTATTTTTTAATTTTGTTTTATCCTAAAACCATCTAAAGGGAAAATGCATGCTTCTAACTCTTTTAACACTTACATCATGTTTTTGTATTATATATTACACAAACAACTGTTTTATTTTTCCTTCTCACACGTGGGGGTGTTTGTGAGTCGGTATAGTACCTATTTTTAGATGTATTGATTCCATAGATTTGATATATATTTTTAAAATGTTATACTAACATAAATAATTAATTTATGACCTATTTTTATTTTAATTTATTTGAAGTTTTGTGATGACATTGTTGATTGTTTTTGTTACCATATAAAGCAAAATTAATCGATTTGACCCCCCACCCCCCCAAATACCGCAACAAAAACGGTTTATCTTATATTTTTGTTATTTTTCTAATACCAACTAAAGGAAAAATGCATCTTTCTAATTCTTTTAATGCTAATATAATATTTTTGTATTATATATTATACAAACAACTGTACTAGTCTTTTTTCCACACATAGTAGGTATTCCTAGGTTGATATAGCCAGAGGCGTATTCAAAACTTTGAGATGATGGATGCACTATTACGGAAAGGTAGATCTAAGATATAACATCCGGTTTAACCTCATTTTGTCAAATAGAAGATTCAAATTTCTAACTTCTCTTAGAGAGGAGTACCAGATTATCATCGCACAACATTATACGATACTTCAAGTGTGGGTTCACACATCTATTTTTAAATACTTTTTAAAAAATATAAAACTACTATATATGATTTCAGGAGGGGAGCATGGGTTTACGTGAATCCGGTGATCCCCTCCAGGATACGCCTCTGGATATATATAGCATCATTTATATATATATATATATATATATATATATATATATATATATATATATATGATATGATTTGGCCTTTTTCTAATTTGTTCGACATATTCTTATCCGTTAAGAGTGCTCTTTTACTCTTATAACATGTAGAAAGTTAGAATTAAGTTTCAACAAGCATAAACCTTTCCCGTATTAGTTTTAAAAACCTTACTTAAACTCGCCCCGTATATGCCTCCACCACGCACAACATTAAAATTGTCTCACCCCGCATAACCTTAAATCCACCCAGACCCACATAAACTCCATCCCATATCATCCCTATATATGTGTATGAGTGATCCATGAAACTAAGAGAAAATATTGCAGACCATATATTCTTGTAAAACATTCTATAAATAATACAAAGTAAAGACAAAAATGACCTATAAACCACACTTTAAATATAAGTATTAATGTCAAATACATACAAAGACAGAAATAAAAATTTATAAAAAGAGTTAGAAGTTGATAAATATCTTTTAAAATGATCTCAAATTAATTATCTATTTATGCATAAAAATTAAAACGGATTACTATCATACATCATGCATAAAATATTTACAAGCTTGGACCCTCAAATTCTTCCATTAACAAGTCAGAAACTCAATATAATTTTGAAATTCTTTATCACGCAACTCATACTCCACAGACCTTTTCCCATTATCATCGTGAATTTTATTCATCTTAGCATGGAAAGTACTCCCAAGCTCAAGATTCTTCATCTCCTCAATCAACTTTGTGTGTTTAACGGAAAAAAGTGAAAAATCACTTTCATTATAATCAAATTTTGAATTAGATTGAGAAGATGATGAAGGAGAAGGAGGAGGAGGAGGAAACAACTCAAATAATGACATATTTTTAGAGGAATTGTTGAGGATTCGAAGAATTTCCAAGTCCAAAAGTGATTGTACCGTAACACTGATCATGTAGTGGTGGTTGTAGATGAGGGTTACAAGGAATAATCATTCAATTAACATTCGGACCATTTTCAATCATAATGTCCGAATATAATTGGATGTATAAAGGGTATTGATACACATAACACCAATTGTATTTTGTCTCAGGACGAATCTCTTTCAGTGTATGTGCGAAGAAACAAACTTGTTTGTTACATGACGTTCCAGCTTGGCACAGAATGGTCCTGCAAAGTAACCAGTACTCAAAAGCTCCATGACACAATTCACAATGATCTCCCTCTATGCAAGATGCGAATTTGTAACCAGGGCAAGAAATTGAAAAATAATTGTATTTTCTCGGGTCACGTGGACGTGCTTTTTCCCCTTTATGGGTAAAGGAGCAAGATGTCCAATCGTAACTGTAAAGTTTTGTGCACTTTTGTACCTTGTAAATGTACATACGAAAATTATTAGAATCATATAATCTTGACAGATACATTCATGGGAATTTTCAGAATTTGCCTCTTGCCCCAAAAATTATTTGTGAAATGGGGAAGATGATGAATAGTAGCTGAAATATCGACTATCACTGTAGTCCATTTATACAGATGATACAATTGAAGAAATATACAATAAAAATGCAAAAGAAATAACAATAATATTTTTTTGAACTATGATATATTCTACACGAATAGAAAATCAACTTCCGAAAATAAAAAAGAAGAAAGGAAAACTTTCTAGATGGCTGAAATAGAACTAAAAGAGAAGGAGAGAATTTCTTGTGGAGTAAGAGAGTGAGTGTGGAATAGGTTCTTGAATCATGAGTTTAGTTATAGTGTGAAGAGAAAATGTTATGTACTCTAAGGATATAGTAATGTGCGATTAAGTAGTAATTTGTCCATCTGAATTTATGTGGCACACTTTTGTTTCTGAATTATCTTTTTTAGAAGTAATGTCACTTATATCTATTTGGAAATAATTTAATTTATATTTTTCAATACAAGTTTCTGCCTATGAATTATTTTACACCACCACTATTTTATAAAATGTCGATTTTCAATAGACTTTCCGATGCAAATTGTCTTCGTTGTTAAGGAATTCCTAACGAAAATATATCGATTCATGACAAGCAATTTTTAAAGAATTCCATTCAAAGCATTTTTGAAGAGTCATTTTTTATGAATCCCATTGTCAATAGAGCTTCATGACCGAAGATAATTGTTTAACATAAAAGAATTAAAAGAAAATATTTGTTGCTTACAAAAATAATACCAAATAAATCAAATAGATATATGTTTTTTTTTTGGAAACAAAGGTTTCATCACATGCTCTTTTTCATTTTCATCTTTCAAACTTTTAGAAGAACCAAATATATCGCTAATTATCTTGCAAATTTAATATTCATATTATCAATGTTTCACGTATATGTAATTATTAAGATTTAAATAATACTTATATATATATATATATATATATATATATATATATATATATATATATATATATATATATATATATATATATATATATATATATATATATATATATATATATATATATATATATATATATAAATTGTATACAATTATGATGTAACATGAGATATCAACTGAATTTGATTGAGTATTTCCATAAAGTTTGTAACATAAACAAGATCTATTAATATTTTTTGTGTATATTTTAATTATAACTATTATCTACATGTAAAATTTCAAGTATTAATATTATATCATGAAAAATTGTAATAGAAGATAGCAAAAATTAACTTCTTATCATGTGGATTCTAAATCGCTAAATTTTAATCGGTTAAGTTTTGGATTATATGAAACAAAAGCCTTAAATGAGGATAAGAAATTAGGTTACAAAGTAACAACAAATAATTTGTCATATTTTGAAATAAAGAAGTAAAACTCTACAAGACATTCTTACTACTAAATTAGCCACTTGTTTCTTTTATACAAACTAAGTAATCCAAGAAGAAAAAGAATGAATTAAAAGGTCAAAAAGTTTTTTTGTTTCAAAATCATTTGTATTATTGATTACCTAAAACATGTTTATAGTTTGAATCATAATAAGTGGAATCAGTCATTAAAAAAATAAAAAGACAATATGTTATAACAAATTAAATTACGTTAATAATATAAATACTTATTTTAACAGTATCAATATATAAAAAATAAATTTATCATTTAAAAATATCTATGGATGCATTATCATATTGTGAGTATGTGAATATTAAGGCTTTGATTAGGAAAAAAACAATTCAAGATCTAGATAAGAAAAGAAAAAAGAAAACTGATTTTTAGACCTTGAAATATTAAGAATATTAATTTTGATGCTTACAATATCTAGATCAATACAAATAACTTTTAATTAATAGAACTATAAACTTTTGATTTTTCAACCAATTGTCAATCTTCACAAATTAAATGAATTATTAATTAAAAATTTAATCATTCATGTAGTATGTTAATATTTTTGATGTTATTCTTTATTTGAGGAAATATGATTATTGTAATTTTAATAATTTAAAATAAAACATATTTCTTATATAATGAGACCATATACATATATTTTATTTTATTTAAGGTTATAATTTTCATTGAAATATGATAAGGATCAATATCATAATTTATCAAAGAATTAAGAGTGTAATTATCCAATAATAGTTTTAGAAAGCCCTTTGATAGTGAAATTTCATTTGATAAGAGTAACTTTTGGTAATAAATTTTTAATGAAGCATTATAAATTGTATGCTTCAAAAGTAAATTTGATAATTGGATTGGGCAAAAATAATTAATAAAGGCTTGCAGGCATAGGTTGGTGTAGTCAAATTTCTTCTATAGTCAAAACAGAATTAGCCCAATTTTATAAGGCCTTTATAAAATGTATATGTAATTGTATACTTTGTATAACCATGTATAAATTTTGGTTAATAATTGATATAAATGTGTATTTGAGCTTTTATGTTTAATTTTCAAAGCTAATACTTATATTTGTGTTAAATTGATGATTGATGCATATGTGTTATATGTATCTGATACACAGAGCTCGAAGATTTAGAAGCGAAAAAAGTATTTAAGTCTATTTGATGAAACATTAGTGAATTAAGACATCAAACTTACCAGAAACACGTGTGAAGGGATTGTTGAAATCCCTTACAATATTAACCAGAGGTTTCGAGTCCGGACCATGAGATGAAGATTTTTTGTGATAGACACACTTTATTCCTATCATTGGACTTATTCATCCTTAATCGATTTAAATCTGGCAACTAAATTTCAAATATCAGTACCTGAAAAAAGGAAAAGAATTAAATTTGAATTCTAACACGTAATGTGTTTATGAAGACTCAATTTTCATCAATAAATACAAAGAAAGGGGATGCTGATTTTTTTTTATTTCCTACAAGTTTCTTTTAAAATATGAGTAATTGTTTTACCTTTATTAAACTCAACATGGCATATGAATAGAGAAATAAATCTTTAATTGATTTCAGAAGAAAAGAAAGAAAGAAAACTATGTTAATTGTCAAGATTGTTGGAGAAAAAAGATTTGTGTGATTTATTATATTATAGTTATATACATATTTTAAAAAAAAGTGCTCATCTCATGAGCTATGAAGCGATCTTAGACATATATCAAAAACTTAATTTAAACGAATATAAAAGGAACAAATAGGTTAGAACAATATAATAAAAAAATTACCGAATTTGCAAGAAAGAATTCTAGCAATAAAAGTAGATCTAGTTTATGAACTCATGTAACAACTACAAGAGAAACTCATACCTTTATAAACTGACTACACAGAGATTTCATGATCTTTGAACTGATGATGTATTTAAAGGAACTGATTTCATGGCATCTGTGAGCTTATTAGATGTCTCTTACGAAGTGACGCAAATCCTAGATATTGCGCTACATGAAAATATCGAATTTAAGATCAAAGCTTGATATGAACCTCATCAAACTGTAGAATCCTTGAGGTTTAAGTAGAAGACGCCTTATCTATGAAGCCTTCAAGAAGTTGACATCAGAGTAGATACGAGTATAATGGAAGAGGTCGAGAATTTTCATATTTTTTTTGTCTAAATATTTGTCTAGTTGTTCGTTGTCTTCTTTTATTTTAATTTTTGCCAATTTGGGCCTTTGTTCAACTAAGTTCATTGTGGGAAACTTTAAAAAAGTGATTATAGTTTGGACTTAATTAGAGATCAATAGGTATAGTTTTCTTAATTACAGATTATAACTACATGTTTGGAAGAGGAGAAAGGCGAGTAAGACTAGAAAAGGGAGCAGAGAGGTGCGCGATATCTAGAAGAGGGAGTTTGAATACTTGTTGTATCAGGTTGTATCACAAATACAATTGATACAACTAATTTGTATCAAAATAAATACAAGTGCATAAGAAAATATTCTTTTAGCTACCTGTTAGGATGAGAGAGGCTATAGAGAATGAGAGAGGGAGGATAGAGGCGAGCGAGATTGAGAGAGGGAGGGGAGTAAATATTGATATCAATAAAGGAACAAGAGAAGTGAGTGAGATAAAGAGAGGGAAGAAAGAGGATGAATACATATTGTATTTGTTATATCACGAATACCATTGATACAAAATACTAATACAATTAAGAAAAAATACAAATACAGTTGTCAGAATATAATTAATATAAAATACAAATCTCTCACATATATTTGTTGAATACAGTAATTGATACATAATAAATTAGACAAAGAGGATGAATGTATATTGTATTCGTTGTATCAAGTCTTATCACAAATATAATCGATTCAATGGATTTTTATCACAGATTGAATTTATTGTATCAAATAATACAGTTTGTATCTACGAATGCAATTGATAAAATACAAATTGTTTAAATACAACTGATATAGAGTACGTATACAATTGATACATAATACAAATACAATTATATGGAGTACAAATACATTTCTACATAATACTTAATACAATTTTCATATTCTGGGAAATATGTTTTATCCTGCAGCTGTTTGGGATTAAGAGAGAGATAGAGAGATAGGGGCATACACACAAGAGAGGAAGAGAGGCTTGTGTGCAAGATAGGAAGAGAGAGAGACGTATGTGCTAGAGAGAGAGGTGTGCACATAAGAGAGAGAGGCGTGCACACACAAGGTTAACATGTCATGTCGAGTATTCCCACAAACTTTGAGCGGATCAGTAAGTTGGTCAAGGAGAGAGAGTATTTGACATGTTAGATAGGGTAGTGGCACCAAAAGGTTTCGTCTCAAGGTTCAGTTCAACAGTCATTTATCCATAGGTAGAGATTATTCAGACCAAGGGCTCATATGGTTATTAAGGTAGATGAGTGAATGTCGTGATTCAGAGTACAAATGGTCTTAGTGGATCCAGGCCTAATCAGACCGGTCAGGTTACGCATGGTGGATCATTAGGTTAGGGAGGTCATGCAGAATCTTCTGGTACTCTCGGCGGGGTTCAGGTCTTTATGGTTCTTTTGTTTGTGAGGAGTTTGGGAAAAAGTTAAAGGATTGCCCAAATGTGTTTCTTATACGATCTAGTCAGGATCACACTATTCTTTCTAGGCCAAATCCATCGGCACGAGGTACTTCACATAGTACTAGAAGTCGTACCAAGGGTGGAGATGATGGAGATTGAGGCATTTCTTGCGGTGGATCTCAAACTAGTGGTGACCGTATACATTTTTATGATATACTAGTAGATCCTAGGTAGAGGCCTCAGATTCAATAATCACAAGTACCTTCCTTATCTATCATCATTGTGCTACAGTAGTATTTGATCCCAGGTCGACCTACTCTTATGTGTCTACTTATTTTGTTGTGGGTAATGATCATGTGTGGGAGTCCCTTGTTGTGACTACTTGTGTCTCTACTCTGGTAGGCGATTCCGAAGTGATCGATCGAGTTTACAGAGGGTGTGTAGTGATATTTTCTAATAGTGAATCTCGGGCTGACCTGATTTTACTTGATATGCTTAACTTTCATATTATAGTGGGTATGGATTGGTTTTATCCCTACCATATGATCTTAGATTGTTATGTAAAGATTGTGACCTTAGCTTACCTCGATTCGTGTGGAAAGGTGCTCCGAGTTCATATCCAAAAGGATTGATGTCTTTTCTTCATGCTCAGTGTATGATAGGAATTGATTTTTATATTATTTAGCCCATGTTTATGATCTTACCAAAGATCCATCTCCTTTAGAGACCACGAGAGTGGCTAAATAGTTCATCGATGTATTTTTGACAAAATTATCGGGTGTTCCTCCAGATTGTGTCATTGATTTGTGATTGACTTAAATCTGAGAACCTAGCCCATTTATATCTCTCCTTGTCGAATGGCCCCAACTGCGTTGAAGAAAATGAAGCCTCAATTGGAGGACTTGTTGTAAAAGGGTTTATTCGGTCTAATGTATCACTATGGGGCTCACCGGTCTTATTTTTCAAAAAGAATGATTGTAGTAAGAGGATGTGCATTGATTATCGACAATTAAATAAGGCTACGGTCAAGAATAAGTATCATTTTACTTGTATTTATGGTGTGTTTAATTAGCTTCGGGGTGTGTCATTGTTCTCCAAGATTGACTTGAGGTCGGACTACTATCAATTGAGAGTTTAGGATTATGATATCCCTAAGACTACTTTCAGGATTCATTATGGGAATTGTTAGTTTATATTTATGTCGCTTGGGCTGACTAATGCCCAACCCCTTATATGGAGTTGATGAATTGGGTATTTTGGCCCTATTTGGATTCCGTTGTGATTGTGTTTATTAACATTATCTAGGTTTATTCTATGAACGAGGTCGATCATGTTCGTCACTTGAGGATCGTACTTCAGAAATTGAGAGAGATGAATTTGTATGTAAAGTTATCCAAGTGTGAGTTTTGGATTGAGTCTGTGGTTTTCTTGGGTCATGTGTTGAATCAAGGAAGGTATTATCGTTAATCCGTCTAAGATTGTGGTAGTTTTTGATTGGGCAAGACCTACTTCCCCTACTAAGATTTGGAATTTCATAGGGTTAGTGGGCTATTATCATTGATTTGTACAAAGTTTTTCTTTCATCACAACCTTATTGACGAAGTTGGGTCAAAAGACTGGTATTTTAGTGGACTGATGAGTGTGAGGCGAGCTTTCAATAGATCAAGAATTTAGTAACCTCAGCACCTATCTTACCATTACCCGAGGATGGTGTGGCATTTGTGGTATGTAGTAATGATTCGGGTGTTGGTATTGGGGTGAGTTGATGCAAAAAGGGAGAGTTGGAAAGCACCTAGTATGGGTAGCTTCTCCATTCTTAAGGCGGAGGAAAGACCTTTGGCTTTAGAGGTTCAGTCATTGGATAGACAGTTCGTTCAACTCGATATTTCTGCAACTCACCGTGTTTTAGCCTTCGTTCAGGCAAGGTCTACATTCATGGATCAAATTCGTTCCCAACAATTTGAGGATGTGAAGTTAAAAGTGATTCAGGACTGAGTTTTTAAAAGTGAATGTAATTTAATATCTCCAAATCTCGAGGGATTTTTGGCCGAATTTGTGTTCCCAAAGTTGGTGGTTGGGTGCGTACGATATTGGAGGACGCTCATTGTTTTAAATACTCTATTCACTCGGGAGCAGCCAAATTGTATCATGATTTGAAGAAACACTATTAGTGGTGTGGTATGAAGAGAGATATCACAGACTTTGTGGCCAAGTGTTTGAACTATCAACAAGTGAAGTATGAGCATCAAAGAGCGGGTGGTACAAAGTAAATGATGCCCATCCTTGAGAGGAAGCGAGAGCGCACTACTGTGTACTTTATGACAAGGTCACCCATTACCCTTGATTTAGGTAAGCTTGATTCTTTTTGGGTCATTGTGGACCGGTTGACCAAGTCAGCTCATTTCATCTCGGTGAAGACTAACTATAATGTAGATTAGTTGTCTAGGATCTACATTTGTAAGATTGTTGAGTTACATGGAGTGTCCATTTCAATTATCTGATAGAAGTGCACATTTCACCTCTCATTTATGGAGTTCTATGCAGAAACAGATAAGTACCGAGCTTGACTTGAGTACCGTCATCCATCCTCAGACCAATGGTTAGTATGAGTAGATTATTTAAGTGCCTGAGGATATGCTTCAGAATAGAATTATGTACTTTGGTGGTCATTTGTACCAATCCCTACCTCTTGTGGAGTTATCCCATAACAACAGTTACCATTCAAACATTCAGATGTCACCCTTTGAGGCTTTGTATGTGAGAAGGTGTCGATCTCTCATGGGATGGTTTGATTCATTTGGAGTACTACCTTGGGGCACTGATTTGTTGAGAGACTCTATGTATAGGGTGAAATTGATTCAACAATGCCTTGTGATAGAGCTATGCATATATGCGTGTCTGGGATGTGTCCTTAGCTATTGGTGAGTAAGTTTTGCGTAAGATGTCACCTACCAAGAGTCTGATGAGGTTTGGAATGAATAGGAAAACTCAACTGTATTTCATTAGACCTTTTGAGATTTTAGGGAACTGCGGAAAGGTATCTTATAGGTTGGCCTTTCCTTCTATACTTTCAACGGTCCACCCCGTGTTTCATTTCTCGATGCTTAAGCAATATCATCATGATGATTCTCATGTGATTCAGTGGGATTCAGGTTCCTTGGATCAAAATATGTCCTTTGAGGAGGAGCCTATAGCAATCTTGGATATGCAGACTATACCATTGAGATCCAAGCATACTAACTCAGTGAAGGTACAGTAGAGGCACCAACCTATTGAGCAGGCGATGTAGGAGGTGGATTCTTACATACATCGTAGATAACCTCGGTTTTCACCCCTTCAGGTACCTTATTTTGCTTTTCATATTAGGAAGTACGCGTGTTTTAGTGGTTGATAGTGCAATTTCCCATGTCTTGTGAATTTATTTTTAGTTGTAAATTGACCATTTTTCCTTTCTTCTTAGTGTTTTCATTCTTAGTTTGTGTTGTGGGAATGGTTGGTTTGGTCCCCGATGTTATCGGATGTGTTTTTGCTGATTTCGACCCTTTAAGTTAGAAGTTCTTCGTATAGTTGACTATGGCCAATATTTTGAATCCTGAGCATCGGGTGGGGATTCCCTCAGTACCTGGTAAGGTGGTTGGTTAGGTTTCTGAGGCCTTAGGTTGATTTTTTGGTGTTGGCCTAGGAGTTGAGTTTTAAGCCTTAAGAATGGTAAGAGGGTAATTTTTTTTACCTCTATTAAAAATTTGACAATTTATTTGAGTCCAGACTATCAATTTTACATAGCTAGCATGTCCAGCTTATTTTTTTATCGAACTCGAATGATTTCTGAGAGTCCATTCGAAGGAATTTTTCTTTTGTTGGGCTACTAGTTTTTTCAGTTCCTAATACAAGTCATTTTTTACCTTTGCAATTGTTGCCTATAGGCTTTCAATCAATATATGTCTTCTACGTGGCCTTCATGATCGCGGTCCATATTGGCTTCCGTTCATGATAAGTAATTTCCTTACCCTTCGTGATCGCAGACAGGGTCTCTTGATCACTATGTGAACCTCTTTTCACTTCGCAATCGTGAGAGTTAGTGGCTTGCGGTTACATTGACCATTTATCACCTAGATAGAACCTAAATTCAAGATTCTTTCTATTTTTCACATTTTCAATCTTTAAGTGTTGTAAGAGGCCATTCTTATGAGCTTTTTTGTGACAACTCGAGTGGGTAAGATTTCCCTATAAATTCTATATTGATTACTTGTATTCTTATCATCCAAAATACCTTTAAATCATGATTTCAATGAGGGTTTCGGCGGTTTTCCCCTAAGTTGGCAAATTGGTATATTCATGAATTGGAACTTGTTTCTTGGTCGATTTTAATGGGTTTGTTAAACATATATTTCTCTTGGCATGTAGATCTTGGTTTTTAGTTAAAAATTGGATTTTACACATTCGATTTCTGAAATGATTTTTGGACTATTTTACCCCTGAATTCTAATTCTATCAATACGGGTATCATTGAAATACTTTTGATTAAATCTTTCCATTCTTGATAGTTGGGGATCATTTTTGTAATCGTGTGGTTGAGGAAGTGCCCTGTTAGAGTTGTTTGAGTAAAGTTTTGGCCTTCAAGGTAGGTTTGGCTATCCCTCTTTTAGAATGAGATGAGTAGGTAATTGTTATTATGAAATCATCTGTGATGAGTTGTAGTAAGAGATTTAAAGGTTGGTAAGTATTGACCTTATTTTTTAGTTTATATGATGCCTATTTATAATGCTTAGACTCTATGGAGGCATGTGTGATACCATTAATTATTGCTGAAAATATGTGTTAATTAGTAATTGCCTGAGTGAGGGTTGTGTGACCTATCTTTATATTTGACATTGAGATGTCCGAGTAAGAGGTTTCAATTAATATATCATCTTAAAATGAATGAAATGCTTTCTAAATGGTAAATACTCATTTTAAATTGATTCCTTCAATATCCCTATCATTTGACGGCGTGTTTCCTCACTTGTGAGTTTGAGAACATTATGTTATTCAAAATTCTCGTGAGTTATTATGCATTTTTGTTGTCTGTGTTGTGATGCATTCTTCCCCATTCATCATATCATCCGTCATAGGAATATGAAAAATTAGAGAAATAGTATTTTTGAAGAAAGAAAATGAGACACCTTATTTTTGTCCTTGATCATAAACGACGTTGCAAGTTGATGAGATATTAAGATTTTGAGAATGGTATATGGAATGTGATCCCCGATGAATCACTTTATGGCTGCTAAAGCTCGATAAGATGTATACGATAGGTCGTGTGACGACCTTGGTTCATCTATATCATTTCATCATCCATTAAATTGCATTGGCCAACTTTGTTGTGTTGTGTGACTTTTTTATCTGTATCCTTTGGTTTTTATTTTATTCACGTCGTTATTATATAAATTGGTTGCATTGATGCCGGAATGGGACTTTTCTGCATGCAAATGGAAGTGTTTTTTTTACTTTTTCTTAAATCTAATTGGTTGCTTATACTCAGTCCTTCAAACCTACTAAGTACATGTAGATTGCACTCACACCTACTTCTGTTAACTTTTTTAGCATATCCTAGTCAGTGTGATCTTCGTAGTGGTTGATAGGATCTAGCAATTTCTTCTTTTTCGGAGTTGTGGTGAGATCCTACTTTTTACATCGTCATTGGTCTCCATCGATCATTTATAGCCTTTAATTTCTTTTCGAAGACGTAAGATATATTCCAAATTCTAGAAATGTATTGATGCTCTTTATACTTATGCTACAAGATTTTGAGATTTTCTTTATTGGTTTCTTATTAGTTGTGGTCTGACTGTCCTTTGAAATTACATATGGTTATTCCTTTTGGCTTACACACCAATTTTGTTGTTCTCGGGGTTTGTGCCATCATGATCTTGACTTTAGAATCGTGACAACTCCTTTCATCTCAATCGAACCTCCACAACTATAACCTACATAGAGATTAGCCCAAACCAACAATTCATAATTTCAAGTAACACATAGTTCAATAGCAATACCTTAATAGTTACAGGTCGATCCCAATCAAGTATCAAGTTCATCAATCAAAGTTTCCAACTATTCTTACTTAACAAAGCATATAAAGAATAACTTAAGTTGCACCTCAACACACATTTTACCATCACAGTATTCCATAAACAAGAGTCCCAACAACATAGAATCAATAGTCAAAATATATGAGGTGTGATGCAATGATGTGCAATGTAATCTAGAGTGATGTTTGTCTATTCTACGATACACATCCACTAAATGTTAGATCAAAACCATGGGGAACTCACAAGGTCCATATATCTGCCAAAAATACTTTCCATCGGCATAGTCATCTCTCACCGAAACTATTTCTCATCGACATTAATATATCTCGTCGGAACCATTTTCCATCGGCATGGCAAGAACCATTTCCCATTGACATCATCACAATAGATCTCATCATAGTGTTTCAAAACCAATGTAAATATGCATGTTCACAAAATAATAAGAAGATGACAACCCCATAGAAATTTACAATAACAACACCACAATCATAATATTTCACCAATAACGGACAGATATTACCACTCAATCATTCATTATATACCACAGAAAATTTACCATCATATTGCCTTTTTTTTTATTCCTTTTTCTTTTTTTATCATTAAGATTAATCAATATGAATAATTTCACCCATCACAACTTCTCGTTACTCGCCAACACATACAACAAGGAAAATACAAAATTCTACAAACTTAACAAATGTCTAGAAGTTCAATTGCCTCGACAACTCAATAATCATTCCAACACTTGGATTTTCCCTTCCACATGGTATTCGAATTGATACAATTTATTCAAACAATTGTTCACAATAATATTTTAAAACTAACAATACCCATATCAAGCAATCAGGTAAACAGGCTCGAATTTATCATAAAATTCAAATTAAAAAATGAAGGTTAAATTTGGAATTTGTTATATGAATATGTAACCCAAAGCATTTGGAGACCGATGGTGAAAATCATTTCGAATATGGAGTTGTAATTAGTTTATAATCATCAATTTATCATAGACCATAAATCAGCCAACACAAAAGTCTCATAATGGACCTTCGAGATTCATACGAGACTCCCTAAATACACAAAATATGTTAACTAACTAAACTCGATGCTTCATACTAAATAGAACCATCAAAATACATATTCGAGGTCTCATTTATCAAAACCCGTGAAAGTTAGAATAAACTAACCTAACACCTAAAATTGCAAAACCAAACTTGAAATCTTTGAAAATAAACCAAGACATCCCCTTGGCCTAAAATTATCATTTGATTCCAGCTGAGCTATCAAAAATTTGATTAGAGCATCCAAACTCCGAATGTTGACCAAAGACAACCAAAAGACTAAAATTTCATCAACTTCCAACTTAAGACCTCAAATCTACGAAACAACTCTGAATCTAAATTCGACGATTCTTTTAGACCAAATTCCACATTCCGAAGCTAATAAATCTGGCATAAATCCATTTCAAGACATGAAACTCTGATTGACACCAAAATCACTTTTAACAACTTAGTCTTCCAAAACTAAAAATTTCCAAAAATCTTAACTTTTTACCTCATTTTGAAGAGGAACTTCTTACACCAATTAGAAATGACTCAAAACAACTATCAAAAGAGATAAAATCGTAATTTTTAAAAAAAATTCTAAAAATTACCTTCTGGGTCATTACGAATCATTGTGGGCATGTATGATACAAGACTATTTCATTTATATGTAGGCCTTTGACCTTCCTTGGCTAAGAAAATAACTGTGGTTGTAACTGCTTGTTGTGGATGAGTTTTTTAGGCAATAATGGTGCATCTTGTACAAGCAAAAATAATTGATGTATCGCCTAATTTTGTTTAATTTATTTAAGGCTCTATGATGACATTTGTTGAATTTTATTATCTTCATATAAGTCAAAATTAACTGTTTTGAGACTCCTTCCCTCATACACAATCTCACCATAAATTGTTTCTCTTTTTTTTTTTTTTTACCTAATACCATCTAAATTAAAAATGCATGCATCAAACTCTTTTAATACTTGCATCATATTTTTTAATTATATATTACACAATACTATATTTCCCTTCTCACATGGGGGTGTTTGTGAGACAGTATATTACTATTTTTAGATATTTTGATTTCATAGATTTGATATACATTTTTAAAAATGTTATACTAATATAAATTACTAATTTATGGCCTATTTTATTTTAATTTATTTAAGGCTTTTTGATGACATTGTTGATTGTTTTTGTTATCATATAATCCAAAAATATATCGATTTGAGCCCCCACACCTCTTACGAAAAATATTTCTCTTTTTTGTTATTTTTCTAATACCATTTACAGGAAAAATACATGCTTCGGATTTTTTTAATGCTTACATAATATTTTGGTATTATATATATTATACAAATAACTATATTATTTTTTTCTTCTCACACGTAAGGGTGTTTGTAGGTCGAGTGTCATTTTTACATGTTTTAATTTGATAGATTTGATATATGTTTTTTAAAATGTTATGTTAATATTATATGTAATTAAATTTGATATGATAAGACCTTTTTATTTTTACTTTATTATGTTTGATATCTTCAATTTGAATATGAATTTCAATAATAAAGATGTAAAAAATTGAACAAGACCTTGATTTGACTAATACCAAAAATGAAATTTTCCATCAAGTTCGTATCCCCCTGAGTCCTAGCAATGGGTGCAAATATTTATCAAATTCTTGTAACTAAACTGTTTATTTTGAATGACCACCAACAAGGACTTTGATGAAATGAATATATAAGATTTCTTTGCCCTTAATCATTTGATTTGAGCCCTGAGAATGGAGGTAGATCTAAAAAAAAATTTTTTTTTTAGATCTACATGATGTGAATTCCAATCAACCAAACTAATAGTTTGAGTATTATCATATGGCTATAATAAAATAAAATAAAAAGGGAAAGACATATGGATCTTTTTATTTGGTACCTGAATTTTATGTGTGTGAGTGAGTGATCCAAGAAACTAAACAAATAATGCAAATCATATATTCTAGTAAAAGTTTCTATGAAAAATACAAAATAAAGACAGCAATGACCAATATACATGTCACGATTCAAAGTACACCATAGGAATAACATGGAATATAGAACCCGAGAGGCCCTACAGAAGATTCTTAACATACATCACAAGATAATAGAATAAAGATTTCAAAGGAAAACATTTCATATAAAATAATTTGACAAAAGAGGTAGTCTAACATAAGTCTCAAAACCATCTAATACATCATAAGGAAGGTGATTGGGACACAATCCATACATGGCATACAAAGTCTGAAAAGAAAAGACACAAAAATATAATGTGTCTCGGTCCACGGAACATGGAGAATCACCGATCACTTGAAGCATCCAATTGATGTCTAGCCACGAGTGTGTGAGGCAGGAACATCAGATCCTACATTCATGAAATGAGTATGTACAAGTACGCTAATATACATGGAATGTTCTAAGTATGACGTAATATGCTTAAACATATGGATGATAGCATAAATGACTTAAAATGAGTATGCATGATCATATTGAAACATTCTAAAGCTTTAAAGAAGAGATGACATGAAAATCATGAAAACATGGTCAAGTACATAACATAAAGAACATATGAAAAGCTTTGAAGAAAACATAATCATTTTTTGGGATATTAAATTTAATAGACAATAAGACCATGAGAGCTATATCATGAAATCGGGTATATCCTGCATGCCTAAAGAAGGGGAATCTACTTGCCAAGGTAAAATCCGTACATATCATCATTTGCTAAAGTGGATCCAGTAGGTAGGTCATTTAAGACAATCCTATGGGGGCATATAGATAGGAACTAGAGATTGTTACTAGAGACTATCATATTTTGATCCACCACCTCAAAGCCCTGTCGGTGATAAGTCAAAATCTCAATGGAATAGATAAAAGTCAAATATAGTTTTAACATAGGAAACACTACAAAAAATGCTCAATTTATGGGGATTATTTTGTCAATTTGAGGCAATTTTTGACCCTCACAAAGAGAATTGCGGTGGTTTAAAACATTACAATTACCTATATTACGAGCATATTTGTGTCGATTTTAAGAAACCTCCATGACGACCACCACAAAATTACTTTTTAGTTTGTGGAGGTATTTTAAAGTCAATTTGTGATGGTTTTCAACCTCCACATATTCTTTTTAATATTTTTAAAAAAAATATTTGCATGGGCTTAAAATTGCCACAAAATGATTTGAAAATTCATAAAATCTAATTTGTGGAGGTTTGTGACCGCCACAAATTGTTATATTTATGTATAAAAAAATATTTTACATCAAGCCTTTCTAATAATATATATAAATACTTTCTAATTATTTATTGTGAATCAAATTACATTATACAAATGTGTAATAAAAACTCATGTACAACAACTTGAGTGCTACAACTTAAAATCTAAAAAAGTTCCACATCAAATAAATATTAAAAAGAAGTACTATGTAGTTATTTGGTAAATTGAATTAGTGTCATTCCTTTTTTTGTCAAGGCAAAGTAAGCTCGATCTTCACCATCACTAGGCTGAAAGCCTAAAACCAATTTTTTTTTATACGTAATGAATTAAACAAATATTGATATCTACATTGTACACCTTCATAAAAATTAAAATTCAAAATCAAATTCATTGAATACATAAATTCATACGAACATTTGGCCTTAATAACCTATTAGTGAGGTCATACTCATCAATTCAGAGACAATGTAAATAATTTTAAGCTCTAACCCAAAAAGGAGTAAAATGATGTGGTTAATTTATGTCCTACCTTGCTACCCATTGAACTATGTTGTATGAAATATTTATATTTTATCGTTCCTTAAGGCATGTAAGATTACACAAGTATTAAACTATTACAAGGCTGAAGGCACTAATATGTCATAGAGCAATAATCTGTAAAATATTATTGTCTAAGTTACTTTATTTTGTGAGGAAATAAACATACACTGGAACTCAATTCTCATATGAGAAAAAAACAATTTTTATAGGTCAATAAGAATCAAACATATCCAAGATTTAATAAAACACTGGTTTATCTACGTAAAAATAAAAATGAGGCTTCCTTTCATTCAATTGAAGGCCAAATATAATTTTCTTATGATGTGCCAAAATTCAAAAAATATCTTGAAATATAGAATAGTATGGAAACATTAAATTTAACAACTTACAAAGTACATATTTATTTTTCGATATATATATATAGATCAAATTTTAATGTGAATCCTGAAATTGATGTGACAGAGAATTACTTTTACATTTACAGAAATATTGCGATCAAATCTGCATGTTTTAAACACGTATTGCATTGAGAATTCCACTTTATAAAACCTACAAAAAAGAAATCAATTGACAAAAATCGCACATGCACATACAAAATTCAGATGGAACAAAAGAACAAAATAAGTTTTAAAAAAAACGGAGAGAGCCTTTTAAGAATTACCAAATTATGAAAATGGGGAAGTGGGAGAGAGATTCATGACTTTATTTGTGGTGGGAAGGGGGGGATTTTTATTTGTTTTGATTTAATTATTTTTGGGAGGAAATTTTTAAATTTTGTGGGAAAAAGGGTAAAGCCTTTTAGGATTTTGGTTAAACTAATTAGGTTAAAAGTCTCCTTATAACTTCTAGCAACTAGTAATTTGTAATGAAAATATATTATCCTAAAAATCAAATATTATAAGACCTTAAATAAAGTTAAATGCACGCACAAATAAAAAAAAAACTATTGATAAGACATCTAGATTTTATTTTGAAATATGTAAATTTACTCGGAGAATTAAAAACTACAAGTAGGATTCAAATTATGTTTAACTCATCAACATAAAATGATATAGCAAAAATCACACATAGTAATATGTTGTTTGGCCATAAAAATAAAAAATAGTGTAATTAATAAGTAGTAATTACATAATTTAGTAATTGCACAATTTAGTTTATTACAATGTCTTGTTTTTTATTAGATATATTGTAAGTGTATTGTTATATTGCACAAGCATGATTACACATTTAGACTAAATTTTCAAAATAAATTTAGTTGTAAAACATTTAATATAAAGTAGTAATATATAAAAATAAAACGCTAAAAAGAAGTTTAATAGACAAAGTAGAAAAAGAAAATTTTGATATATATATATATATACACGTGTGACTAATTTGATTATATGGTCATAAACTTACATCATATACATATTTTGTATTAGTTAAATTTTATTACTATTTGTCATAAATCATAACATATGAATATTTATGACATATAAAAATAAAAGACAGAGATTTTTCTTTTAAAATTAATGAATTTACAAATTTATTGGAGTTAACAACCGCCATGAATATTATTGAAAATCACCTCAATAAAACTGTCACAAAAGGATTTATATAGTAGGGATTAAACCAAACGTCACAAAATAAATTAATAGTAGAGGTTTTTAAAACTTCCACAAATAAACTGCTACAAGTTGAGCATTTTTTTTTATAGTGAAAGGCAATGATCAATACCAATCCATGCTTTTGAAATCAAAATATCGACTAACTCCTTAAAATAATTCAACATGGATGAGAAAATATTTTACCAATGTAAATTATTTGTGAGAAATACCTTTCACGATCATGATCATCATAGTAAGTAACAAATCATTTCACAATATCATTGATACTTTTCTTTCAAAGCATCTCCAAATCATTTGTAACCATTTCATAAAACATGAATATCTTCAACATTCATATTCCGTAGTCAATGGGTTCACCATCAAATCATGGTTGAAAAGCATACTTTAGGCAGGGTATGTGCAATTTCAACTAAATATCACATATAACATCAAATCATGTCTTAGAAGACTTAATAAAGCATAATCAAATCATAATTGGATGAAACCCACATTTATTGAACAGAAATCCTAATTTGATTAATTGGAAATTGAGTTGGAAAAATTGAAATCCTTGGGGACCCCGGGAGGAAAGGACTCCATGGGTGAAGACACACATACATTGATGCTAGAAGCTCAAAAAGAATGGAGGATTGGAAACTTAGATGAACCCTATCTCTTTTTCTTCTTCTTCCTTAGACTTGACAGAATTTGGGGTGTGAATTTGGTCTAGTTTAGTGAATTCAGGAGAATAAGTTGAAAATGGGTAATTTGGGGCTTCAAACTTTTATATAGGGCTTAGGGCAAGACATAAAACAATGTAGTATATGATTAAAATAATTAGGAAAAGACACAAAAGTCCCTTAAAAATAATTGCCGAATTCGACCTACAATTTGGATCTACTTCTTACTATCCATATTGATTAACCGTAGACTAAGTATTCACATCATGATTTCACCTATATTTTGACAGAACATTTGTACGATTAGTAGGTCTTTTTACGATTTGTAGAAACCAACCGTAGAAACTAACTTTGGCCCTTAAATTTTTTCTAAGTCTGGACTCACCTACGAGACCTATCTACAACTCGTACATTGGATGACGGACCATCCTGGTGAACTGTACAAATGAAACTGGGACTTGCTTTGAAAAATTCATTCTCCCACTTTCTGCGGTTGCCATCTACGGCCTGTAGAAGCTTCTACAACCCGTAGATAAGACCCATAAAATGATATTTCAACCCAAAAAATTGATTTTATTATATTCCTTTTCCAAATTTGGAGATGTTACAATACAATACTTGAAGCTTCAGTATTCGCATTAGATACATATAAAGAGAGTGAAATGTAATCAGACAAAAAAGAGTTAGAAGTTAGCATCCTCTTAAAAATAATTTCAAATTAATTATCTCTATATACATAAATTATGGATTACTATCACTCATAATGTAAAAACATATTTACAAGTTTGTACCCTCAAGTGCATCCACCAAGAAGTCAGAAATTGAACTGATGTTCGGTAGTTTTTGATCATGTGACTTATTCTCTATTGAACTTTTTCTCATACCGTCAAGCATTTTATTCATCTTAGCATGAGAAGTAATCCCAAGCTTAAGATTCTTCATCTCCTTTATGGGTAAAGGGGCAAGAGGTCCAGTCGTGACTATCAAGTTTTGGAAATTATTTAATTTATATTTTTAATACAAATTTATACCTATGACTTATTTTATACCGTCTACTTTAGAAAATGTCAATTTCCAGTGGACTTTCCAAATGCAAATTGGCTCATCATTAAGAAATTCTAGCAAAAAGTCCACTAGTTCATGACAAGCCAAATTTTAAAGAATTTTGTAAGAAACATTTTCGACGAGCCAATTTTTAATAAATTTCATTGTAAATTAGAGCTTCATGACCAAATATAATTTTTTACGTAAACATAAAAAATTAAAAGAAAAATAATTGTTGCTTATAAAAAAGGGCAACTTTCACATATAGCAAATAAAAAATTCATATTTGTATGCTATAGCAAAGTTTGCATAATTGCGCTCCATAGCAAACATAGAAACTGTATAATTCGCTATACATATACAGTTGAAGCAAATTGTATAAAACGAAGTGTATAAAACGAGAAAGAGAAAGACACTTGGGCAGAGAATTGTATAAAAACGAAGTGTATAAAACGAATTGTATGATTATAAGTGTATAGAACGATTATATACAATTTGAATTTGTATAAAATGAGAAAGAGAGAAAGATAAAAGAGACTTGGCAGGGAATATACAATTGAATCGAATTGTATAAAACGAGAAAGAGAGAAATTAGATACAATTTGAAATTTTTATAAAACGAGAAAGAGAGAAAAGCAAAAGAAATTGGGCAGAGAAGTATTTTTATTGTATAATTATAAATGTATAGGACGAAAATATATGTACTTGCATGTGTATATACAATTTTCTCACGCTTTATACAAACAGAAACGTAATTTATACATTTCGCTTCTGTTTGTATAAGTGAGAAAGGCGAGGGTGGCGAGCGAGATCTGGGAGAGTGGCGAGCGAGATCTGGAAGAGGGGAGAGAGGGGAACAAAAATATATGTATTTATACAATTTTCTCTGCTTTATACAATTAGAAACAATTTTTATACACTTGTGTTTGGATAAAAAGTGAGAAAGCGAGCGAGAGATTGGAGGAGAGTGGTGAGCGAGATATTTGGGAGAGAGGCGCCTGGCAATTTTTTGCAAACGTTTGCTATGGAGAAGAATTAAATCAAACCCTAGCTAATCCATTTATTTTAGGTTATTAGTTTGCTATTATATACAATTATCTCTATAAAAAATACCAAATAAGTCAAATAGGTCTGTATTTTTTCTTTCTTTTTTGACAACAAGGGTCTGACTGCTAAATTATCTTGCTAATTTTAGTAATTTAATATTAATGTAATTATTAGGGAACTTATATTTATTATTTGTATAATATAATTATATTTCGCATATAATTATGATATAATATGTGTATATAAGTGAATTTGCTAGAGTATGTGGGTGAAAATCTCTGACATAAATAAACTCTATTAATTTTTTTATTTTTATTTTATATATTCTAGTTATAATTACTATCTACATGCAAAACTCCAAGTGTTTATACTATGTCATGAAAAATCGTAAAAGAACACAGAGAAAAGTAAGTTCTTTTCATGTGGATCTGAACCAATAAAATTTTAATCAATTAAGTTTTGGATTACATGAAATAAAAGTCACCGAAAAGACTTGAACGAGGATATGAAATTAGGTTATAAAATAACAATAAATAATTTCTCATATTTTGAAAAGAAAGAAGAAAAACTCAAAAAGGCATCCGAACAACTAAATTAGCCACTTGTTTCTTTTATATAGTTACCCAAAAAAAGAAGAAAGAATTCACACCTCAATGAGTTTCTTATTGTTTTAAAGAATTTGTATTTTATTGATTGCCCAAACTATGTTTACGGTCCATAATATTCATGACAAGATTAATTAAATGTGTTATGTTAATGTTTTTGTTGTTATTCTTTATTTGAGGCAATATTATATATATATATATATATATATATATATATATATATATATATATATATATATATATATAAGGTTAAAATTCTATGTGAAATAGGACAAGGATCAACATTGAAATTATCCAACAATAGTTTTTGAAAGCACTTGATAGTGAAATTTGATTTGCCAAGAGTATTTTTTGGTTAGAAGTGTATAATGAGGCATTATATTGTATGCTTGAGGAGTAAATTTGATAACGAGATTGTACCGGAATAATGGGTTGTAGTCGAGGGTTTGTGGGGTTCGAATCCTTATGTAAAAATAGAATTGGCCAATCTTACGTGGCCTTTATGAGAGATTCCAAATAGAAGAATTTCCATAAATAACTATAGCAGCTAGAATTTATCTGATTACGATGAATATTAACACTTCTATAGAGAAGATAGTCGAGCGAGATCGAAAGAGAGAGAGGGAAGAGGCGAGCAAAGTTTAGAGAGAGAGAGAGAGAGAGAGAGAGAATGAGATGCTAGACATAAGTTGTGTTAATATGAAAGTTAGGTGTAATTTGCTCCAAATACATTATAACCAAGCATGATTCACATGTATCTAGTGTACACAAACTCTCTCTCCTCTATCCCATATCGCTCTCCTATCTCCTCTCGTGCACACCTATTTCCCTTATTCGGTCGCCTATCTCCCTATACACATGTATTTTAGAATGTATCTGAGCTTCACAAAATGTTATTTATTTGTGTATCCATAATTAATTTAATTAGTGTATTTGACATCAATTTTATCTCTTATATCCCATATCAATTTCATCATTATATTTTGTATCAAATATTTAGTCTATCCATGCATAAGGAGAAAGAGCAAGGGGCGGATAGAGAAGAAAAGAGGAAGAGAGCAAGAGCGAGGGGGAAAGAGAAGAGAGCGGAGAGAGAAAGAAAGAATAAAAGAGCGCGAAGGAGACATGGAGAGAGAAAGGGGAGAGATGAGTGACTCATGTAACTAGTTTAGAATATATGACCTTTAACTTGGTGTCAATCGGTAATTATGATCTTTAGCTTTGGATATGCACAAGTAGGCACTTAAACTTGTTAAAATTGAAAAAATAGACACATCCATCCTACATGACATCCTACATGTATTATGCCATGTAGGATACGTGTGTCTACTTATTCAATTTTATACAAGCTTAAGTGTCTACTTGTGCATATTCAAAGTTGGAGGTCATAGTTTTCCGCTGAAGCCAAGTTAAGAGTCATGTTTATGCATTATGTCTATTTTAAAGTATGGTGGGGATGTTTATCTGATTAAAATGATGATTTGGGACTACTTTCAATTTTAAAAGAATTTACATATAGTGATGTAAGCTACCATAGGAATATCCCAAATAAACGACTTATAATGGACATAGCCTAGTAATTTTATATTTAAATTAGACAACTTATATTTAATAAATTTCATGAAGCCACCACTGTTTAGTGTATATACTCTTACAATATTATACATTACATATGCACCCTTATATAAATTATTGTATATAAAATGTATGTGGAACAATATACTATGTACAACCATATGCATACACTGTATAAGTTTCAAAGCTAATATGTGTATTTCTGTTTGAATGATTATTGATATATATATGTGTTCTGTGTATCTATGACCTGATACACAGAGCTCATGAACAATCGAAGAAGAAGAGATGAGCAAAAAAAGTATTAATACCAAATTGATTAAACATAAATAGTTAATTAAAATATAAAAACTTACCAACAACGGATCTGAAGGGATCGTTGATATGTCATGAACGCATAGCACATTTGACGCTCAAAACAAAGGATTAGCACAAGAAACCAAACATGTTTTTGTGGATATGATGTTCTTTTAGTTTAATGTGCAGGAAATGTGTTTTTAAGTAAGTGTTGAATGAAAAGAGCTGAAATGGAAGTGCAGCAGTTGTTCATGGAAGGATATAATACTCTATTATAAGAGTATATATTAGTAGAGGTTGAACAAACTATGGTTACCAATTTACCATACCGTATAAAACCAAAACCAAACTTCAAAATACCGAACTATACCGAATTAAATTTGCATGGTAATGGTTTAAAGTTTTGAAAACCGAATACCAAAATTGTTGTGCCAAAACTTTGAAATATCGTACCGTACCATACCATGCCCACCCCTAGTTGTGGGAGCCATGACTACGGTACAACACTAAAATCAACCATGAATAACTTTCAATTTATATTAGTATGCTTCATTTCTATTTTCATATTGGTTCCTTTCTAACGAGTGCACACGTTAGAACCCGCCTATATTCATTACTTGTTCAAGAGAAACGTATATGATTAAGAAAATTTAGAAACGAATCTAACAACTTGCTTCGAAGACTTGAGCTTGAGAGAGGATAGTTCTCTGGCCAAGTATGCCTGGTTAAAAATTGAAACACTCTAAGACGGAGAGGAGAGAAATGACATTCATCTAATAGGGCTGAAAAGTGTTTAGATGTACACAACTTGCTATGAATATATATGTATCAAAAGATTGTTATTTGTTCAATATCTGAGTTAGAGTATAAAGATCATGGTGAACTCAATTCTAGTCTATTCTAGTTGGTGATCAAATTTTGCAACAGTCATATGTTACTGTTATTATTTAACACTAGATACAACTTGTTACTGAGATATCAAAACGAACCCAATATTTACTTTATGCAATTTAATTTCTGGGAATATCAACCGCAACTAAATACAAGAACTAGTAGATTTGTTTCTTCTGTAGTTCCCTGTACGATCGACCTCAGCCCTTAGTGAACTTCGTCACAACTTGCAAATCAGTTGAGATTCCTGGGTGATAGAAAGGAACTTAAAATAGGTACTCTATAGGTCATTGAACTTTGTGACAAAGACAGTAGTGGACGCAGTGTGTGATACATCTTTCATGAGGAAGCCTTTCCCTAAAATCATGACCATCATGGATGAGGTATCGAGAAATAATACAACATGGCATACTAGAGATACATAAATTTGGGGATCTTGGGTTCACATTTGAGCTATTGGTACAACAGGAAGAACATGACCAAGACATGACCCACATGAAAACTCGATGGATTTACTCACAAAACATCTACTAGCGACTAGTCTAGCAAGAGAAAGTGCAGTAGGTGTTGTAGGCAGTTATGAAGATTAGGAGTTTCATTTTGATGAGAAATCCAAACATTTGAACAACCAGGGGTTTCCATAATTATAACTCGAGAATCAAAGGCTATATTTCTAGAAATCAAGGTAGGAACTACTAGCGAGATGACCAATATGATAGAGCTAAAAAAAGGTATTATGAAAGTTGGCAGAGCAAAGATGGATTCAAGAATGATCGCGGTGGTGTGTATGTGCCTCCAGGGAACAGAGATAAAATAGGTAATGGGTCTAGTGTGTCCAGAATGGAAGATATATTGGCAAAGGTGATGCAGAGGGTTGAATCTACAAATGTGGGGGTAAAAGAGTTGAAAAACCTACAGCCATGTGGCTGATGATGGTTGGTAGGTCTGTAAAAAGACCCACAGGTATTATGTTCCATGTATTGGTGAAATTGAAAGTTTCATCTTTTCGGCTGACTTTGCGATTTTAGATTGTGATGTTGATTTTGAAGTCCCCATAATTTTGGGGAGGCCATTTTTGCCCACCGGTAGAGCACTGTTTATATGGAAAGTGGTGGGTTGAAGTTTAGTCTAAATAATGAGGAGCTGAAATTTAAGGTGTACAAATATATGAAGCATCCACAACATATTAGTGTGGTGTCTGCTATTGATACAACTAATGATGATGATGGGGTCATTAAATTGCATATAGAAGAACATTTCACCATAAAAAACTTGTCATGTTAATTATGAACTTTGATGATGTTTGCAAAATAGATTATGTGGAGACTTTAAATGCATTGCAAAGCATGGAATCAAATTTGTACTCTCCTATGAAGTTAGACCTGGATTTGAGAAACATGTCGACTCTTCCAGCAAAATCACCCTTTGAGGAGCCACATGTGCTTGAATTGAAGCAACTGCCTAGCAGAGGTATGTGTTTTTGGGAGAAAATAACACATCACCAGTTATTGTGGCTGAAGATTTGTATATGAGCAAGTACATGCACTGGTGAAGGTACTTAAAGATTTAAAAGACAATTGGTCGGACCATTTCTGATATTATTGGTATACCTCCTGTTATTTGGTTGCTTATTTGGTACCGTGTTGGTGGTACTAACTTTTTACTTCTTCACTTGTGTAGGTTCTGAGCCCGGACCCGCGTGATATTTTTCTTCTTCTCGTGACTTAGAGGCTCATGTAAGGACCTGTGAGGTAGATGCTCGTCATCTTAACTGGTCCTCTTTCTTTGTATTATGTTTTGTTCTATTGGAGAATCAAAGACATTTAAGACATTTATTTATCTTTTGAATTTTATATTTAAATTACTGACTTGTACAAGTGACAATCAAATTTTGGGGTATTGTTTAAAATAAGTTTTCCACCTTTATCTTGTTCTTGCTTTATCTTTTCGCTTTTTCTTTCATCTTTAGTTAGGTTGAGGCTGACTTGTCTTGGTGGGAATAGACAAGTGCAATCACATCCATTTTCGGGTGGTGACAGTCTCAAAGATTATGTTATGAAATCATAATTTTAAGGAGCTATTTTTATGATTATTCTATTTTCCATGAATGATTCAATATACCTATATTTACTGTTTCTATGAGTATGAATATGCATGTTTTCCACGAGGAGGTTACTTAACACCGAGTTCGAATAGTTGCAATTACCCAGGTCCCAAAACTACGTGCCCTTGTAGTACTTTGTCTCAATTGACTTTAGATAGTGGATTTACCTTAGCTCATGATTATGGTCCTTACATTGGCAAGTAGGACACTCTCTTTTCGATATGAGAGCAGTATATTGAACACCATGTTATAGCTCATATTGTTTGTGTTAGTTAACGACATCTCCCATCTATGTTATGATTATGATATTCAAGAATATTGTATAACCTCGTACTATGTCTTTTAGAATCAGATTATTAGTTTTCATGTAATGTTTACTTAGTCATTCTATTATCATATTTTCATACTTACCATATTATTATATCATTTTTATGCATTTCACCATATTTATTACATTCTGAGTACTGATCGCATACCATTCTTGTGCTTATATTATTTTGTAATATATGTGTTGGAGCCCGTAACACCCACACTTTCCGAATGTCAAAATTAACGTGCACTTTCATGGAAGGAGTGATTAATAAATTAATAATTATTTGATAATTACATGTCATATTTTAAGTGTTCATAGATTGTATCTCATATTTTGAAGGTAAAGAAGTTATGAAATAAAAGTTGGTAAAAGTTACCGTAACTTTGTTTTATTACGTTGTGGATTGTGTGGTATACTGATAACATGTGCAGCATCGATGACACTAACATGAGTGGCATGTACCCCTCAAGACCATTCACACGGAGTCAAGCAAATGATCTCCAAGGCCTACAAGCAATGTTCATGAAAAGGGAAGCATTAGAGGAGATTGAGGTCACCAAAGAAGGACATACAATGTGTTTATATTACATCAAATTGAGAAGGAAGAAGGAAGAAGGAAGAAGGAAGAAGGAAAGAGGCCATGTGTGCGAATGGTCATTTCATGAATTCAAGAATCCACAAAAGAAGGCAATCAAACAAGACCCTTACCTCATTAAGGGCAAAATCGTCAAAGAAGTGTCTTCTTTATTTCCTTAGTATAAAATATTAGTCTTTTATCATTTTACAAGACTTAGACTATGCTGAATAATGACTCTTAAATTGTAGTATCTTCTTAGTGAGTAATTAGGGTGAATCTTGGGATTTCTAGTTGACTTCTTGAGTTTGATTAATCAAAGAATTACCCCTTTGTGATTCTTGGTTTCATTTAATTATTTTTCCTTGGGTTAAATTTAGGTTGTTAAAGTTAATTGAGAGGTGAGGTTTTTAGTCCCTTGTTGCCCATAATTTTAATAACTTAAGTATTAATCCACATATCTTTTATTTCTTTTTGTCTTTCCTTGTTTAATCTTTATCATTTGGTAACAAGAGCCTAGGTTTAGATTTGTTCCTACAAATCTAGTCTTGGGTTGTAAAAAAAAAAAAGGCCAAAATCGTCCAAAAAAAATCTAAATTTTTTTAATTTGTTGTTTTTGACACTAGATCCTTGTTCGGTAGTGTTTTTTGAGTCTAAGTTTCAAATTTTGTTCAATTTGGAGTTGTAGAACTGAATTTACCATTGAAGAGTTTCAAGCTTTTCAAAATTTTCAAATTTTGAAAGTGTGTCTTTTGATAGAGAAGAAATTGGAGGTTAATAATTAGTTGGCTTTGTTCTCTTAGTTGAAGGGAAGAAAATCCTAAAATTTGAGTCAATTTGGAGTTGATTTGAGTGTATTGGGGTTTATTGTGTGTTCTTGGTGTTCTTCAAGTTGTTCTTGAAGAAGAAGAAAGAGAAAGTACATTTGATCCAACTTTTCAGGTTAAAGTTGGTCAAAGGTGTTTTTTTGGGGTCCATTAGTGGAATTTAAAAAAAAAAATCAAAATCTGAAAAAAAAAATAAAAAAAATATTTTCCACGTCAGCAGCCACATCAGGCACCATCTGCCACGCCAGCGCCACACGGCAATGCATCAGCAGCTACCGCAGCAGAAACCAGCCAACAAGGCCCAGACGCCTAGTAAGCGCGTGGGGCTCACTTTCAGAGGCTGAAAATTGCAGGTTTTCCCTTGAAAGCCCAAAAATATTCCAAGTATGGGAAATTTTTTGGACCTAGAAATTTTTATAAGTGTCCAAACTTGGTGATTCTTTTTTCTATCATTTTTCCCTTCAATTCCTCAACTAATTAACAATTAATTAACATCTTTAATTACTTGTTAACTAGTTTTGATCATCAAATCATCCAATCAACATCTTACAAGTGATGAACTTTTTTGAGGCTTCAAATTTTTCTAAGTGTCCAAATTCACTTCTTCTTCTTCTAAACTCATTTTCCTTCTATTTTTCAACTAATTAACAATTAATTAATATCTCTGATTACTTGTTAACTAGTTTTTAATCATCAAATCATTTCTTTGATTCTTCAAATTAAGTAACAAGTAGTAATCTTCTACTTTTGTTACTTGGTTTATTTTGAGTCTGAATCTATTGGTACTTCTTTATTCTACTTTTCTCATCTTAATTTGTTAATAATCTTCTTGATTCAAGTCCGTTAGTTTTTTTTTGGGTCTTCCTTCTTTCAAGAGTCACAAGAATCCATTCCATCTCAAAGGATAGGCGATCTTGAATTGATTGAACGGAGCTAGTTCACTATCAATTTTGAGAGGACGCCATAGAAGGTGAGTTGAGAGTTACAGACGAGTGAAGTGTGGCTTTTGCTACTAACCTCGTTTGTTGAGTTTTGTAGGTATCATGCCTAATACAAGTCCAATTGGGGAGAGCTCGGAGAACATCATGGAGGTTCTTGCCAACATCTCTAAGCAAGTAGCAGAAATGAATGGAAGGATGGGCGGTATGGCGGAAAGGTTGGTACGGGTAGAAAATGAGAATAGAAGGAAATCAATTCAACCCGAAATGAGGAGATAAGGAGGACATCGGTTCATTCCACCACCCTTACTCCGGAACAAGCTCATAATCTATGTTCTCCTCCACAAATCCGTACCCGAAACTACTAACGCCCCACTTTCCAAACTACCAACCCTCCAAACCACCTAAGACAACCTACACCACATCCAAATCCACAACCCTATCACCAACCACAATATAATCTTTCTTTTGTGGCCAACCAAGTCCAATACCAAACTCCGTTTCAAAATGATTCAAATGCATGTGTTCATGAAACCTACACATCACATCCACAAAATGCACCACAAATGCCCTACCAAGACTACCAATACAAAAATCCTCTCTATGATGAGATTAATGAGGAGTTCAATAATGATGAGTTTTGGTGTAGAGATGGAAATGGAGTACAAAGGGAAGGAGTAAGACCTCGGGACTTGGGGTGGGACCAAGGTAGGGGAGATCAAGATAGGATGGGATATACAGGAGATAGGATGGGATATAGAGGCGATAGGATGGGAAATAGAGGAAATAGATTTAGGGAGAGGAATGATTAAGATAGGGGCTTGAACACTATCAAGGTCACACTTCCAAGGTTTAAAGGAAGTAGTGACCCCGATGAGTTCTTGGAATGGAAAATTCAAAGTGAGCAGATCTTTCTCACAAATAATACCTTGGCAACTTTGAAGGCAAAGTATGCTCTCACGCAATTTGAGGGGTACACATCAACTTGGTGGGAGTCCAAGAGGAGGGAAAGGGAGAGTCATCATAACTATGAGTTACCTACTTGGCAAGAGTTGATTACACTTATGGAGTTGAGATACTTGACTCCAAACTACTACAAGAGGTACTCAAAAAGGTGTATATGTTGAGGCAAGGTACCAAAAGTGTGGAAGAATATTATGATGAGTTTGAGAACTTGCGAATGAAGTCTAAAATTGAAGAGAATATGGAATGTACTATAATACGATTCGTGGAAAACTTGAGATATGATATCTTGAAGCCCTTGAAGCTTAAGCACTATAAGACTCTTGAAGCGACTTTCCATGATGCCTCAAAGGTAGAAGCAGATTTGAAAGAAGAAAAGTCATACATGACCAAAAGTTCTTTAACTTCCACATGGAGCAAAGGTCGTGATAATTGGAAGACGACATCCAGGGAACAAGCTAAAGGTGGAGGTCAATCTAACCAAGTCAAGCTTGATTACATATCCAAGTATAATGAGCAACCACAAGGAGGTAACTATGTTAAACCTAACTTTCCTCGACCCTCTATAATTCAATGCTTTAGATGTCAAGGGAGGGGACAAGTTGCTAGTGAGTGTCCAAATAGAAGAACAATTGTTGCTCTTCGTGATGGATATAAGACTGAAGATGAATATGAGGGAGAATAAAAAAATGAGGAAGAGGGAAATAGGGGTGAAGGAGAGGAAGGTGCTTCGGGGGATGAAGAAGAAAGGTTGGATGAGGGGGTGAATTTTTCTTGCTTCATGGAGAAGGGAAAGTCTTTGATAAATGATGATGAAGACTTGAACATGAATACCAATCTTTCATGTGTTGTGAGAAGAGTTGTGGGACCCCTTGCAAAAGAAGAACTTGACCAAAGGGAGAATCTATTTCATGCTAGGTGCAAAATACAAGATAAAGTGTGTTTCTTAATCATTGATAGTGGAAGTTGCACCAATGTGGTGAGTAGTTCCTTTGTGGAGCGTATGAAAATACAAACCAGCAAGTATCCCAATCCTTATAAGCTACAATGGCTCGATGAGAGTGGAGATATGAAGGTCCTCAAACAAACAATGATTCGGTTTAGTGTGGGAAAGTATAATGAGGAATTGGTTTGTGATGTGGTTCCCATGTTGGCATGTCACCTACTGTTGGGGAGACCTTGGAAATTTGATAGAGATGTTGTGCACCAGGGTAGATCCAACACATACACTTTCGTGATTGAAGGTAAAAAGTATGTGCTTGCACCTCTCACTCCATATCAAGTGAGTGAGGACTATCGGGTTATGAAGGAGCTTCGGGAAAGATAAAAACCACGGAGGCAAAAGGTGACGGCGAAAGTTCCACCATCTTTCCAAAAGAGGGGAGTGCCTTGGCTAAAAATAAGAAGAACATGTGCATGATAGCAAAGTCAAGCAAGAATTTAAAGGGTGTGGATGAGGGAAGCTTTCTAGTGTGCCTTGTCAACACCAACCTTTTGTTACATGCTAACCAAGGTACTAGCACTTTGACTATTATTATTTCTTCTCTTTTGCAGGGATATGAGGAACTATTTCCACATGAGATGCCCGTTGGATTACCACCCTTGGGGGGAATCAAGCACCAAATTGATTTTACACCGGGTTCACAAATTCCCAATCGTCCAGCTTATAGAAGTTACCCGGAAGAAACCAAAGAGCTATCAAGGCAAGTGCAAGAGCTTCTTGAGAAGGGGTTTATCAAAGAAAGCCTAAGTCCTTGTGCCATACCAGTAATTCTTGTTCCCAAAGAGGATGGCACTTGGAGAATGTGTATTGATTGTAGAGCCGTAAATAAGATCACAGTGAAGTATCACCATCCCATTCCTAAACTTGATGATATGATTGATGAGCTATGTGATTCTATTGTTTTCTCCAAGATTGACCTTCAAAGTAGGTATCATCAAATTTGGATGAAACCGGGTGATGAGTGGAAGACGACTTTCATGACAAAGTTTGGGTTGTATGAATGGCTTGTGATGCCATTTGGATTGACAAATGTCCCAAGCACTTTCTTGAGATTGATGAACCATGTTCTCAAACCTTTCATCAACAAGTTTGTTGTGGTGTATTTTGATGATATACTTGTGTATAGTAAGACAATGGTGGAACATGTATCCCATTTGAAACAAGTGTTTGATATTCTACTACAAGAGCGTCTCTTTTCTAACTTCAAGAAATGTTCATTTGGTGTTGACAAAGTTGTGTTTTTGGGTTTTGTGGTTAGTGCAAATGGGATTGAGGTCGATAAAGAGAAGGTGGAGTGCATCAAGACTTGGCCGACCCCAATCAGTACAATCGAGGTAAGAAGTTTACATGGGTTAGCAAGTTTTTATCGACGATTTGTGAAGGGCTTTAGTTCAATTGCTGCTCCTTTGACTGAATTGATCAAGAAAGATGTACCTATTGTATGGGGTGAGGAGCAAGAGAAGTCTTTTCATGCCTTGAAATTGATGTTGAGTTTTACACCTTTGCTCCAACTACCCAACTTTGATAAGGCCTTTGAAATTGAATGTGATGCTTCATGTGTTGGTATAGGTGGTGTGTTGATGCAAGAAGGAAAACCATTAGCTTTCTTTAGTGAAAAGCTAAAAGTAGCTACGCTCAAGTACTCAACTTATGACAAGAAATTGTATGCACTTGTGAGAGTGTTGGCTCATTGGAAGCACTACTTGTGGCACAAAGAGTTCGTGATAAGGACCGATCATGAGTACTTGAACCATATTAAGGGGCAATGCAAGTTGAACCAGCGACATGCTAAGTCGGTTGAATTCATTGAAACCTTTCCATATGTGATCAACTACAAGCAAGGCAAGGAGAATGTGGTAGCGGATGCTCTATTAAGAAGGTTTGTGTTTGTCAATACCTTGGTTTCTAGAATGATGGGGTTTGAAAGCTTAAATGGATTCTATTCTATGGATTCCGACTTCAAAGATACCTTTGATAATATTACTAAAGGGAAGCGAGTTGATAGGTACCAATTGGTTGATGGGTTTTTATTCAAAGATGGTCGAGCATGTGTGCCCATGAGCTCATGTGGAGAGTTATTTATCAAGGAGGCTCATAGTGGTGGTCTGATGGGACACTTTGGGGTACCAAAACACTTGATATTCTTAAGGAGCAGTTCTTTTGGCCCAAGATGAAACATGATGTGAAGAGGATTTGTGGACAATGTCTAGAATGCAAGCAAGACAAATCCACGACCAGGCCAAAGGTAAGTATACTCCTCTTCCTATTCCTAATGGTCTGTGGATGGATATTTCTATGGAATTTGTGTTGGGACTACTTAGGACTAAAAGAGGACATGTAGTATATTTTTGGTAGTGGATAGATTTTCTAAAATGGCTCATTTTATTCCATGCCATAAATGTGATGATGCATCCCATGTAGCATCTTTGTTTGTTATCAATGTGCTTAAATTGCATGGAGCCCCTCAAACCATTGTTAGTGATCGGGATTCCAAGTTTCTAAGTTATTTTTGGAAGAGTCTATGGGGTACACTTGGTATCAAACTTTTGTTCTCTACTTCTTGCCATCCTCAAATGGATGGACAAACCAAAGTAGTCAATCGGACTCTCGGAACCATGCTTCGATGCATGATTAGAGGAACCCCAACTACTTGGGAAGATCGTTTAACCTTGATTGAATTTTCATATAATCGGTCTTTCCACTCCTCTATTGGCATGTCTCCATTTGAGGCATGCTATGGTTTTAAACCTTTGTTTCCATTAACCATGATTCCTTTGTCTAGTGATGTTGTTGTGAGCCTAGATGCCAAGCAAAGGTCAAAAGAGATGATGAACATTCATGCTAAGGTCAAAGAGTCCATTGAAAAGAACAATTCAAAGGTGGACATTCGATAGAATCGAGGGAGAAAGGAAGTGATCTTCAATCCAGATGATTGGGTGTGGGTGCATTTCCAAAAGGAAAGGTTTCCACAAGTTCGAAAAGGGAAGCTAAGCCCAAGAGGGGATGGACCTTCCAAGTAGTCAAGCGAATCAATGACAATGCTTACATGATTGACCTACCAAGTGAGTATAATGTTCATAATGTTTTCAATGTTACTAATTTATCTCCTTGTATTGTAGGTGATCCTTTGGATTCGAGTACAAATCATTTTTAAGAAGGTGAGGATGATAACATGGGCAGCATGGATGACACTAACATGAGTGGCATGTACCCCTCAAGACCATTCACACGGAGTCAAGCAAAGGATCTCCAAGGCCAACAAGCAATGTTCATGAAAAGGAAAGCATTAAAGGATATTTAAGGTCACCAAAGAAGGACATACAAATGTGTTTACATTACATCAAATTGAGAAGGACGAAGGAACAAGGCCATGTGTGCAAATGGTCATTTCATGAATTCAAGAATTCACAAAAGAAGGCAACCAAACAAGGCCCTTACCTAATTAAGGGCAAAATTGTCAAAGAAGTGTCTTCTTTATTTCCTTAGTATAAATATTAGTCTTTTATCATTTTGCAAGACTTAGAATATTCTGAATATTCACTCTTAAATTGTAGTATCCTCTTAGTGAGTAATTAGGGTGAATCTTTGGATTGCTAGTTAACATCTTGAGTTTGATTAATCAAAGAATTACCCCTTTGTGATTCTTGGTTTCATTTAATTATTTTTCCTTGGGTTAAATTTAGGTTGTTGAAGTTATTTGGGAGGTGAGTTTTTTAGCCCCTTATTGCCCATAATTTCAATAACTTGAGTATTAATCCACATATCTTTTATTTTTTTGTGTCTTTCCTTGTTTAATCTTTATCATATACCTCTGTGGGGGTTTTAGCAGCAGGGGTTTTATTCTTTTTTTTTTGCGGTTTTGAGCTTTTTCGAGCTTGAGTTCAAGGTAAGAACATTCACTTGTTGATTCTATCCTTTGTAAGTTGTAAATAGTGATTTGCGATGGAAATCCATATCTTTTGTTGGATTATCATAGTACTTTCCATTCTTATGTGTTGATTGTGGTGCTTTATTACTGTAGTATTTCGAATAGAAGTCGATAAGCCAATGGAATTCATCAAAAAGGGATGTTAAGGCTATTTCCTTTGTTTAACATGTTTCCTCAAAGCTTAGGAGCGATACAATAGGGTTGTTATTGTTGGTGATTTTGTAGATATAATTGTAAATGATTGGGTGATTGAGTGGTTATAAAACCTCATTTTTTAACTCATAATTCGTTCATAACAGCCCTACATTAGGAACGACTTAGAGATTATTTGCATAGATTGATTATAGCTAAATTGCTTGCCTTTAGACTATTGAATTTTTGTTATTTCCTTGGGGCTAGTGGTTAACTACGTAGCTATGAACACCCTACAGGGGCTATGATGTTGACTATGAGTACTATGTTATTGCCTAAGAGGGTTATGTGTTGCCGATGGGTCTATATTGATGCCAAAAGGGGCCATGTATTGCATATGGGATATGTTGATACCAAAGAGGGACATGTGTTGCCTACGAGGCTATATTGATGCCAAAGAGGGATATGTACTGCCTATAGGGATATATTGATTCCTAAGAGGGATGTGAATTGCCTATGGGGTTTATGTTGTTGCCTAAGAAGGTCATGTGACTTCCTACACATACAAGGGGTATCGATAGGGGTATATTGATTAATTTGTCACTTTTTGGGCTTATGAGGGCCTAGGTAGGTGGTCTTGTTTGTGGTTTGTACCTTCTAAGCTTATGGGCCTTGGCTAGGTTGTTGTTTAATTATTTTTGTATGTTTAAATTTAGTAGCAGGTCAACATGCTTACCTTATTCTTGATTTCCTTACATGATTACTTTTAGTATATTATCATACTTGCTCATTTAGTTTGTTGTCTTTCATAATCGGTACATTATTTTGTACTAACACCCCATTCCTTTTGGCACTGCATTTACGCCTACAATTCCCAATAGACAATTCGATAGACCTGCACAATAACATAGTTCACTTCTAGTAGATTGGCTAGCCCCTTTCCTCAGGAGGTTCTAAAGCTTAAAAGTTTGTTGGGTTTTGTTGCATATAGGTTTTTGTAGGTTGGGTCCTTGTCCTGACCAATATTTACTACTCTTAGAGGCTTCCACACTAGTGAGTTGGGTTGTATAGCCACGTTATTGTCCATATTGGCCTAGTTTTTTTATTGGCTAAATTTTTGTGATGGTTTGGTTTATTTTCTTGATACCTAGCATTTCATAGCTTCTCCATAGAGATCATGACGACTTTGACAGCCCATATAGCGTTTAAATTTTCCTAGATATCATGGCGTCCTTGACGACTTAAACAAGATTTATGTCCTAGTTGGATTTTTTACATGAACTGTGGCACTAGTTATATCCTTTATAGAACTGTTGACAGGGGCCTTGACGGATAATATCTTATTTTTAAGATGAGCTATACTCATTTGTTTTCTTAGATATGTTTGGCTTTTTGTTGCTATTAGCAAACAGTTTAGCAGGTTCTGCTTAGCCCAAGTTTTGGCATTAGGCACTAGTTGCGCCCATTGAGTTTGGGGCATGATAGAGAATTCTATTAGGTTTGTGGTTAGAATGCTCTATCATTTGAGGTAGGTGATAGTTGTGATTTTATGATTGTGTGATGTATGTATGTTCTTGCTTCATTGTGATACTTGTATGTATATAAATGTTGCAATATTGATCACCTTTGTAACTGAGATAGATAAATGATGTAGCCATTAAATCATGATGTAATGTATGATCTTGATGATAAACTTGTGATTGTATTGTGATTGTGCTGTGTGAATGGGATCAAATTGCCACATTTCGGCAAGCTAATTGGGATTGATTCCCACGTTCTGACATAACTTTGGATAGGGTTGTCACGTTCTGGCATAGGATCAGATTGTCATGCTCCAAAATACTTTGGGATCAAATTGCCACGTTCTGGCAAGCTAACTGTTTGGGCTTGGGTTGCGTTAGAGGCACAATGATGTGATAACCATGTATAGTGTTTTGTCAAATTTTCATGTTGATAATTTTCTATATGTTGATATATATGCATGTGATTATAATGTTTGTTTGACTTGTTTATATTGCACTAGTGGGATAGCCGCGTGATCCTACCAATACACGGTGGTTGTCTACTGATTCTGTACTTGCTCTTATTTTTGTTGAGTACAGGGCATCTTCAAGTGGTTATTCAAAGACCTCGCTTAGGATAATAGAGATCATAGCAACGAATTTAAGGGTTACCTGGATCTTCTGGGCTGCCATGGAGTTCTCTTTCGTCTATGTCCACCATTTTCGGACTTAGGCATTGTTTTAGATAGTTGAATAGTTCATTAGTTAGGGATGTACCACTTCTTGTTTAGATTTCTGGATCTTATTAGATGTTTTGGTACATTGAATTTTAGATTTTAGGTATTTAAATTCTTCATTTGTTAGTTCATTGACTTGCTTCCGTAACTTAATTTCCTTAGTTTTGGTCTAGTTGCTTGGTTTGGGTTATAGTAGTGGTACTCCCAACGGAGGGATTGTATGGGTGCGAATCATGACGGTCTGAGTCATGATAAAGTTTTTATCAAAGCCTAGGTTTGTTAATCTTGATATACCGAAACAAGTCTAATAAAGTCTCACAGAACGGTTTTGGGACGCCTTTATTTTTCTTCGAGAGGCAATAGGACTTTAGGAAATCTCGATATTTCTGTTGTATTTTTCATGCTATAACTTGATTTCAATTGGTATCTGTTGATTCGAATTGGTATCTAACCTCATTCACTTTTTTTCCGGAGATGGTTAATACAAGGTTCAACGATGGTCGTCCTCCAGCCCCCGTCAATGCTCCATCTGAGAAAGCTGCAGCGCGAGGTCGTGGTCGAGGCAGGGTTAGATGAAGAGCTAGAAGTAGAGGTCGTGGAGAGTAGTGTCTGCTGGGAATGAGGTACTGGTTGAGAATGCTCATGTGAATGAGAATCCTCATGTGCATAATGAGGAGATAGAAGAGGATATCGAGGTTGGAGATATTGAGGAAATTGAACACGAGGAAGGAGTGTAGGCTGAGGCTACCAGAATCCCTCCATCAATCCGGTGTTACATTAACAGATCATCTCATTCTTGAAAGGTTTGGCTGTTCCGGCAATGCTTTCATACGCTCAAGTCCCTATTAATCCTCTTATTGCTAGCATTGCGCCCAAGACAAGAGAGACGGGAGATAATGATGGTTTCTTTCATCCTTTTCTGGGTTATGTGATGACCGGTAATGAACATGATATGTTGTCTAAGTTTTTGAAGCTTAAGCCTCCGGTATTTCTTGGTTCTGAGATTGAGGATGCTTATTATTTGATTTTAGACTGTTACGAGAGGCTGCATAAATTGGGTATTATATATTAGATATGCTACGTAGCTGGTATGTACGGAGGAGGAGAGAATCCAATTGTTTATTAGAGGCTTGAATTCTGAGTTGCAAGTGTTATTTATTCATATGACTTCTACAGGAAAGAGATTCAATGAGGTGACAGACTATGTGAAGAAAGTGGAGGGTGTAAGGAGAGACGGGTCAGGCTAATGCGTTGGCTAAGATATCCAATAATTCCAGGAATTTTTCGGGCTCCTATTCTAAGAGGTCTGGTAGGCCAACACTGGTAGCCAACCCAATTCAGTCCGCTATGCCCGCCTCTACATGTAACTATTCAGGAAACTCGTCTTATAATTTTCTAGATAGCCAATGAGTCGCGCTTTCGGTAGGAAGCAAACCATCCTATGATCGTAATTGCTATAATTGTGGAGAACTTGGACAAATGAGGAGAGATTGCCCCCACCCCCGTAATCTAGACTCCACGGTAGCCATCTAGAGAAGTGGTACCCGCGAGGAATGGTAATAATGATCTAGGGTGTCCACAAGGTAGGCGAGAAGATAAGTAGAGAGGTCGAGGAGGTAGAGGAAATGGTAATGGTAGTGAGGGCAAAGGTAATGTGAAACCGGGTAGGGAAGTAGCTCATCAAGATGATAGAGATCAATATGCTGCTTTTCCGGGCAAGAATGAGGCGTAGGCATCTGAGCAGTGATCATAGGTATTATTCTTGTCTGTGACCGGAAAGCTAATGTATTGTTTGATCTGGTTTTCACTTACTCCTATGTATCCGTGAGCTTTGCATCCAAGTTTGATATGATTTGTGATGTACTTGATGCCTCTATCCAAGTTTCTACCCCAGTTGGAGAGTCAGTCATAGTCACCCACGTCTATCGTATGTGTCCTATTTTGTTATGGGTTTTCAAACTTAGAGTGATTTGGTAATTTTGGATATGGCTGATTTTTGTATTATCTTAGGAATGGCTTGGTTGTACCCCTAGCATGTTGTATTAAATTTTAATACTAAGTCTCTGACTCTAAAAATTGCGGCAACGGAAAGATTAAAGTGGGATATGGTTTACAAGCCTAAGAAAGCTAAGATTATGTCCTCCATTTGGGCTAGTAAATTGGTAGAGCAAGGTTGTTTGTCTTATTTAGCTCATGTGAGAGACGTTGAGATAGAGTCTCCATCTATTGAGTATATTCTGATGCTTTCTGAATTTAGCAAAGTATTCCCTAATGAATTGTTTGGTACGCCTCAAGATAGTGATGTAGATTTTTGTATTGACTTAGAGACAGGTACTCGTCCCATTTCCATCCCTACATATAACATGGCTCTGGCGAAATATAGAGAGACTAAGGCTCATATCCAAGAGCTTCTTAATAAGGTATTTATTCGACCTAGTGTTTCTCCATGGGGTGCCCCAGTGTTGATTGTTAAGAAAAAAGATGGGAGTATGAGAATGTGTACAGACTACCGATAATTGAATAGGGTCACTATTTGAAACAAGTATCCCTTGCCTCGAATAGATGATCTTTTCGACCAATTACAATGTGCATCAGTCTTAAGTAATATTGATTTGAGGTCTGACTATCATCAATTAAAAATTAGGCCAGAAGATGTACCCAAGACAACATTTAGGACTCGCAATGGGCACTATGAATTTTTGGTGATATCTTTTGGTTTGACCAATGTGCCTGCATCTTTTATAAGTTTGATGAATGGGGTGTTCAATCCCTTTCTTGATTCATTTGTGATAGTTTTTATTGATGATATTTTGGTTTATTTGAACAGTGTGGAAGAGCATGTCGACTATCTTCATATTGTTCTGGGTGTTCTTTGGAAACAAAGATTGTATGCAAAATTTTCTAAGTCGGAATTTTGGTTGACTTCCGTTGCATTTTTGGGGCATGTAGTTTTGAAGGAAGCGGTAATGGTAGATCTTTAATTGATTGTGGCGATTAAAAATTGGGTTTAGCCTACCTCTGTGACGAAAGTTAGGAGCTTTGTGGGGCTCGCTAGCTACTATTGTTGGTTTATGAAGAATTTTGCTTCTATTGCCACTCACTTGACTAATTTGACTAAGAAGGAGATACCATTTGAATGGACTGAAAAATGTGTGAGAGCTTTCAAAATCTCAAGACTCTCTTGACTACCGCACCTATCCTATCATTACTGGTGGAAGGTAAGGATTTTATAGTTTATTGTGATGCTTCTCATTCAGGGTTGTGCATTGTATTAATGCAAGATAAGAATGTGATAACCTATGTGTCACACCAATTGAATGTTCATGAGAGAAGTTATCCAACTCATGACTTGGAGTTAGAAGCGGTAGTATGTTCCCTTAAGATTTGGCATCATTACCTCTATGGTGTTCAGTGTGAAGTATGTACCGATCATCATAGTCTGCAGCAGGTATTCACTCAAAAGGATCTGAATTTGAGACAGCGAAAATGGATGGAGTTACTCAAGGATTATGATGTGACCATGCAATACCATCCGGGCAAGGCTAATGTGGTGTAAGACGATTTAAGTAGAAAAGCGGTAAGTATGGGTAGCTTATCTTACTTGAGTGTAACCAAGCAACCTTTGGCCAAGGAAATCCAAACCTTAAAGGCTAAGTTTATGTAGTTGGGCATCTCTGAAGGAGGAGGGGTGTTAGCTAGAAATGAAGTTAAGGCCACCTTCATCGGGGAGATCAAGGCCAAACAATTTGAGGATGAAGATTTGAAAGAACTCAAAGAGAAGATGGAGAATGGTAAGGCACAAGAGATCACTCTTGATACGGATGGTCCACTTATGGTGAAAGGAAGGATTTTTGTTCCTCGATTTGATAGCTTGATTCAAAAATTATTGGCGGAGTCTCATGGTTTGTGATATTTTGTTCATACGGGTGTGACCAAGATGTATACAGATGTGAAGTGAATTTATTGGTGGTCGGTGATGAATAAAGACATCGCAGAGTTTATGGCGAAGTGTAAGAATTGTCAGCAACTGAAGTATTAACATCAAAGGCCTATTGGATTACTTCAAAGAATATCAATTCCAGAATGGAAGTGGGAAAAAATAGTCATGGATTTTGTGGTTGGTCTTCATGAGACTTTGAGAAAGTTTGATTCTATTCGGGTTGTGGTTTACATATTGACTAAGTCAACCCATTTTATTTTGGTAAGACTAGATTATAATGTTGAACAATTGGTGAAGATCTATGTGAAAGAGATAGTAAGGCTGCATGGTGTGCGTCTTTCTATCATCTCAAATCGTGGTACCCTTTTCACTTACAAGTTTTGGAGGAAATTGCATGATGAATTGAGCAAACAACTCACTTTTAGTATGGACTTTCATCCACAGACGGATGGAAAATTGGAGAGGACTATACAAGTGTTGAAAGACATGTTGAGTGATTGATTTTGGAGAGTATTGGGATAAGTTCTTACCTTTATGAGAATTTTCTTATAATAATAGCTAGAACTCTAGTATTGATATGGCACCGTTTGAGGCATTATATGGGATGGGAAGTAGATCACCCATGAGTTTCTTTGAGGCTGGAGATTTGAAACCTTCGGGGGTTGACCTAGTGAAGGATGCTCATGATAAGGTGAGGAGTATTCAAGCTAAACTTCTTGCCGCTCAGAGTAGACAAAAGAAGTATACATATCATAAGGGGAGAGACCTGGAGTTTCAGACTGGCAAAAATGTTCTGCTTAAGGTATCACCCATGAAGGGGGTCATGAGACTCGGTAAAAAGGGAAAGTTGAGTCAGCGATATATTGGTCCCTTTGAGGTTATCGAATGTGTAGGAACGGTGGCGTATAAATTTTCTCTACCCCCTAATTTATCTGGTGTCCATCCCGTATTTCATTTGTCTATGTTGAAGAGGTATCATCTTGATGGGGATTATATCATTAAGTGGGACACAATCGTATTGGACAACGACATCCAAAAGGAGGATGAACCTATTGTTATTCTTGATCGTGTATGCAAGTTGCGAACCAAGGCGATTAAGTTCGTGAAAGTTCAATGGAAGCATCGTCCAGTCGAGGAAGATACTTGGGAAACCAAGAAGGACATGCGAGACAAGTATTTACAATTGTTCACTGATTCAGGTACTACTTTGCTCTTCCCTTAGCCTCTTTTTTCTTAGTTTTGTCACTCGGGGACGAGTGAAGGGTAAAATGGTATCTATTGTAACAATCAAGTTTCTTCATTATAGAAATAGCAATGAGGGAAAAATTGGGGCCGGAGAAACTTTTTCGTAGTATTAGGATACCTTGTCCAAATTTGGAGGAAATCGAAGTCATCAAGGTGTAGAGAAATTTGGTAGAAATCGTGTGACTTAATTAAAAATTTGATAACATGAGGTGTTATATAACTCGTTAACGAACCTGTATGATTTTATGTTATGGGATTTGAGTGAGTAGAGCTCCGAGAATAGACCTTCGCATAAAGGATACTTTCTTAGCATAGTGGAATAGAGGTGTGCTATAAATTGGGACTTTGGAATTATACAAACGAGCTCTCTGTTTTGTTCTGTGCCGCTGTAGTGGGATCATTGCCGCTATAGCAGGATAATGGCCACTGTGGAGGACGAGACGATACTTAAAAACATAGATTTTTGGGGAGGACTCATTGTTTCAAAAATGCCGTTATAGCGGGATTTCAGGCCGCTGTAGTACCGCCGCTATAGTGGGATGAGTGTCGATATAATGGCACATGCGCGAATGAAGTCGTTAATAAAACCCCTAAATGACATTATTTGACATTTTTGACTTTTAGAGATAAAGAACCACCCATAGGCGACCCTAACTCGTTGTCCACCATTCGTGAGGCTAAAGGTAAGTTTTTAACTCCCAATATTTGTTTTTCTATCGATAGAATGTAATCGAATGGGCCAATATTGATGGGGAAGGGTTTCTTGATCAATTTTACGGTGGAAATAACCTTAATCTAGATACTAGAGATCATGGGTATGATCAAGAGTTATGAGCATTGTTAGTAATTCGGGTAATTAGTGATTGTTTATTGATTTTCATATGTTATTTATTGTTTGTAGACCAAGAACAAGCGGAACGAAACCAGAAAGGGAAGGATCAAGTTTGTTTGTGTTTCAAGCTTGTTTTGACGTAGGTAATGGTTGTGATTTAATGATTGTGGGATGTATACATGTTCTTCCTTCATTCTGATACTTGTATGTATATGAATGTTGCAATATTGATCACCCTTGTTGTAACTGAGATAGATGAATGATGTAGCCATGAAATCATGATGTAAATGTATGATCTTGATGATACACTTGTGACTGTCGTATGTGAATGGGGATCGGATTGCCACGTTCATGTAAGCTAACTAGGATCAATTGTCACGTTCCGGCATAACTTTGGATCGGGTTGCCACATTCCGGCACAATATTGGATCACATTGCCACGTTCCGACATTCTTAAGGATCGTATTGCCACATTCTGGGAAGCTAACTGTTTGGGTTTGGGTTTTGTGAGAGGACCAATGATGTGATAAGCATATGTAATGTGTTGTCGAATTTTCATATAGAGAATGTTGTATATGTTTGTATATATGCATGTGATTATAATGTTTGTTTGACTTATTTATATTGCACTAGTGGGATAGCCGCGTGTTCCTACCAGTACACAGTGGTTGTGACAGACCTCTCTTAGGAGAGTAGAGATCATCGCATCGACTTCAAGGGTGAGACACATCTTCCGGGATGGCATGGAGTTCTCTTTCGTCTAGGTCCACTAAGCCTCAGATTCACATTGATTCATGGCATACCTATGGGGAAATATATATTCGTAAAACATATATGTATTTTACCAAAGAACCTCAGATTTTCGTTGATTAACGACACATGTAATTCAAAGAGTTCAAATCAGATTAATATTTGGATCCAGGTAAGGGGCTAATATGGATAGTTAGAGATTGTTTCCCTTGTTTGGACCTATATGATTGTGTGCTATTTGTACCTATCGGGCTTATGGGGGTCATTACAGGTTATTGTTTGTTATGAGCTTATATATTCATGTTATAGGGAGCTAAGGTATTGTACTTGGTTTCACCCTTACCTTTTCATTCACTACTTATAGTTCAGTTTCAACTTTCAGTTTACCTAAAATGCTTGGTACATTATTTTGTACGGATGTCCTTGCCTGGTGGTGCTGTAATCATGCCTACAGGTCTTAAGCGACGACAAGAGAGACTTGTCGAGTAGCACAACCGCCTATCAAGGATATTGGTTGAATATTTTCTTCTTAGCGTTGCTAGAGCTCGAAATGTTTGCTTATTATTCTTTTTGAGTATTTTGGGTAGGTTGGGGCCCTGTCTTATCCAAGTGTTATATTTGTAGGGGCTGGTAGACTAGTGTATTGAGTTGTTAGTCACGTTACTGGTCATGTTGGCCTTGTTGTCTAGTCGACTGATGTTTGATAGTTTCTTGGCATATTATTCATATATGTACCTATTTTTTGTTTGTGTATAAATATTGTGGTGTGTTTGATGGCCCACATAGTGCTTATACTTTCATAGATACCATGGTGGCCTTGACGGCCAAAACATGCTATTATCACACCCAATCTACCCCCCCCCCCAATGCGGACACGGGACCTAGGACCACAATTGATCCCAAGTTAACCCACCTGACATGATCATGAGCATACTAAAGATAATAAACTGGTGCGGAAGCTAAATGATAATTTAAAATGAAAATATAGGGAATACACATATACTATAACTAAAATAAATGAAACTTGATAAGTTTAATACAAAAAAGATATTACCTCAATACTAAGTTAAAACTAACTATGTCTGAAAATAGCCTCTAACTGACTAGAAATGATGGGACAGGCCCAACTAAGTCTAGCAAAACTGACACTAAAGGACTAAAAATACCGAAAATGAACTCATGACTGTTGTCCTCGGAAAATGAGGAATCACCACTGATTCTTGTAAACTGGAGATCGAGAACTCATCTAAGCATGATTTGAATATTGAGAACTTGAAACTACATCACAAAAAGATGTAGCACACATATGCTTCAATCCTTGAAATGTACTGAGTATGTAAGATAGAGTAAAGCTGAAATAATACATAAATGAACAAAGCAATAAAGCAATGATATAATCTGAACATGATATAGATTTCAAATGCTAAGATAACTGAATGCAGTGACCAATTTATAACATGCTGAAACTGAATACTGGATATACGGATAAATGGTCAATGCAATGGAATCTGACTGAACTATGGGATCTACTAATAACCGATAATAAAACCACATGAGCTAAATGTGGATTCCGATGTACATGCCCCGTCGAGAGGACCCAATATACCCTGCTAAAGGTATAAAGACATGTTGACGTGATCACTAAATTGATGCCCACAGAGGGGCCTTACAACCTAAGTCCAACTCGGTATTATGCTACTCCCAATTTATTAAGTAGTTAACTAATTTTGACTAAGTTTATGAAAATACTAGCTAGTTCAAACTGAACATGCAAACTGAGAATGCAACAATTAATCTGATAATGATGCATTAATAACTGAGGCATGTATATTTGAAGTAACTGAAATATCTGACATAACATGTGTAATTCAAGAACTAAGGAAATAAATAGCTAAGGTTATTAAATTCATGCAATAAACGGAGTAATAACATGGTAATCTGATTTGGAACATATAACTAACTAATTCATGATAATCTGCTCAAGTTCTAGAAACCCTAGGTTTAATCATGATAAGGGAATCAAGAATTTAGCAGATATTTAGGGACCCAATGGGTGAAAGGAACCCTCTAGTAAAATTCCACATACATGGTGATGAATTCCACTGAGAAATCTTTAGATTTTGGGGCTGGAACTATTGGAACTTTGCTGCGTTCTTGACCTTTTTCTCCTCTCTTGCTTTTAATTTTCTATGTGTAGATTAATTATTTGACTTAGATAAGTTTTGATTATGTTTCTAGGATTAAACTAACTAAAACTTCATCATTTAGGGTCTAAATGATGTAGCTTAGGGGTTAAAAAAATGGGAAAAGACTAAAAGACCCTTGAATTAAATATTGTCAGACCGACGAACCTGGTCCACGAACCGTGGTCCTACCTATGGTCTGTAGGTCCTGGCCGTCATCTGTGCACCAAGATCGACGCACGTGGTCCACGGATCATGGTCCTACCTACAATTCGTAGGTCCTGGCTATCGTTTGGTACATAACATGGGTCTATGGGCCAAGATCGACGGACCTGGTCCACGGACCGTGGTCCTACCTATGGTCCGTCCTGTTTTATCGTGATTTGATTAAGAGAATGGGTCTGTGGACCAAGATCGATGGACATGGTCCATGTACTGTGTTCCTACCTACGGTTCCTCCTATTCCTTCGTCGTTTGATTCAGAGAATGGGTTTGTGGACCAAGATCGACAGACCTACTCCACGGACCCTGGTTCTATCTACGGTCCGTAGGTCCTGGTATCGTTTGGGATCTTTGATTTTTCTGTGGACCAAGATTGACGGACCGTGGTCCTACATACGGTCCGTAGGTGGCCTCCGTAGATGGCACGTGCACTTTTGGAATATCTAAATTTTGGTCGTTCTAGGATATGGGTTGTTACATTTATGTTAGATAGTTATTGCTTTATATAAACTATTGGGAGTAGTTTTGTTTTTGCAGAGTTGTTGATAGGGGCCTTGTTAGCCGATAACTTATTTTAAAGACAAGATATACTTGTTGTTTTGTTAATTATGTGTGGATGACAAACGCTGTTAGTAAGTGGTTCAGCATGGTCAACTCAGACCTATGTTTTGGCAAAGAGGTTCCTATTGTTCCCCTTAAGTTTGGTGTGTGACACATGTTTGCTCAGTTCTATATGTCATATTAGTGTCATGGTATGCCATGTGGTTAGATTAGGTTCCATTTCAAGTCTAGGAGGGAGTCTCGGATTGTGACACCTACTTAGGACTATTTTCCATTAAGTAACTAGTCGTAAGTTCTAAAATTACATCACTTCCCTTGTAATCATTTTCCATTTAGCAACCAGCCATGAAGAATATAGTCAATTTGTAATAACACTATCTATCATTTTTGGAAAATTTTGTGAAATTATTATTTTCCCCTACCGTTGTCGACCCTAAATCATTTTTCATTGAGTTTGAAGATTGGTTTCAAGCTTTGGGTTAAAATTTGAAAATTTGGTAAGTTTGTGAGTTTTAAAGGAAAAATTATTAAGTGAATTTTAGGGTCTTTTGGAGTTTGAGGTGTCAGAATAGAATTTCGTCAATTCCATCAGTCCCAAAATGTGACATTTGATCCGTGAGATTTGTCGGTTTCCGATTCTCAGTCTTTTTGAGGATTTTAGGGCATGAGTTGTGAATTTATATAAATTTAATTTTAAGGTTTACTTTGGTTGACATTCAAGGTTCGGATACTCGGATTGATATTCTAGAGTTCCGTTGGATTTGGGGGATGATTTGAGGCCTAGGTGAGTTCCTGGATGATTTTAAAGAATTCTCGAGCTTGTTTTAGCTTTTTTAGGTGTAAGTTAGTTTCTTAAGATTTTCAAGGATTTCAGGTCAAGGAGTCCTTGGATTCATTTTTTACGGTTCCATTCAGTCTGGAACATCTAGAATCATTGAATCGTATATATGGTTTGTGTATTGGGTTCTAAACGAATCTTGAGGGTCCTTTCAATGTTTTGGAAATTGGTTGAAGTTGTTGGTGTATGCAGGTTTGACTTATGCGAAGGTCAGTCACTTAAGTGAACTTTGCTTCAGCTATAGGCCTGTTACTTAAGTGACCTTCTCTTTTGAGAACAAGGTTGCACTTAAGCAACACCCATATTTAGGGCAGGGTTCGCTTAAGTGAACTTGTGGTCGCTTGTGCGACTTTAGAGAGGTGTTTTGCTGCTCATTTTGGGGTTTAAACCCTACTTCACAATTTAAACTTGGGGAACCCTTGTTGGCGAATTTTGAAAGGATTTTTTTGTGCTAGATCATTTGAGTTAAGTGCCCTTGTTCCTAAACCTTCATTTTCCGTTAATTTAATTATCAGTTTTAACAACAAATTCTGGGATTTTGGTGGGTTATTGAGAAGCTTTTTCAAGAACCCAAGTGCTTGACAAAATGGAGTTCTGAATTGTTTTTAAGTGCTTTTTCAAAATGATTTTCCCCAATGAGTTCCTAAGGCCTTGAGTAACGCTTTCATATATTAAATTTCATATTCAGATTTTAAATTTTGTATTGAGCTTTGTGTTGATTGACCTGCCTTTTAAGAGATTTATGTTGTTGACACCCAATTTTGACCCTCCAATATATAAATTAATGATCGAGCTTTTTAAATTTTGAACGATTTAAAATAATTAGTTTTATAAGAATTTCAAAATAAAAATAAAATAATAACAATAGTTTGCAAGTTATTTTAAATAGTTTCATCGCTTTTTTCATAATTTTAAATAATTTATATGTTCTATATAATTATATAATTAGTATATTTTATGAATATTCAAAAATTATTTCAAAAAGATTTTATATTTTATTAAGTAGGTTACGATTTTGAATTAATGAGTTTCATGAAATTCAAAGTACTTCCAAGTTATTTTTATAGGAATTTTGTCATTTCATATAATTTTAAATAATAAATATGTATATTTTTATTATCATGTTATTTTATAAATATTTGAAAATCATCACAAAAGATTTTACGTTTTAGTTAGATACTTTATTAATTCACTTTAGTTTAAGTTATAGTTAAAAAATTTAGTTAATTAGTTTATAATTAAATTAATTATTGTATCTCGTTAAGATTAAGAGGCTCGTTAATTAATTAATATTAATTCATCTAAATGAACTCAATTTGGCTACATTATTAATTCAATAGCCAAATTTGTAACTTAGCAGCCAAATTCTTTGAATTCAATCGTATACCAAATTTTGGGCCTTTTTGCTCACATTTCTAACAGCCCAAAACTCCCCCAACAATGCCCAGCCCACCAACAAAATTCAGAAACCAATTCTCCACAACAAGTCCAAATACGTTCCAATACCAAACCCAATACATCAAACAATACGTACAGCCAAACCGACCCGACTCCATCACTTTTCTTCTTCACGCGAGATCCGACCTAGCAACGCGTGAACAACAACGCTAGTGAAACCCATAAATTGCGGAAATTCACAGCATACAATAGCCATACTTGACAAGACTTACCATGTCTTCTTCGCTCCAAAATACAAAGAGAAGTCACGTCCAACATTAATCATGTATGCCCTCTTCTTATTTTCCTTAAACTCAGCCGACTCCATCTCCAAACGGCGCGCCTGCAGCAGCCGCGTCACGTCCCCTTTCCCTCTTTTCGCGGTGTTTCCCTCCAACTTTTGGTTTAGTGTCACTTTGTTTTCTCTTTTAAGTTAAATTATTGCTTGTTTTCCATGACTTATCTCTTAAGATTCAACCTTCTTATACTATCATATGCCTCAAAAAATGAGTTTGTATTACCCCTCCCTGTTACGGACTGTCTAAGGGATGTAGTAGTCGTGTTAGTTCATTCACTTGGAGTGTTTTATTTCCCTGTGACAAGCAAGGCTGCCCTCTTTGTTATTCATCATCTATGTGGAATACATGCCTATTATTAATAAGCTTCAACAAATTGTGAATATATATAGTTCAGAGTTTAGTTTTGCAATGAATTGTGTTCGGTTTAAGTTTTGCTTCATCGGTACCTTTGATGCGCTCTCTGTTGCCCTTTATATCTTTTCATGTCTCTGTTTTCAGCTAAGGTTTTACATAAATTAGTATATTTTTTATGTTTGAAAAAATGATATGATGCATATTTTACTTTTTTTTTTAGTAAGAAACCACTGTGTGCTTTTTTTTTTTTTTGTTATCACATATGTTAAAAACTGATGGATCTTCCGCTCATTGCTTATTTGTTAGCCAAGTTTACTAATAGCATCCTTGATTTACCCATGCTAATTCTTTGCTTTTACTTTCTTTCGCATGTGATATTTCTGGAGTCCATTATTCTTGCACTTCCAAGTTGAGCCATAAAGGCTCGATCTTTACTTTTCCTATTTTTCGAGTCATCCCCCATATATCCAGAGCTGTTACAGGTTCTAGAGACCCAACGAACTGCAGAAAATTAGTTGATAAATGTTCAAAAGCTTGAGAAATGGGATGTATACCGACTGTATACAACATTTATACATTGATATATAGAATTTGTGCAGAAAATATGTGGAAAAGTATAAAATGGCAGATAAGAGGAAAAATACAGGTGTTCAGAAGCAGGAGATACATTAAAAGAGCTAATATACATGCTGATATACACTGATATACAACCAATGTTTACAAAAACGGTATTGGGTTAAGACCCAAAAACTTGCAGCGAAAATGGCCCAAAAAGGGGTTCAATTTCATTATCTCTTTCACACTCCTAATTGTTTTGATTATGTTGACTAATTTCATTAAACTCTAACTTTAGAATTGGTAATTTACTAACTTAAATCCCCAAAAGATGAGTTAATTTCTTTATGTTGGTTTACTATTTAAACACCTTTTGAAATCATTTATTTTTATGTCAAGTATATGAGTAAAATTAGTATCTTTAGTTAAGTCAAATCTATGTTCTTAAAAGATATATTCTTTAAAGCTTTTCACTTAACCATTTTATTTTTTAAAAAAATTGTTTTAAGTTAGGCGAATCTTTCATTCTTCCGTTAATTTGAAATGGGTTTTAATGCTTAAATTAATAAATTAAGTTTGATTTATTATCTTTTAAAATAATTAAAAATTAAAAATAATCTAATTTGGTTAAATTCTATTCACTTATAATCAATTTCAAATATTCTAATTAAGGTTCCGTTTTGTTAAAATTAAAATAAACATTATTCTTTGTTTAAATATTTTCTTAAAGTTGATAGAATATTGTTAATTATTATATTATATAAATAATGTTCCTAAGAATAGTAAAAAATAATCAACCTAAGTCATAGGATAACCGCATGTTAGCGGGAGCTTCAAATGCCTTAAAAACCTTCTTGAAGCGTAAATAAGAACCTCTTACCT